>BNST01002239.1:0-531461 GCA_019650275.1 Xylocarpus granatum
TACAAGTGCATTTCAAAGTGCATGGTAAATCATGTCTACTGCAAGAAAGTTATGAGAATGGCATAACAGGAACCGCTTTTCTTGTATGAGATTGAAAGCGAATAAAAGATTCGTTAACAATATTGGACAATCTTTTTAACAGTCATACCATGGTTGCAAAAGTCGATGCCAGGGACAAGACCCTCTACCCAGAGAGTCTCTTCTTGTGTTGACGTAAAAGAAGAAGCCACTCCGTTGGCTCGGCTATGAACCCTTTGAGCCTCTCGTTCTTGCATAACAAAGGATAACCTTTAGTTAGTAAGAAACAAGAAAATTCAACTGCAATCCGAAACAGGGTTAGAAAATAAAGCCTCAGACAGACAGTGAGTGATAACCATAAACACACTTATGTCATTGGAAACATTAACAAACTCTTCACATGAAGTATGATCGGCAGAAACATCAGTACTGTTGTTAACAGAATTGCAGTTTTCTTGATCTTCTTGATTTTGAGGAAAAACAAAGGAATGTGGAAGAGGAACATTCAGTGCACGAGTCCAAAATACAGAATTGGCCCTGGCAGAATGACAGTTGTGAAATATCAGGAATCACAAAATTTGAAGCATTATGAATGGGTATTTGTCAATGAGTTTACTTGATAAAATAATTATACAATAGCTTTATTAAGAATACACGTACCAAAGGAAATCCTCAAAAGAGACCTCACCGGCAAAAGAAGCAACGACAATTATATTCATTTAGTACAGGCAGGGCAATGGGATGAATTAATAGATCAGTACGTTGGTAATAACAACTTCGTCACTTGACAGCTGACAAGACCATCTTGCCGGAAAAAGGGTCTAAAAGATCATATGGATCAATGAAGAAAAAGCATCATGAGGTGAAAATGATATTTTTGCTACACTAATTTGCGGACAAGATATTCAACAACGCTTTCCAATAATGAAGAGAACAAGGATAACAATGTATGAACTCTCCTGCAGGTTATAGAGATCATAACTTCCAACAATTCTAATGCATACAACCACCCACTTACATAATGTACGAGTGCAACGTATCATGTGCGGAATAAAGAATGAAGAATAATATATGCACAAAACTTAAGGAGACACGAGAGGACCACTGGACCACATCTGCCAATTCTATATGGTAGTGGTAGATTTCAAAATCAGCAATCAAAGGAAAAGAATACACCTTTAGAGAAAATTACGAACAATTATCTTTGCAAAAACAAGGCACAAAGAGACAGATTGTGTGGTAAATTCCCAAAAAAGGATACTGTACATGAGAACGAAAATAATTACTACATCTTCTTAGTCTCTCACCATGATAAAAATGTAACCTGCAGCTTGAAAATAGTAGCTAGACAAAATAATTAGATGCAAACAAAATCTGAATCAAAGCTGAGCCACCGACAAATCTGACTATGATCTACTGCAAATCCCACCAAAATAAGGGTTGAAATACTCGCAACGGCCATGGCTCAGGAAACCAACGGAAAGTTCCCCAGCAGGATTTTTATTCTACCCAAAAGCCCCCATCAACTTCCCTGCCACAGCAGCTAGATAAACTAAACTCCTTTGGACAAAACCCTTAAGCTTCCGTGTAAGCGTTTGAAAGCAAAGCTAAAAATGTATTCAACAACACCAATCATCTACCATCTACTGCTCATATCTCACAGCGACTGTGACTTAAAAGCCACCAAACCTCAACAACAAACGAAGCCTAAGTTATGTTTGTCAAGTAATTCACTTGGGCTTGGCACAAACCTAAATAAATTGAGCCTGATTTAACAATAGTTGAAGTTGAAAAACATTGAACAGAAGACCAACAAAATCCAAACCAAACATACTTGAATTAATTACTAGTACCAAAACCAAGACAACGCATTGAAATCTCTCGTATTTGTTGGTCCAGCATGCGACACCATCTTGCCTACAAAACGCCGCTCATCAAATCATAAAATTTCACATTCCACCTATTGGCCAAACGGAAGCAAAGCAGCAAAGGCAAATAACAAGGAAAGTCGTCAAAAACTAAAGTTGGTTTCTCAGTCCGGAACTTGACTTCATCATTACACCATTTTCACGGTAAACAGATAAACATCTCGTTGCCCCATGTTCACCAATTATTCCAAACAATTTCACCTAAGCAACATTTTGCACAGCCAACGCCAATGACAAATTCATTGAACTAAGAGTGGCGGACATCACAAGTAACAACGGTGACATTTCCACATTCATGGTGCATAAAGATGATAAGTGTACATGCCAGGATATTTTTGCTGTCAGTCCACAACAGATAAAAGTTCTTCGAGCGAACTGATCAAGAGAGAATTATTTCAAATTTTAGACCAATAACATACAACAAAATTATACAGTACAAGTAAATCAAATAATTCACATCCAACAAACTAGAAGAATATGCTTAGAAGGGGGCTAAAATATTTTGCCATTAGCAGCGTCAACAACTAAAAATAGTCGGTTGTTGCCGAAATAATATACAACTTCCACCACAGTTTGAGGCCAATCAAATTTTAACCATTACCAACGCGATCTGTCCTAGGATGCAGTTAAAGTATCAACTTAGAAATAAACATCTGCTGCACTAGTTCTCAAATGACAATGCAATTAGACGGAAGCACATAAAATAGAAAGAATAAGCCATATCGAGTCATTAAAGACTTACCATGACTCCTGCACGAACAACAACCTTGTGTGGGACAGTATTGACATCAACATATTGTTCAATGGTTATTAGCTTCAGAAAATAAAATGCAGCTCTTAAATATGAAGAATTTGACAGGTATCCAGGTTTGGGGAACAATAAAAAAATTTATTTTTCATTGAGGAACTTAAGTAAATTTCTCAAAATAAGCTGAAAATGAGAATGTATAGATAGCATGTATCACCTTAACAATTCAAGCACGTGTCGAGGCCAAAAAAGGGTGGGGTGGGGGTGGAAGACTGAAAAAGAGAGACTTCTTATTTCGAGACAGAGAAAGTACCTTTGTAAAAATTAGCCACAACCGCGTGCGCAACTGTCAAGCTCCGGCATCATTCACGAGATCGGTTTAACAAATTGGTTAAATAGAAACAAATTGACAAGTAAAAAAAATCTTTAACGTAATCCAGTATCGGGAACATACCGAAAAATTCAAGGCCGTAGCAAGAAAGCAGAGATATCGATGCATGCACTGCATACTACAAGTGCATTTCAAAGTGCATGGTAAATCATGTCTACTGCAAGAAAGTTATGAGAATGGCATAACAGGAACCGCTTTTCTTGTATGAGATTGAAAGCGAATAAAAGATTCGTTAACAATATTGGACAATCTTTTTAACAGTCATACCATGGTTGCAAAAGTCGATGCCAAGGACAAGACCCTCTACCCAGAGAGTCTCTTCTTGTGTTGACGTAAAAGAAGAAGCCACTCCGTTGGCTCGGCTATGAACCCTTTGAGCCTCTCGTTCTTGCATAACAAAGGATAACCTTTAGTTAGTAAGAAACAAGAAAATTCAACTGCAATCCGAAACAGGGTTAGAAAATAAAGCCTCAGACAGACAGTGAGTGATAACCATAAACACACTTATGTCATTGGAAACATTAACAAACTCTTCACATGAAGTATGATCGGCAGAAACATCAGTACTGTTGTTAACAGAATTGCATCTTCTTGATTTTGCGGAAAAACAAAGGAATGTGGAAGAGGAACATTCAGTGCACGAGTCCAAAATACAGAATTGGCCCTGACAGAATGACAGTTGTGAAATATCAGGAATCACAAAATTTGAAGCATTATGAATGGGTATTTGTCAATGAGTTTACTTGATAAAACAATTATACAATAGCTTTATTAAGAATACACGTACCAAAGGAAATCCTCAAAAGAGACCTCACCGGCAAAAGAAGCAACGACAATTATATTCATTTAGTACAGGCAGGGCAATGGGATGAATTAATAGATCAGTACGTTGGTAATAACAACTTCGTCACTTGACAGCTGACAAGACCATCTTGCCGGAAAAAGGGTCTAAAAGATCATATGGATCAATGAAGAAAAAGCATCATGAGGTGAAAATGGTATTTTTGCTACACTAATTTGCGGACAAGATATTCAACAACGCTTTCCAATAATGAAGAGAACAAGGATAACAATGTATGAACTCTCCTGCAGGTTATAGAGATCATAACTTCCAACAATTCTAATGCATACAACCACCCACTTACATAATGTACGAGTGCAACGTATCATGTGCGGAATAAAGAATGAAGAATAATATATGCACAAAACTTAAGGAGACACGAGAGGACCACTGGACCACATCTGCCAATTCTATATGGTAGTGGTAGATTTCAAAATCAGCAATCAAAGGAAAAGAATACACCTTTAGAGAAAATTACGAACAATTATCTTTGCAAAAACAAGGCACAAAGAGACAGATTGTGTGGTAAATTCCCAAAAAAGGATACTGTACATGAGAACGAAAATAATTACTACATCTTCTTAGTCTCTCACCATGATAAAAATGTAACCTGCAGCTTGAAAATAGTAGCTAGACAAAATAATTAGATGCAAACAAAATCTGAATCAAAGCTGAGCCACCGACAAATCTGACTATGATCTACTGCAAATCCCACCAAAATAAGGGTTGAAATACTCGCAACGGCCATGGCTCAGGAAACCAACGGAAAGTTCCCAGCAGGATTTTTATTCTACCCAAAAGCCCCCATCAACTTCCCGCCACAGCAGCTAGATAAACTAAACTCCTTTGGACAAAACCCTTAAGCTTCCGTGTAAGCGTTTGAAAGCAAAGCTAAAAATGTATTCAACAACACCAATCATCTACCATCTACTGCTCATATCTCACAGCGACTGTGACTTAAAAGCCACCAAACCTCAACAACAAACGAAGCCTAAGTTATGTTTGTCAAGTAATTCACTTGGGCTTGGCACAAACCTAAATAAATTGAGCCTGATTTAACAATAGTTGAAGTTGAAAAACATTGAACAGAAGACCAACAAAATCCAAACCAAACATACTTGAATTAATTACTAGTACCAAAACCAAGACAACGCATTGAAATCTCTCGTATTTGTTGGTCCAGCATGCGACACCATCTTGCCTACAAAACGCCGCTCATCAAATCATAAAATTTCACATTCCACCTATTGGCCAAACGGAAGCAAAGCAGCAAAGGCAAATAACAAGGAGAGTCGTCAAAAACTAAAGTTGGTTTCTCAGTCCGGAACTTGACTTCATCATTACACCATTTTCACGGTAAACAGATAAACATCTCGTTGCCCCATGTTCACCAATTATTCCAAACAATTTCACCTAAGCAACATTTTGCACAGCCAACGCCAATGACAAATTCATTGAACTAAGAGTGGCGGACATCACAAGTAACAACGGTGACATTTCCACATTCATGGTGCATAAAGATGATAAGTGTACATGCCAGGATATTTTTGCTGTCAGTCCACAACAGATAAAAGTTCTTCGAGCGAACTGATCAAGAGAGAATTATTTCAAATTTTAGACCAATAACATACAACAAAATTATACAGTACAAGTAAATCAAATAATTCACATCCAACAAACTAGAAGAATATGCTTAGAAGGGGGCTAAAATATTTTGCCATTAGCAGCGTCAACAACTAAAAATAGTCGGTTGTTGCCGAAATAATATACAACTTCCACCACAGTTTGAGGCCAATCAAATTTTAACCATTACCAACGCGATCTGTCCTAGGATGCAGTTAAAGTATCAACTTAGAAATAAACATCTGCTGCACTAGTTCTCAAATGACAATGCAATTAGACGGAAGCACATAAAATAGAAAGAATAAGCCATATCGAGTCATTAAAGACTTACCATGACTCCTGCACGAACAACAACCTTGTGTGGGACAGTATTGACATCAACATATTGTTCAATGGTTATTAGCTTCAGAAAATAAAATGCAGCTCTTAAATATGAAGAATTTGACAGGTATCCAGGTTTGGGGAACAATAAAAAAATTTATTTTTCATTGAGGAACTTAAGTAAATTTCTCAAAATAAGCTGAAAATGAGAATGTATAGATAGCATGTATCACCTTAACAATTCAAGCACGTGTCGAGGCCAAAAAAGGGTGGGGTGGGGGTGGAAGACTGAAAAAGAGAGACTTCTTATTTCGAGACAGAGAAAGTACCTTTGTAAAAATTAGCCACAACCGCGTGCGCAACTGTCAAGCTCCGGCATCATTCACGAGATCGGTTTAACAAATTGGTTAAATAGAAACAAATTGACAAGTAAAAAAAATCTTTAACGTAATCCAGTATCGGGAACATACCGAAAAATTCAAGGCCGTAGCAAGAAAGCAGAGATATCGATGCATGCACTGCATACTACAAGTGCATTTCAAAGTGCATGGTAAATCATGTCTACTGCAAGAAAGTTATGAGAATGGCATAACAGGAACCGCTTTTCTTGTATGAGATTGAAAGCGAATAAAAGATTCGTTAACAATATTGGACAATCTTTTTAACAGTCATACCATGGTTGCAAAAGTCGATGCCAAGGACAAGACCCTCTACCCAGAGAGTCTCTTCTTGTGTTGACGTAAAAGAAGAAGCCACTCCGTTGGCTCGGCTATGAACCCTTTGAGCCTCTCGTTCTTGCATAACAAAGGATAACCTTTAGTTAGTAAGAAACAAGAAAATTCAACTGCAATCCGAAACAGGGTTAGAAAATAAAGCCTCAGACAGACAGTGAGTGATAACCATAAACACACTTATGTCATTGGAAACATTAACAAACTCTTCACATGAAGTATGATCGGCAGAAACATCAGTACTGTTGTTAACAGAATTGCATCTTCTTGATTTTGCGGAAAAACAAAGGAATGTGGAAGAGGAACATTCAGTGCACGAGTCCAAAATACAGAATTGGCCCTGACAGAATGACAGTTGTGAAATATCAGGAATCACAAAATTTGAAGCATTATGAATGGGTATTTGTCAATGAGTTTACTTGATAAAACAATTATACAATAGCTTTATTAAGAATACACGTACCAAAGGAAATCCTCAAAAGAGACCTCACCGGCAAAAGAAGCAACGACAATTATATTCATTTAGTACAGGCAGGGCAATGGGATGAATTAATAGATCAGTACGTTGGTAATAACAACTTCGTCACTTGACAGCTGACAAGACCATCTTGCCGGAAAAAGGGTCTAAAAGATCATATGGATCAATGAAGAAAAAGCATCATGAGGTGAAAATGGTATTTTTGCTACACTAATTTGCGGACAAGATATTCAACAACGCTTTCCAATAATGAAGAGAACAAGGATAACAATGTATGAACTCTCCTGCAGGTTATAGAGATCATAACTTCCAACAATTCTAATGCATACAACCACCCACTTACATAATGTACGAGTGCAACGTATCATGTGCGGAATAAAGAATGAAGAATAATATATGCACAAAACTTAAGGAGACACGAGAGGACCACTGGACCACATCTGCCAATTCTATATGGTAGTGGTAGATTTCAAAATCAGCAATCAAAGGAAAAGAATACACCTTTAGAGAAAATTACGAACAATTATCTTTGCAAAAACAAGGCACAAAGAGACAGATTGTGTGGTAAATTCCCAAAAAAGGATACTGTACATGAGAACGAAAATAATTACTACATCTTCTTAGTCTCTCACCATGATAAAAATGTAACCTGCAGCTTGAAAATAGTAGCTAGACAAAATAATTAGATGCAAACCAAATCTGAATCAAAGCTGAGCCACCGACAAATCTGACTATGATCTACTGCAAATCCCACCAAAATAAGGGTTGAAATACTCGCAACGGCCATGGCTCAGGAAACCAACGGAAAGTTCCCAGCAGGATTTTTATTCTACCCAAAAGCCCCCATCAACTTCCCGCCACAGCAGCTAGATAAACTAAACTCCTTTGGACAAAACCCTTAAGCTTCCGTGTAAGCGTTTGAAAGCAAAGCTAAAAATGTATTCAACAACACCAATCATCTACCATCTACTGCTCATATCTCACAGCGACTGTGACTTAAAAGCCACCAAACCTCAACAACAAACGAAGCCTAAGTTATGTTTGTCAAGTAATTCACTTGGGCTTGGCACAAACCTAAATAAATTGAGCCTGATTTAACAATAGTTGAAGTTGAAAAACATTGAACAGAAGACCAACAAAATCCAAACCAAACATACTTGAATTAATTACTAGTACCAAAACCAAGACAACGCATTGAAATCTCTCGTATTTGTTGGTCCAGCATGCGACACCATCTTGCCTACAAAACGCCGCTCATCAAATCATAAAATTTCACATTCCACCTATTGGCCAAACGGAAGCAAAGCAGCAAAGGCAAATAACAAGGAGAGTCGTCAAAAACTAAAGTTGGTTTCTCAGTCCGGAACTTGACTTCATCATTACACCATTTTCACGGTAAACAGATAAACATCTCGTTGCCCCATGTTCACCAATTATTCCAAACAATTTCACCTAAGCAACATTTTGCACAGCCAACGCCAATGACAAATTCATTGAACTAAGAGTGGCGGACATCACAAGTAACAACGGTGACATTTCCACATTCATGGTGCATAAAGATGATAAGTGTACATGCCAGGATATTTTTGCTGTCAGTCCACAACAGATAAAAGTTCTTCGAGCGAACTGATCAGAGAGAATTATTTCAAAATTTTAGACCAATAACATACAACAAAATTATACAGTACAAGTAAATCAAATAATTCAATCACACACAAACTAGAAGAATATGCTTAGAAGGGGGCTAAAATATTTTGCCATTAGCAGCGTCAACAACTAAAAATAGTCGGTTGTTGCCGAAATAATATACAACTTCCACCACAGTTTGAGGCCAATCAAATTTTAACCATTACCAACGCGATCTGTCCTAGGATGCAGTTAAAGTATCAACTTAGAAATAAACATCTGCTGCACTAGTTCTCAAATGACAATGCAATTAGACGGAAGCACATAAAATAGAAAGAATAAGCCATATCGAGTCATTAAAGACTTACCATGACTCCTGCACGAACAACAACCTTGTGTGGGACAGTATTGACATCAACATATTGTTCAATGGTTATTAGCTTCAGAAAATAAAATGCAGCTCTTAAATATGAAGAATTTGACAGGTATCCAGGTTTGGGGAACAATAAAAAAATTTATTTTTCATTGAGGAACTTAAGTAAATTTCTCAAAATAAGCTGAAATGAGAATGTATAGATAGCATGTATCACCTTAACAATTCAAGCACGTGTCGAGGCCAAAAAAGGGTGGGGTGGGGGTGGAAGACTGAAAAAGAGAGACTTCTTATTTCGAGACAGAGAAAGTACCTTTGTAAAAATTAGCCACAACCGCGTGCGCAACTGTCAAGCTCCGGCATCATTCACGAGATCGGTTTAACAAATTGGTTAAATAGAAACAAATTGACAAGTAAAAAAAATCTTTAACGTAATCCAGTATCGGGAACATACCGAAAAATTCAAGGCCGTAGCAAGAAAGCAGAGATATCGATGCATGCACTGCATAGAATCTGGAGATTGATCAATCGGCTCACTCGACTATATTTCAACACTCCATTGGGTCGGCTATGAACCCTTTGAGCCTCTCCTTCCTGTCTAACAAAGGATAACCTTTAGTTAGTAAGAAACAAGAAAATTCAACTGCAATCTGAAACAGGGTTAGAAAATAAAGCCTCAGACAGACAGTGAGTGATAACCATAAACACACTTATGTCATTGGAAACATTAACAAACTCTTCACACGAAGTATAATCAGCAGAAACATCAGTACTGTTGTTAACAGAATTGCAGTTTTCCTGATCTTCTTAATTTTGCAGAAAAACAAAGGAATGTGGAAGAGGAACATTCAATGCACGAGTCTAAAATACAGAATTGGCCCTGGCAGAATGACAGTTGTTAAAATATCAGGAATCACAAATTTTGAAGCATTATGAATGGGTATTTGTCAATGAGTTTACTTGATAAAATAATTATACAATAGCTTTATTAAGAATATGCGTACCAAAGGAAATCCTCAAAAGAGACCTCACCGGCAAAAGAAGCAACGACAATTATATTCATTTAGTACAGGGCAATAGGATGAATTAATAGATCAGTACGTTGGTAATAACAACTTCGTCACTTGACAGCTGACAAGACCATCTTGCCGAAAAAAGGGTCTAAAAGATCATATGGATCAATGAAGAAAAAGCATCATGAGGTGAAAATGATATTTTTGCTACACTAATTTGAGGACAAGATATTCGACAACACTTTCCAATAATGAAGAGAACAAGGATAACAATGTATGAACTCTTCTGCAGGTTATAGAGATCATAACTTCCAACAATTCTAATGCATACAACCACCCACTTACATAATGTACGAGTGCAACGTATCATGTGCGGAATAAAGAATGAAGAATAATATATGCACAAAACTTAAGGAGACACGAGAGGACCACTGGACCACATCTACCAATTCTATATGGTAATGGTAGATTTCAAAATCAGCAATCAAGGGAAAAGAATACACCTTTAGAGAAAATTACGAACAATTATCTTTGTAAAAACAAGGCACAAAGAGACAGATTGTGTGGTAAATTCCCAAAAAAGGATACTGTACGTAAGAATTACTACATCTTCTTAGTCTCTCACCATGATAAAAATGTAACCTACAACTTGAAAATAGTAGCTAGACAAAATAATTAGATGCAAACAAAATCTGAATCAAGGCTGAGCCACTGACAAATCTGACTATGATCTACTGCAAATCCCACCAAAATAAGGGTTGAAATATGCAAGTCACAACGGCCATGGCTCAGGAAACCAACGGAAAGTTCCCAACAGGATTTTTATTCTACCCAAAAGCCCCCATCAACTTCCTTCCACAGCAGCTAGATAAACTCCTTTGGACAAAACCCTTACTTAAGCTTTCGTGTAAGCGTTTGTATTCAACAACACCAATCATCTACCATTTAGTGCTCATATCTCACAGCAACTGTGACTTAAAAGCCACCAAACCTCAATAACAAACGAAGCCTAAGTTATGTTTGTCAAGTAATTCACTTGGGCTGGCACAAACCTAAATAAATTGAGCCTGATTTAACAATAGTTGAAGTTGAAAAACATTGAACAGAAGACCAACAAAATCCAAACCAAACATACTGGAATTAATTACTAGTACCAAAACCAAGACAACGCATTGAAATCTCTCGTATTTGTTGGTCCAGCATGCAACACCATATTGCCTACAAAATGCCCCTCATGAAATGATAAAATTTCACATTCCACCTATTGGCCAAACGAAAGCAAAGCAGCAAAGGCAAATAACAAGGAAAGTCGTCAAAAACTAAACTTGGTTTCTCCGTCCGGAACTTGACTTCATCATTACACCATTTTCACGGTAAACAGATAAACATCTCGTTGCCCCATGTTCACCAGTCATTCCAAACAATTTCACCTAAGCAACATTTTGCACAGCCAACGCCAATGACAAATTCATTGAACTAAGAGTGGTGGACATCACAAGTAAGAACGGTGACATTTCCACATTCATGGTGTATAAAGATGATAAGTGTACATGCCAGGATATTTTTGCTGTCAGTCCACAACAGATAAAAGTTCTTCGAGCGAACTGATCAAGAGAGAATTATTTCAAATTTTAGATCAATAACACACAACGAAATTATACAGTACAAGTAAATCAAATAATTCACATCCAACAAACTAGAAGAATATGCTTAGAAGGGGACTAAAATATTTTGCCATTAGCAGCGTCAACAACTAAAAATAGTCGGTTGTTGCCAAAATAATATACAACTTCCACCACAGTTTGAGGCCAATCAAATTTTAACCATTACCAACGCGATCTGTCCTAGGATGCAGTTAAAGTATCAACTTGGAAATAAACATCTGCTGCACTAGTTCTCAAATGACAATGCAATTAGACGAAAGCACATAAAACAGAAAGAATAACCCATATCGAATCATTAAAGACTTACCATGACTCCTGCACGAACAACAACCTTGCGTGGGACAATATTGACATCAACATATTGTTCAATGGTTATTAGCTTCAGAAAATAAAATGCAGCTCTTAAATATGAAGAATTTGACAGGTATCCAGGTTTGGGGAGCAATAAAAAATTTTATTTTTCTTTGAGGAACTTAAGTAAATTTCTCAAAATAAGCTAAAAATGAAAATGTTTTAAATGGATTCTTTTAAGATGAACCTGTATATGTATAGATAGCATGTATAACCTTAACAATTCAAGCACGTGTCGAGGCCAAAAAAGGGTGGGGTGGGGGTGGAAGACAGAAAAAGAGAGACATCTTATTTTGAGACAGAGAAAGTACCTTTGTAAAAATTTGCCACAATCGTGTGCGCAATTGTCAAGCTTCGACATCATTCACAAGATCGGTTTAACAAATTGGTTACATAGAAATAAATTCACAAGTAAAAAAATCTTTAACGTAATTCAGTATCAGGAACATACGAAAAAATTCAAGGTCGTAGCAAGAAAGCAGAGATATCGATGCATGCACTGCATACTACAAGTGCATTTCAAAGTGCATGGTAAATCATGTCTACTGCAAGAAAGTTATGAGAATGGCATAACAGAAACCCCTTTTCTTGTATGAGATTGAAAGTGAATAAAAGATTCGTTAACAATGTTGGACAATCTTTTTAACAGTCATACCATGGTTGCAAAAGTCGATGCCAGGGACAAGACCCTCTACCCAGAGAGTCTCTTCTTGTGTTGATGTAAAAGAAGAAGCCACTCCGTTGGGTCGGCTATGAACCCTTTGAGCCTCTCCTTCCTGTCTAACAAAGGATAACCTTTAGTTAGTAAGAAACAGGAAAATTCAACTGCAATCTGAAACAGGGTTAGAAAATAAAGCCTCAGACAGACAGTGAGTGATAACCATTAACACACTTATGTCATTGGAAACATTAACAAACTCTTCACACGAAGTATGATCAGCAGAAACATCAGTACTGTTGTTAACAGAATTGCAGTTTTCCTGATCTTCTTAATTTTGCAGAAAAACAAAGGAATGTGGAAGAGGAACATTCAATGCATGAGTCTAAAATACAGAATTGGCCCTGGCAGAATGACAGTGTTGAAATATCAGGAATCACAAATTTTGAAGCATTATGAATGGGTATTTGTCAATGAGTTTACTTGATAAAATAATTATACAATAGCTTTATTAAGAATATACGTACCAAAGGAAATCCTCAAAAGAGACCTCACCGGTAAAAGAAGCAACGACAATTATATTTATTTAGTACATGGCAATAGGATGAATTAATAGATCAGTACGTTGGTAATAACAACTAGAAGATCTCAAAGAATTCGACAATCTTCATCGGATTGGATGAAGAAAAGAGTGTTTTTCCACGGTAACAAAGTAATCGCACACCCTGTTAACCACTACTACATCTTAGGAAATGTAAAAGAGAGTTTTAGAGCCTTTTTAACTAAAGTAGACACCATTAAAGATCCAAATAACTTTAAGGAAGCTAGGGAATTATCAGTTTGGAGACAAGCTATGCAAGAGGATAATACATGGGAATTAGTACCTTTACCTTTGGGAAAGAAGGTTGTAGGATGCAAATGGGTGTATAAGACTAAGTTAAATAGTGATGGAACCTTGGACAAACATAAGGCTAGGTTAGTGGCCAAAAGCTTCACTCAAACCTACGGCTTAGACTATACAGAAACTTTTGCACCAGTTGCAAAAATGAATACTATTAGGGTGCTTCTCTCCTTAGCGGCTAATTATAATTGGGATTTACATCAAATGGATGTGAAGAATGCTTTCTTGCAAGGAGAGTTAGAGGAAGAGGTTTACATGAGTTTACCTCAAGGATATGATGTTATGGTTCCAAGTACACATGTTTGCAAATTGAAGAAAGCCATATATGGATTAAAGCAATCACCAAGAGCATGGTATAATAAGTTGCATAATGCATTGTGTTCTCAAAATTTTAAAGTGAGTGATGCTGATAATTCCTTATTTATTAAGCACTCAAGTGAGGGATCTACCATTGTTCTTACTTATGTGGATGATATTATCATCACCGGTTGTGACATTAATGGCATTAAGAGCATTAAAACATATTTGAAGTCTGCATTTGATGTTAAAGATTTGGGAAACTTACGATATTTTCTAGGTATAGAAATCGCTTATTCCAATGAAGGGCTATTTCTATCCCAAAGAAAATATGTTCTTGATTTGTTAAGTGAGACAGGAAAACTTGGAGCAAAGCCAACTGTGACACCTATGGAGGCATTAAGAAGGAAGAAAGAGGATAACAAGCATGAAAACGAACATGACAAGGAGGAGCCATACAAGGACATCAAGCTTTATCAAAGACTTGTAGGTAAGCTTATATATTTAACTACTACACGACCTGATATTGTTTTTTCTGTGCAACAGGTAAGTCAACACATGTCATGCCCAAAGAATATACACATGGAAATGGTGAGTAGAATTTTAAGGTACATAAAACATGCACCGGGGCAAGGAATCTTGATGAGAGGAAATGGCCACCACAAGATATGTGCTTACACAGATGCGGATTGGGCCGGTAACTTCGAGAACAGAAGATCAACCATTGGTTATTGCACATTCGTGGGAGGTAATTTGGTGACTTGGAAAAGCAAGAAGCAAAGTGTAGTTGCAAGATCGAGTGTAGAAGCTGAATATAGAGCTATGGCATCTAATACGAGTGAATTGGTTTGGATAAAATCATTAGTGGAAGACTTAGGATTTTCAGTTGAAACACCTATAGACATTTACTGTGATAACAAGGCAGCAACACACATTGCATCTAATCTGGTGTTCCATGAGAGGACCAAGCACATCGAAGTTGATTGTCACTTCACAAGAGAAAAGTACTTGAGCAAAGTGATCAACATGCCTTATGTGAAGAGTGAAGATCAACTTGCGGATATATTCACCAAACCATGTACTCATCAACAACTTCTTAAGGTGAGTTCCAAGTTGAACTTCTTCAATTTGTACAAGTCCAACTTGAGGGGGAGTGTTAGAGATGAAGAGATTGAGGGTGAAGATGAAAAGCCCAAATAACTCTTGGATTGATCTATGGATACCCATATCAATCCCAAAGCCCAATTCAAGGTAACTACTAAAGGACGAAATAACGACTAGTTTTTTAAATTGAAAGATATGTTGTTATGTGTTATACCTAGCTGTTAGAAAAGTAAAGTAAGCTTGTACCTAGCCGTTAGGATGTTCTATATAAAAACCCAAGATGTGTAAATATTTGGAGATAGAATACAAAAGCTCTTCAATTTTCTCTCTTCATCTATTTTCTCTCTACTTGCATTTTTTTATGTTGAATCTTTGAAATTGTAAGCTAAACACATTCAAATTCTATTTATCAACAATAGATTCCCTACATATCCTTTATCAATCAGCTCAGAAACTTGTTTTTGCAACTCTTTAATCTCTTCTGGATTGCTTATATAGGCTGGTCGATTTGGTAGAGTTGCCCCTGGTATGAGATCTATTTGGTGCTCAATTCCTCTATTTGGTGGTAACCCATTTCGGTATGTCTTTTGGAAATACATCAGCAAATTCCTTTAAAATTGCTTTCACTTGAGTCTGCAGAGTAACATCTCTATTTTGAGTTGCTTCTTTGACTACCATAATAAAGATTGACTCTTTATCAAACAAAGCTTGCTTTACTACTCCTTTGTTGACAAACAAACTTTCTTTCTTTTTCTTCTCAATTTCAATTTTATCCTTCTGAATTTGTTGTGGATTAAGAGGCGTTAACACAATCTTTCTACCATCCCTTAACAGAGGAATATGTATTCTTATAACCATCATGAAAAGCTCTCCTATCATACTGCCAAGGTCTTCCCAGTAAAAGATGACTTGCATCCATAGGGACGACATCACACAACACTTCATCTTTGTATCTACCAATTGAAAAAGGCACCAAAACTTGCTGAGTAACCTTCACATCACCATTATTATTTAGCCACTGTAATCTATAAGGTTGTGGATGTTTTAGAGTAGTTAAATTTAGTTTTTCTATTAAGGTAGTGGAAGCCACATTTGTACAACTACCTCCATCAATTATAACTCCACACACCTTATTCTGAATTGCACACCTTGTATGGAAGATATTCTCACGCTGCTCATCTTCCGTTTTTGCTTGTGTAGTCATGGTGCGGCGAACTACAAGCATTTCTCCAATTTCAGCATGTTCTTCTTCTTCCTCGCCGTCTTCCACTCCCTTTTCTTCTGTAACCTCGTCTTCACTCTCTAATTCTCCTTGGGAGTCCGTAAGCACCATTACTCTCCTATTTGGACATTCAGAAGCGATATGCCCATGTCCAAGGCATTTAAAGCATTTAATGTCTCGGCTCCGTTTTAGAGGAATGGTTTCTACCACCTTCTCTTTTCCTTTATCAATAGCTACTACCGACTTGCTAGGACCACTTTTTTCTACTGACTTTGCTATCTTCTTTGAAAGGGAAGTCGAATAAGTAGATGATGAATTAATATTTTTGGTAGAACCTGATCTATACACTCCCCTCATTAGTTGTCTCTCCACCTTGATAGCAAGTTTAATCACATCTTGCAAAGAAACATATGGTTGCAATTCTGCCCTACTTGCAATTTCATACTTTAACCCGCCAAGGAACCTTGCAATCGTTAGTTCTTCTGGTTCTTGCAAGTTACATCTCATCATAAGCATCTTATACTCTTTGACATAATCTTCCACACACATACCCCTTTGCCTTAAAGTTTGAAGCTTAAAGTACAGTTCTTGTTTGTAATATTCTAGCAAAAATCTTCTCTCCATTAATCTCTTCATGACTCTCCAACTTGTCACCTCACCTAAACCTTCTCTTCTTCGCCTAGTTTTCTCGTTTTCCCACCATAAATTGGCATAATCATTGAATTCAAGAGCTGCCAACTTGCACTTTCCTTGGTTCAGAATAATCATAGTACTCAAATACTTTCTCTACTTTTTGCACCCATTCTAAGTACTCCTCGGGTGAACTTGTTCCTCGAAATGCCGAAATCTTTAGCTTAACATCAATTCCATTATCCCTTATATTTCTTCTCTGCCATCGTCTCTCCCCTAGCTTCATCATCTATTTCTGGCTCATCAAGCTCATCCTCTTCATAATACTCAGGCCCTCTAGTTGCTCGCTGCCCTTGTCGTTCATGTCTTCTGGGTTGTGGCTGAATGGTATTCCTTTCTACGGCTTGAATTAAACGGTCAATTTGCTCCCTCATCTCTGCTTGCTGTGTTCAAGTGCTAGGATCTTAGCTTGATCTAAACTCAATCCTCTTGGAACATGAGGAGTTTCTTCTTCTCCAGACATAATTCGTCCTGAAATTTTCAAGTGAATGAATTTTTTGATTCAAAGAGGCATTGATACCAAACTGATATGCCTCAAGGATCTTAATGGTGAATCAAGATCTAATGGGTATATTTTTTTGGGGTTTTTGTGGATGGAAAGAGGTGTTGGTATATAGTATAGTTGTTGGGTGGATGAAAATTCGTAATTGGAGTAAGTTACTAGGTCTGTAGGGGTGTTTTAAGAAAGCTAAAGGGTTATGTACGAATTTTGAAGTGGGAATGTGATAGGGATAGCCTATGAAAAGTTTAAGAAGAAGAAAAAGAAATTTCAATAATCAAAATAAAGAATTAAAACTAGTTAATCAAGTTTGATAA
The DNA here is from genome assembly GCA_019650275.1 of Xylocarpus granatum. Classification (NCBI taxonomy): domain Eukaryota; kingdom Viridiplantae; phylum Streptophyta; class Magnoliopsida; order Sapindales; family Meliaceae; genus Xylocarpus; species Xylocarpus granatum. The sequence continues at coordinate 17,795 of BNST01002239.1, forward strand.
GATCAAATCGCCACAAACAAGATTACTAGGTTGATTCGCCACACTCTAAGATAGAAAGAAGGAAGAGTGATAAGAATCGATAGATAATTCGCCACTAAACAAGGAATTTGTTTAGATAAGAATTTGGATGCAACGAAGCAAAATTCCGCTTATTCCTCAAAACTGTTTAATTACAAGCACTAATGCCGTATTTATAGTAATGACAGCCTTTCCATGTCTAACTTATACTAAAACGCCTAATTCATCTATGATAAGGATTCCTAAGTAAATAAGGACTACTAAGTCATCTAGATTTCTATGAAGATAAGCCTAATATATCGGGTTCCTAATCCTACTTAAAATCTTACATGTAAAACCCTACTTGATCTCAAACTCCTTGCCTAGTGATATTTTCTGCTGCTGCTGGAATTCTTCTTGGCATGGATATCCTTTGTTAATGAGGATTAATCTTTCTTGGATGGTAGTAACTTCATTTCCATGATTGAGCACATCACCCACCCACCCTTTTTTGGCCTCGACACGTGCTTGAATTGTTAAGGTTATACGTGCTATCTATACATATACAGGTTCATCTTAAAAGAATCCATTTAAAACATTCTCATTTTTAGCTTATTTTGAGAAATTTACTTTAGTTCCTCAACGAAAAATAAAATGTTTTATTGTTCCCCAAACCTGGATACCTGTCAAATTCTTCATATTTAAGAGCTGCATTTTATTTTCTGAAGCTAATAACCATTGAACAATATGTTGATGTCAATACTGTCCCACCCAAGGTTGTTGTTCCTGCAGGAGTCATGGTAAGTCCTTAATGATTCGATATGGCTTATTCTTTCTGTTTTATGTGCTTCCGTCTAATTGCATTGTCATTTGAGAACTAGTGCGGCAGATGTTTATTTCTAAGTTGATACTTTAACTGCATCCTAGGACAGATCACGTTGGTAATGGTTAAAATTTGATTGGCCTCAAACTGTGGTGGAAGTTGTATATTATTTTGGCAACAACCGACTATTTGTAGTTGTCGACGCTGCTAATGGCAAAATATTTTAGTCCCCTTCTAAGCATATTCTTCTAGTTTGTTGGATGTGAATTATTTGATTTACTTGTACTGTATAATTTTGTTGTATGTTATTGATCTAAAATTTGAAATAATTCTCTCTTGATCAGTTCGCTCGAAGAACTTTTATTGTTAAATCAGGCTCAATTTATTTAGGCTTGTGCTAGCCCAAGTGAATTACTTGACAAACATAACTTAGGCTTCATTTGTTATTGAGGTTTGGTGGCTTTTAAGTCACAGTTGCTGTGAGATATGAGCACTAGATGGTAGATGATTGGTGTTGTTGAATACATTTTTAGCTTTGCTTTCAAACGCTTACACGAAAGCTTAAGGGTTTTGTCCAAAGGAGTTTATCTAGCTGTTGTGGCAGGAAGTTGGTGGGGGCTTTTGGGTAGAATAAAAATCCTGCTCAGAACTTTCCATTGGTTTCCTGAGCCATGGCCATTGTGACTTGCATATTTCAACCCTTATTTTGGTGGGATTTGCAGTGGATCATAGTTAGATTTGTCGGTGGCTCAACTTTGATTCAGATTTTGTTTGCATCTAATTATTTTTTCTATCCACTATTTTCAAGCTGTAGGTTACATTTTTATCATGGTGAGAGACTAAGAAGATGTAGTAATTATTTTCATTCTTATGTACAATATCCTTTTTTGGGAATTTACCACACAATCTGTCTCTTTGTGCCTTGTTTTTACAAAGATAATTGTTTGTAATTTTCTCTAAAGTTGTATTCTTTTCCTTTGATTGCTGATTTTGAAATCTACCATTACCATATAGAATTGGTAGATGTGGTCCGTGGTCCTCTCGTGTCTCCTTAAGTTTTTTGCATATATTATTCTTCATTCTTTATTCCGCACATGATACGTTGCACTTGTACATTATGTAAGTGGGTGGTTGTATGCATTAAAATTGTTGGAAGTTATGATCTCTATAACCTGCAGAAGAGTTCATACATTGTTATCCTTTGTTCTCTTCATTATTGGAAAGCGTTGTTGAATATCTTGTCCGCAAATTAGTGTAGCAAAAATATCATTTTCACCTCATGATGCTTTTTCTTCATTGATCCATATGATCTTTTAGACCCTTTTTCCGGCAAGATGGTCTTGTCAGCTGTCAAGTGACGAAGTTGTTATTACCAACGTACTGATCTATTAATTCATCCTATTGCCCTGTACTAAATGAATATAATTGTCGTTGCTTCTTTTGCTGTGAGGTCTCTTTTGAGGATTTCCTTTGGTACGTATATTCTTAATAAAGCTATTGTATAATTATTTTATCAAGTAAACTCATTGACAAATACCCATTCATAATGCTTCAAAATTTTGTGATTCCTGATATTTCACAACTGTCATTCTGCCAGGGCCAATTCTGTATTTTGGACTCGTGCACTGAATGTGTTAAAGATGAAGAGATGAAGATGAAAAGCCCAAATAACTGTTGGATTGATCTATGGATACCCATATCAAGCCCAAAGCCCAATTCAAGCTAACTACTGAAGGACGAAATAACAGCTACTTTTTAAAATTGAATGATATGTTGTTTTGTGCTGTACCTAGCTGTTAGAAAAGTAAAGTAAGCTTGTACCTAGCCGTTAGGATGTTGTATATATAAACCCAAGATGTGTAAATATTTAGAGATAGAATACAAAAGCTCTTCAATTTTCTCTCTTCATGTATTTTCTCTCTGCTTGCATTTTTTTACTTGTTTATGTTGAATCTTTGAAATTGTGAGCTAAACATATTCAAATTCTATTTATCAACATGGTATCAGAGCAAGGTTGCATTTAGGGATCTCATTTCATCATCTCTCCTTTATTTTTTACTCTTTCTTGGTTGTGTGATCAAATCTCCATTGCGCAAGGCCAAGTTGCTGAAATTAAAATGGCAGCACAAGTGGGAAGTAGTTCTGCCAAGAGAGAGAATTTTTTCAATGTTGATTCCGACTACAAAATCACCACTAAGCTTACTACCTTTCCTCTAAATGGAAGGAATTACTCTACATGGGTGATGAATGTGACAAGGGCCTTACTGAACATGAGGGTTCTAGGATTTGTTGATGGAGAAATTAATCAACCTAAGGTGGGAGATAAAGAATATGCTGAATGGAGGTATGTTGATAATCTTGTCATTACTTGGATTATCAACTCCATTGATCAATCCTTGGTTGGTGCCTTCAACAAAGCCAAAACTGCCAAAGACCTTTGGAATGCACTTGCTAGAAGGTTCGGTAATCAAGGAAATCTCTTAAAAGTCTATGAGTTAAGGGAAATCATCACAAATGCCAAGATGAATGGGAGCGATTTCCTATCCCACTCCAACAAAATCAAGGAAGCATGGGATGAATTGGAGTGTTTGAGGCCGATTACTACCAATGAGGAAGAATTAGAGAAAAGGGCCAATGAAGATCTTGTTTGTTTCCTCTTGGCAGGATTACGGCCTAGTTTTGGGGACCTTTACCTTTGGGAAAGAAGGTTGTAGGATGCAAATGGGTGTATAAGACTAAGTTAAATAGTGATGGAACCTTGGACAAACATAAGGCTAGGTTAGTGGCCAAAGGCTTCACTCAAACCTACACTTAGAATATAAAAATTTTTTTGCACCAGTTACAAAAATGAACACCATTAGGGTGCTTCTCTCCTTAACGGCTAATTATAATTGGGATTTACATCAAATGGATGTGCAGAATGCTTTCTTGCAAGGAGAGTTAGAGGAAGAGGTTTACATGAGTTTACCTTAAGGATATGATGTTATGGTTCCAAATACACATGTTTGCAAATTGAAGAAAGCTATATATGGATTAAAGCAATCACCAAGAGCATGGTATAATAAGTTGCATAATGCATTGTGTTCTTAAAATTTTAAAGTGAGTGATGCTGATCATTCCTTATTTATTAAGCACTCAAGTGAGGGATCTACCATTGTTCTTATTTATGTGGATGATATTATCATCACCAGTTGTGACATTAATGGCATTAAGAGCATTAAAACATATTTGAAGTCTGCATTTGATGTTAAAGATTTGGGAAACTTACGATATTTTCTAGGTATAGAAATCGCTTATTCCAATGAAGGGCTATTTCTATCCCAAAGAAAATATGTTCTTGATTTGTTAAGTGAGACAGGAAAACTTGGAGCAAAGCCAGCTGTGACACCTATGGAGGCACTAAGAAGGAAGAAAGAGGATAACAAGCATGAAAACGAACATGACAAGGAGGAGCCATACAAGGACATCAAGCTTTATCAAAGTGATCAACATGCCTTATGTGAAGAGTGAAGATCAACTTGCGGATATATTCACCAAACCATGTACTCATCAACAACTTCTTAAGGTGAGTTCCAAGTTGAACTTCTTCAATTTGTACAAGTCCAACTTGAGGGGGAGTGTTAAAGATGAAAAGATTGAGGGTGAAGATGAAAAGCCCAAATAACTTTTGGATTGATCTATGGATACCCATATCAAGCCCAAAGCCCAATTCAAGCTAACTACTAAAGGACGAAATAACGGCTAGTTTTTTAAATTGAAAGATATGTTGTTATGTGTTGTACCTAGCTATTAGAAAAGTAAAGTAAGCTTGTACCTAGCCGTTAGGATGTTGTATATATACACCTAAGATGTGTAAATATTTGGAGATATAATACAAAAGCTCTTCAATTTTCTCTCTTCATGGATTTTCTCTCTACTTGCATTTTTTATTGGTTTATGTTGAATCTTTGAAATTGTGAGCTAAACACATTCAAATTCTATTTATCAACAGAATGTTCCTCTTCCACGTTCCTTTGTTTTTTTCGCAAAATCAAGAAGATCAGGAAAACTGCAATTCTGTTAACAACAGTACTGATGTTTCTGCTGATCATACTTCATGTGAAGAGTTTGTTAATGTTTCCAATGACATAAGTGTGTTTATGGTTATCACTCACTGTCTGTCTGAGGCTTTATTTTCTAACCCTGTTTCAGATTGCAGCTGAATTTTCTTGTTTCTTACTAACTAAAGGTTATCCTTTGTTATACAAGAAGGAGAGGCTCAAAGGGTTCATCGCCGACCCAACGAAGTGGCTTCTTCTTTTACATTAACACAAGAAGAGACTCTGTGGGTAGAGGGTCTTGTCCTTGGCATCGACTTTTGCAACCATGGTATGATTGTTAAAAAGATGGTCCAATATTGTTAATGAATCTTTTATTCACTTTCAATCTCATACAAGAAAAAAGGTTTCTGTTATGCCATTCTCATAACTTTCTTGCAGTAGACATGATTTACCATGCACTTTGAAATGCACTTGTAGTATGCAGTGCATGCATCGATATCTCTGCTTTCTTGCTATGGCCTTGAATTTTTCCGTATTTTCCCGATACTAAATTATGTTAAAGATTTTTTTACTTGTGAATTTGTTTCTATTAACCAATTTGTTAAACCGATCTTGTGAATAATGTCGAAGCTTGACAGTTGTGCACGCGGTTGTGGCTAATTTTTACAAAGGTACTTTCTCTGTCTCGAAATAAGAAGTCTCTCTTTTTTTATCTTCCACCCCCACCCTGTTAAATTTGATGAGGGAATGAGAGAACTTTCACCAAAGAGAGAAAGATGAAGAAGATGAGAGAATTATTTTCTACTTCTTATTCAATTGTCTAAACATTTACACATCTTGTGTTTATATACACACTATCCTAACGCTAGGTACAAACTCACTTTACTTTTCTAACAGCTAGGTACAACATACAAAAGCACATCTTTTAACTTTAAAAGACTAGCCGTTATTTTGTCCTTTAGTGGTTTAGTATGACATGGGCTTTGGGCTTGATGTGGGTACTCATAGATCAGCCAAAGAGTTATTTGGGCTTTTCATCTTCACCCTCAATCTTTTCATCTCCAATGCAACACAATCACGATGCTGGTATGAATCTGGAGATTGATCAATCGGCTCACTCGACTTTATTTCAACACTCCCCCTCAAGTTGGGCTTGAAGATGTTGTTCAAATTCAACTTGCTTATTGCGATCCCGATATGTTTTTTAGTAGGAGCCTTTGTGAACAAGTCTCCTAGTTGATCTTCACTTGGAACATAAGGGGTGCAGATGGTTTGATTCTGAACTTTCTCCCTAATAAAGTGACAGTCCAACTCAATGTGCTTTATTCTCTCATGGAATACTGGATTTGAAGCTATGTAGATTGCTGCTTTGTTGTCGCAAAATAGTTTCATTGGTGCTTCAGTTTTGAACCCCAAATCTTGAACTAAAGCCTTCAACCAAATCAGCTCACATGTTGCACTTGCCATTGCTCGATACTCTGCCTCTGCACTTGACCTTGCTACCACACTTTGTTTCTTACTCTTCCAGGTTACTATGTTTCCTCCAACAAATGTGCAATATCCGGTAGTTGACTTTCGGTCTTCAACATTTCCGGCCCAATCTACATCACTATATGCTAGGATCTCATGGTGACCATTCTTTTGCATGTGTAAACCTTGGCCTAGTGTGCCTTTTCACACTATATCCTGTAGCAGAGGATTCGATTTACCATGTTCATGTGGTTGGTCATTGGTTGCTGCATGAATTGACTAACCTGATTCACAGCAAAGCTAATGTCAGGTCTAGTAATGGTTAAATATATTAACTTACCGACAATTCGTTGATATTGCTTGACATTCTGAATTGGCTTAGGGCTGCTTCTCTTTGTCTTCTTCTTTATCCTTTTGTTTGTAGGTATTTTCAATTGGCGTTGGAGCTATCCTTGCACCTAGTTTACCTATTTCACCAAGTAGATCAAGTGTATATTTTCTTTGGCATAGAAATAGTCCCTTTTTAGAGTGGGCAATTTCTATTCCTAAAAAATATCGTAAGTATCCCAAGTCTTTAATGTCAAAAACAAATTTAAGATGTGATTTAATACAACTAATGCCTATTTCATCAGTACCAGTAATGATTATGTCATCGACATAAATGAGAATCACCGTTATTCCATCTTTGGAATGTTTGGTGAATAGTGAGAAATCAGCCTCACTTTTAATGAAGGCTTGACAACTGAGAGCATTGTGCAATTTAGAGTACCAGGCCCTAGGGGATTGTTTAAGGCCATAGATAGCCTTTCTAAGCTTACATACATGTGATTTGGGAATGTCAGTCCCCATACCCTTCAGGTATTCTCATGTATACTTCCTCTTCTAATTCGCCTTGTAAGAAGGTATTTCTTACATCCATTTGGTACAATGGCCAATCATAATTAACAGCTAAAGGACATAAGAACTCTAATGGAATTCATTTTAGCTACGGGGGCAAAAAGTCTCGGTGTAATCAATACCATAAGTTTGAGTGAAGCCTTTGGCCACTAACCTAGCCTTATATTTTTCAACAGTTCCATCACTCTTAAGCTTGGTCTTATATACCCATTTGCAGCCAACGACCTTCTTCCCTTTAGGCAGTGGAACAATATCCCAAGTTTGATTGCGAATTAGAGCCTTAAGCTCTTCATTCATTGCACTTCTCCAAATTGGGCTAATTTGGGGCCTTTTGGTAATTGGAAGGCTCTTGAATATCATCGATGGCATTTAGAAAAGCTTTATATTGATCTTTAATGTGATCATGAGTATAGTAGCTTTGAATAGGGTGATTGGTTACATGGTTTCCAAGATGAAACACTCTAGTTTTCATCCATTCAGAGGCAGGTTTTTTGATCCGAGTAGATCTTCTGAGTGTGGGTAGTTCCTGTGTAGCATGAGCATCATTACCCATAAATTGATTTGGTGTGTCATGGCTACTAATTTGGTCATCTCCAAGATGATCTGGATCAATCTGATTGTGGGATGAATCATCTTGGGCAAAAGTAGGTTCATTCTCATCATTTGTTTATCTAAGAGGGTAAGGATCATTCTCATTTTGAGATGATTCCTCTTGAAATTCCATCTTTGGAATGTTTGGTGAATAGTGAGAAATCAGCCTCACTTTTAATGAAGGCTTGACAACTGAGAGCATTGTGCAATTTAGAGTACCAGGCCCTAGGGGATTGTTTAAGGCCATAGATAGCCTTTCTAAGCTTACATACATGTGATTTGGGAATGTCAGTCCCCATACCCTTCAGGTATTCTCATGTATACTTTCTCTTCTAATTCGCCTTGTAAGAAGGCATTTCTTACATCCATTTGGTACAATGGCCAATCATAATTAACAGCTAAAGGACATAAGAACTCTAATGGAATTCATTTTAGCTACGGGGGAAAAAGTCTCAGTGTAATCAATACCATAAGTTTGAGTGAAGCCTTTGGCCACTAACCTAGCCTTATATTTTTCAACAGTTCCATCACTCATAAGCTTGGTCTTATATACCCATTTGCAGCCAACGACCTTCTTCCCTTTAGGCAGTGGAACAATATCCCAAGTTTGATTGCGAATTAGAGCCTTAAGCTCTTCATTCGTTGCACTTCTCCAAATTGGGCTAATTTGGGCCTCTTTGGTAATTGGAAGGCTCTTGAATATCATTGATGGCATTTAGAAAAGCTTTATATTGATCTTTAATGTGATCATGAGTATAGTAGCTTTGAATAGGGTGATTGGTTACATGGTTTCTATGATGAAACACTCTAGTTTTCATCCATTCAGAGGCAGGTTTTTTGATCCGAGTAGATCTTCTGAGTGTGGGTAGTTCCTGTGTAGCATGAGCATCATTACCGATAAATTGATTTGGTGTGTCATGGCTACTAATTTGGTCATCTCCAAGATGATCTGGATCAATCTGATTGTGGGATGAATCATCTTGGGCAAAAGTAGGTTCATTCTCATCATTTGTTTGTCTAAGAGGGTAAGGATCATTCTCATTTTGAGATGATTCCTCTAGAAATTCTAGCTGATTATGCATATTCTTCCTAAGTTCAAGAATGGGTCCCTTTGTGTGAATAGTGTCTATAATAGGACTTGGGTTGGAATTACCCACATCCTCCCCCTTACCATTGGTTTTGAGTTCATGTTTTTCGAATTTGAGTTCATGCTCTAAAAATGTTACATTTCTAGATACAAACAACCTATTTGTTTTGGGGTCAAGGCATCTATAACCCTTTTGGGTTGTGGCATAACCTAGGAATATGCATTTTTGACTTTTATAGCTAAGTTTGTCCCTATTGTTACAAGGAATATGAACATAATATATACATCCAAAAATTTTAAGATATGAAAGATTTGGCTTATAAAATGAACAGCTGTGAGGATGGCATTGCTCCAGAAATGCTTAGGAACATTATGGTAGAACATCATTGATCTTCCAACTTCCAAGATATGTCTATTCTTCCTCAACAACTTGAATGTGTCTTCACTCTTTTCTGTCCATAGGAATCCATCCTTCTTTAGTAAATCGACAGTAGTAGCGTATCAAGCCTAGAAATCCTCTAAGTTCTGTGACATTCTTAGGAGTTGGCCATGTTTGCATGGCTCCTATTTTCTGTTGGTCTACCTTTCACTCCATCTCCAGATATGATGTGACTGAGGTATTCAAGCTCCTTTTGCATGAACGTGCACTTAGATGGCTTGATAACGAAGTGGTTTCTTCTTAACACTTTCTAGCACTTTTGCTAAGTGTTCTATGTGATCATCGTGGTTCCTAGAATAGACCAAAATGTCATCAAAGAAGACTAAGACAAACCTGTGCAAATAAGGTTTGAAGATGTCATTCATGGCTGCTTGAAAGGTGGAGGGTGCGTTGCATAGTCCAAAAGGCATGACTAGGTACTTGTAGTGTCCACTATGAGTCCGAAATGCTGTCTTCTGCACATCCTCTTCTTTCATGCGTATTTGATGATATCCTGCCTTGAGATCCAGCTTGGTGAACAACTTTGCTCCATGTAACTCGTCCAGCATATCATCAATTATTGGGATCGAAAAACAATCCTTGACAGTTGCTTGGTTGAGTGCTTGGTAATTAGTGCAAAACCTCTAAGTTTCATCTTTCTTTCTAATAAGTAGAATGGGAGAAGAAAAAGGGGAAGTTCTAGGTCGGATAATACCTTGCTGTAGCATCTCTTCTACTTGTCTTTCAATCTTGTTCTTTTGAAAGTGTGCATACCGGTAAAGTGCTACATTAATCACCTTGGTTTCGTCGATTAATGGGATAGCATGGTCGCAATGTCTTTAGGGTGGCAGTTCTTATGGCTCTCCTAAGGCATCTCCAAATTGCTCTAGTAGGTTCCTTACTACCAATGGTATGTTTTCATGCGTGTTCTGCCCTTATTTATGAGCAGGGAGAGATGCTCCGAATTTTGTATATTTTCTCATTCATTAATTAAGAATCAAGGTTAGCATTCTTGTTTCCATTCTTGTTTATATTTTGGTTATCTTTTAAGAGTTGTCTTGAGATAACTTGGGCTTAAGACAAGGTGAAGAGTTGTCTTCCTTGCTTAAGAGCTTGGGTTGAAGTCAAGAGTTGTCTTCTTCAACCAAGGCAAGAGTTGATAGGCTTTAAGAGTTGTCTTGCCTATCCAACATATTCTTTTATGTATTAGTTAACCTGAAGGACAATTTAGGGAATATAAATCTAAGAAAAGAACTCAAGAATCAAACAGGACAACAAGTTAGGAAGGCTTTTAATTGGCGTGCTGACCCCTAAGGTGTAGCTAAGTTGGGGAAAAAAAAGTTGGAGCAGCATACTGCCACAGCAACCGAGAAGGCTGCATTCGGAGATCTCACGGCACCATGAGCAGAAGAAAGACTCTAACCATGAGCAACTTCCCTCTCAAGAAAGGGGTAGAGTGTGCATGAGTCTAGGGAGCAAAAGGGAGGTGCCACCAAATTTGCACCAACCCTATGACCCCTATGATGAGTACAACGATAATGAGGTCTTGGATTGAAGGCTAGCAGCATGGCAGCCACAGAGAACTCAGAGTCGTCATAAGGCAAAACTTTGGCGGACAACTAGGAGAGAGGAATGGCATCACTTCAACAGCCTTAGCCATTGCACCAAGCCTAAGGTAAAAATCGAATTCCCAAGCTTTGAGAAAGGGGATCCAATTGAATGGATCTCCAAGGATGAGTTCTATTTTGAGAAACAAGGTGTTAAGAGGGGTGAAAGAGTTAATTTTGCATCCTATCACCTACGTGGGAGGGCCAATCAATGGTGGTGTTGGCTTAAGGCCACCTACGGCAGAGAAGGTAGAAGGATTGCTGGATAAGGTTCACACAAGAATTGATGGACAGATTCGGCGCATCTAGCATCACAAATATTTGCTTTGAGTTTGATGGGAACCAAGTCTTTCCTTCATCAAATTTGGAGAGTGCTGTACCAGTTCGGGACTTGGAATACTCATTTATGCCCTCTAAGATGCAGGAAAGGCAATGGGCAGAAAATGGGGCGGCAAAAGAGAGCATGGAGCAGAAAATGTGCACAACAAGCATGGCAACAACAAGTGTGCAGCCCAGCAGTGAGGCCTAGCTAGTATTTGGCTTAATCCTAATTAATGAAGGGCATTCACACCAACAGGAGTTCCATCAGAAGAAGGATAATTTCATCAAGAAGAACTCCAGCCGCAGCAGGACGTCCATGTCAAGAAGAGTTCCAGCAGTAGGAGGACATCTATGCCAAGATAAGTTCTAACAGCAGCAGGACATTCATGCCAAGGAGAATTCCAACAGCAGCAGGACATCTATGCCAAGCAGAGTTCCAGCAGCAGTAAGACATCCATGCCAAGGAGAATTCTATCAACAGCAGGACACGCATGATAAATTCCAGTAGCTATAGGATAGTCACGACAAGAAGAATTATAAGGGCAGAAGGATATGCATTGAGAGTCCTAATCCTAGAAAGATAAGCCAAGAGGAAGTTCAGTCACTACAGAATACAAGATAAGTAGGAATTCTAGTCTAGGTAGAAAAATCAAGAAAGACTAAGAATCCTAGTAGAATTAGGAAACATTTGGATAAGGTCATCTTGATAAAGTTTTAGTTGTCTTAGAAAACCTTATTGACTTAGGAAAATATGTCCTAAGTGGATAAGGAACTTAAGTACTAGTTGAATTAGGATAAGGCTGTCTAATACTATAAATACAGCCCATTATTTATGAGCAGAGAGAGATGCTACGAATTTTGTATATTTTCTCATTCATTAATCAAGAATCAAGGTTAGCATTCTTGCTTCCATTCTTGTTTATATTTCAGTTATCTTTTAAGAGTTGTCTTGAGATAACTTAGGGCTTAAGACAAGGTGAAGAGTTGTCTTCCTTGCTTAAGAGCTTAGGTTGAAGTCAAGAGTTGTCTTTTTTAACCAAGGCAAGTTGTGATAGGTTTAAGAGTTGTCTTGCCTATCCAACATATCCTTTTATATATTAGTTAACTCGAAGGACAACTTAGGGGACGTAAATCTAAGAAAAGAACTCAAGAATCAAACAAGACAACAAGTTAGGGAGGCTTTTAGTAAGAGTGCTGACGCCTAAGGTGTAGAAAAGTTGGGGGAAAAAAATTAGGACCTTAACACAAATGTGCTCGACAACTCTGCCACGCCTGTAGGGATTTCCTATTGCTTTCAAAAGTTTGTCTTGTTAACTGTTCAATGCTCCCAAGGCCTCTACCGCGCCTGCGGGGATGTTCCTGTCACTCCCTGAAGTTTGTCCTATGCACTGCTGAACTCTTCCAACTCCTCTGCCGAGCCCCACTGGGATTTTCTGGTCACTCCTGGAAGTTTGTCCAGCACATAGCCAAATGTGCTCGACGCCTCTGCCACATCCATGAGGATCTTCCGATTGATCCCAGAAGTTCATCCCATGCACTGGCCAAATGCGCCCGATTGTCCAAAAGCAATGGAGGTCAAACATTATGGACAGCATGTGAGCCTAATGATGCATGCCTCACTGCCATTAGCGGAGCAGAGTGGAATGTATGAACAGAAATCAAGGAGACAATAGAAATTAACCCTCAAAGCCAAGAGCTCACAGAAAAGATCAAGAATTTCAACCCTAAGGTTAGTAAATTCACCCTTAAAACAGATATATTTGGCACAATCAGCAGGTGTATGTACTAAACATACCAGGGACTAAGAGGCAAGATCTTGAATCACTTCCATAACTCATGGGAAGGAGGACATTTAGGATGGTTCCATACTTACATGCGGATCAAGCTATTCTTTTGGTTGGAAGGATTCAAGGCAGAAGTCAAGAAGAAAGACAGCAATTGTGACATTTGCCCATGGATAAAACTAGAAGATGGCAAGACCAAGGGAATTGCTACAACCTTTGCCATTACCTGTACAACCTTGGAAACACTATAATGACATCCAGCAGCAGTTTTCAAACTTCCACCTTGAGGACAAGGTGAGTCTTCAAGAAAGGAGGATTGTTGAGAATCTAAGTATGCAGAAAATGAGGACCTTAAGAGGCAAAGGGAGCATGAGAGAGTGCGCACAAGGCGCCAGGTAGCAAGAGAGGCAGCAACAGGCCAACAATGCGCACAACAAGCCTGCACGCAGCAAGCAGTGAAGCACGGCAAGGTTCTGACTCAGTCCTCAGTGATTACGGAAAGCCAAGCGAAGAAGAAGACCAGCATTGGCAAGACACACATGAAGCAATCAGAGTAGGAGAACGATGTGAAGAACTCCAACAGCAACAGCATGTCTTGGCAGGTTTACTTCAGCAAGGGGACCACGGCAAAAAGAAGTCTTGGAGAGGGAAGGACGCCACAGCAGAAGTCTAATCCAAGAAGAAAACAACAAGAAGAAGTCAGCAGCTGTAGGAGAGAAGATAAGATAAGGACAGAAGGACTTAGTCAAAGTAGAAAATCTTGTCTTAGTAGGAATTCAAGAAAGACCAAGAATCCTTGTAGGATTAGGAAATAGTGGGATAAGATCTATCTTGATAATGTTTTAGTTGACTTAGAATAGCTTGTTGACTTAGGAAAACATATCCTAAGTGATAAGGAACCTAAGTACTAGTTTGATTAGGATAAGGCTATCTAATACTATAAATACAGCCCATTATTTGTGAGGAGGAGATATGCTCCAAATTTTGTTTATTTCTCAATCAATAATCAAGAATCAAGGTTAGCATTCTTGTTTACTTTCTTGTTAATATTTTCAGTTATCTTTTAAGAGTTGTCTTGAGATAACTTGGGCTTAAGACAAGGTTAAGAGTTGTCTTCCTTGTTTAAGAGCTTAGATCGAAGTTAAGAGTTGTCTTCTTCAACCAAGGCAAGTTGTGATAGGTTTAAGAGTTGTCTTGCCTATCCAACATATCCTTATATATATTAGTTAACCCGAAGGACAGCTTGGGGGACTTAAAAATAAGAAAAGAACTCAAGAATCAAACGGGATAGCAAGTTAGGAAGGATTTCAGTAGGCGTGCTGACCCCTAAAGTGTAGAAAAGTTGGGGAAAAAAATCAAGACCCTAACATGAATGCATCCGACATCTCTGCCACGCCCACGGGGATGTTCCAGTTGCTCCCGAAAGTTCGTCTCGAGCACTGCCTAATGCATCCGATGCCTCTGCTGAGCCCACTGGGATTTTATGGTCACTCCTGGAAGTTCGTGCTGCACATTGCTCAATGCTTCCAAAGCCTCTGCTGCACTCGCAGGGATGTTCTGGTTGCTGCTGGAAGTTTGTCCCACACACTGCCAAACCACCCGATGCCTCTGCTGTGCTCGTGATGATATTCTGGCTGCTCCTGGAAGTTCGTGGGGATGTTTCGGTTGCTCTTGTAAGTTTATCACATGCATTGCCTAATGAGCCTGAAGCCTCTGTCATGCCCATAGGGATGTTACAGTTGCTCCTGAAAGTTCATCCTGCGCACTGCCCAATGTGTTTGATGCTGCTGCAGCACCCTTGGGGATGTACTGATTTGGACAACTTGCAAAAAATAGCAAGAGGGATGTCTAGAAAGTTACCTTGAAGAATTCGAGAGGTTGGCTGAATTGGCAGGACATTGGCCAGATAGTGCACTAATTGGCACTTTTCTAGATGGCCTTGTACCTTGGCTAAGCCAAGAAGTGAAGATGAGGGATCCAAACTCTCTCACTCAGTGCATTCGGTTGGCAAGACTCATCAACGATGGGAAGAAGCATCACCCGCAGCACAACCAAGGTCATCAAACCCTCAGACAAATTAGGTAAGGCACCCTCATCAAGTAAGATAGTGCCCTAAAAAGCAAAGGACCCTATCCACTGAAGAAATCAACAGAAGAGTCGAAAGAGGCCTATCTTTTAGGTGCAATGATAAGTGGCAAGTTGGCCACAAGTGCAAAAAAGGGCTGTTCAACATCATTGAAGTGGTAAGTGATGAAGATCAAGAAAGTTGCATGGACAGCGAGGAGGAAGCAGAGGCAGAACACTTCCCTGATCATGCGGAAGAAGGCGAAATCAACTTGCATGCAGTAGGGGCAGCCACCAAGCCTACTGCCATAGGTTGTTCACAACCATTAATGGGAAGAACATATTGGTGTTGATAGATAGTAGAGCTACCCATAACTTTATCAACACAAAATTAGTCAAAACACTTTAGCTACGTCCGAAAAGGATTGCACCCTTTGAGGTAAGAGTGGCAAGCGGACAAAAGCTCAAGTGCACACAAGTTATCCAGGCAGTAGCAATGCAGATTCAAGGAGTCAAAATAGAGGCAGAACTACATGTGTTACCTCTGGCAGGCCTTGATGTGGTTTTAGGCAATGCATGGCTTAAAACCATAGGTAAGATAATGCTCGACAACGAATCCATGGCCATGCGCTTCTAATGGAAGGGAAGGGACTGCACGTGGGAGGCATCCACCACCAATGCAGTGCATCATTGTGAGGTAAGTACCCTTTGAATGACTATACAGAAAAACGGGCACAATGTTTTGCAGTTCTCTTGGCCACAAAATAGGAAAACACAGCCGAACATCATGAAGGGCAGAACATGCACGAAGACATACCATTGGTAGTAAGGAACCTACTGGAGCAGTTCAGAGATGTCTTAGGAGAGCCACAAGGGCTACCACCCTCAAGACATTATGACCATGCCATCCCATTAATCGACAAGACCAAGGTGATTAATGTAGCACCTTACCGGTATGCACACTTCCAAAAGAACGAGATGGAAAGACGAGTGGAAGAGATGCTACAGCAAGGTATTATCTGACCTAGCACTTCCCTTTTTCTTCTCCCATTCTACTTGTTAGATAGAAAGATGAAACTTGGAGGTTTTGCATCGATTACTGGGCACTCAACCAAGCAATTGTCAAGGATCGTTTCCCAATCCCCACAATTGATGATATGCTGGATGAGTTACATGGAGCAAAATTGTTTACCAAGCTAGATCTCAAGGCTGGATATCATCAAATATGCATGAAAGAAGAGGATGTGCCGCAAACAACATTTCGAACTCATAGTGGACACTATGAGTACCTAGTCATGACTTTCAACTATGCAATGCACCCTCCACCTTTCAAGCAGCCATAAACGACATCTTGAAACCGTATTTACACAGGTTTGCATTAGTTTTCTTTGATGACATTTTGCTCTATTCCAGGAACCATGATGATCATCTAGAACACTTAGCAAAAGTGCTAGAGGTGTTAAGAAGAAATTGCTTCATCATCAAGTCATCCAAGTGCACGTTAATGCAAGAGGAACTTGAATACCTCGGTCACATCATATCCGAAGATGGAGTGAAGGTAGACCAACAAAAAATAGGAGCCATGCAAACATGGCCAACTACCAAGAATGTAATAGAGCTTAAAGGATTTCTAGGCTTGATGGGCTACACCACCGATTTGTTTCCAATTACAGTGCCATAGCAAAACCATTGATGGATTTGCTGAAGAAGGACGGATTCCTATGGACAGAGAAGAGTGAAGATGCATTCAAGTTGTTGAAGCAAGCCAAGTGTGAGACCCCGGTGTTAGCACTGCCCAACTTCAACCAAACCTTCTAGCTTCACACCAATGCATGTCAAGATGGAATAGGTGCTGTCCTCAGTCAAGCCGGAAGACCTATTACATACATGAGCAGAGTCTTAGGGCCTATGAAGAAGGAATGGTCAATTTACGCCAAGGAGATACTCGCCATCATCCATGAAGTCAAGGTATGGCAACCTTACCTTCTTGCAAGGAAATTCCTAATTATTACGGATCAACAACCCTTGAGAAGCCTCATGAAGCAGAAAATTACCACACCAGAGCAGCAAAAGTTCCTTGTCAAGTTGCTGGGATATGAGTATGAAATAATAAACAAACCAAGCAAGGAAAACAAGGTGGCAGATGCATTGTCTAGAAGCAATGGAGGTCAAGCATTGTGGACAGCATGTGAGCCTAATGATGCATGCCTCACTGCCATTAGCAGAGCGGAGTGGAATGTATGGATGAAAATCAAGGAGGCAATAGAGATTGATCCCCAAAGCCAAGAGCTCATTGAGAAGATCAAGAATTTTGACCCTAAGGTTAGTAAATTCACCCTAAAGAATGGATATATTTGGCACACTGCTGAACGTGCCTGTCATAGCCACTGTATCCATTGAGTTGTTTACGTGGCTCCCCGAAGTTCATCCAGTGCACTGGTGAATGCACCCGATGCCTCTGCCTCACCTGCAGTGACGCTCTGGTTGCTCTCGAAAGTTCGTTCCATGCACTGCTCAACTCGCCCAACACCATTGCCGCACCAGAAGTTGGTCCCACGCACTGCTGAATGTTCTTGACACCTCTACTGTGCCCATGAAGATGTTTTGTTCACTCCCTTAAGTTCATTCCTTGCACTGCCAAATGAGCTTGACACCTCCGCTGCACCCACAAGGATGTTCCAGTCGCTCCCCAAAGTTTGTCTTATGCAATACCCAATGCGCCCATCGCTCCCGGATGTTTGTCGCGCATACAGCCCTACACACTTGATGCCTTTGCAGCATCTGCAGGGATGTTCTGGTCGCTCCCAACAGTTTGTCCAATGCAATGCCGAACGCGTTCAATGCCTCTGCCGAGCCTGCGGGGATTTTCTAACTGCTCCCAGAAGTTTGTCCCATGCACTCCAGGAACGTGACCGATGCCTCTGCCTTGCCCGAAGGAATGCTCCGGTCACTGCCAGAAGTTCATCCTGCACATTGCAAAATCCACCCGAAGTCTCTGCTGCGCCAGCGAGGATGTTCTGGTCGCTCCTGGAATTTGTCCTGCACATTGCCAAATGTGTACAAAGCCTCTGCCATGCCCACAGGGATGTTCCAGTCACTCCTGCAAGTTTGTCCCGCGCACTACTGAACGTGCCCGACCTGCTGCCGTGCCCAGAGGGATATTCCGATCGCTTCCAGAAGTTCGGCCCAAGCATTGCCAAATGCGCCCAATGCCTCTGCTGCACCTGCAGGAATTTCCCAGTTGCTTCTGGAAGTTTGTCCCATGCACTGCCAAATGTGGCCAATGTCATTTCCACTCCCGCAGAGATGTTCCAATCGCTCCCCAAAGTTCATCCCATGCACTGCCAAATGTGGCCGATGTCATTTCCGCTCCCGCAGAGAGGTTCCGGTCGCTCCCCAAAGTTCATCCCATGCACTGCCGAACGTGCCTGACCCGCTGCCATGCCCGTAAGACTGCTCCGGTTGCTCCCAGATGTTCGCCCAGAGCACTGTCGAATGTGTCTAATGCCTCCACCACCCTCGCGGGGATATTCCTGTTGCTCTAGGAAGTTTGTCTAGTGCACTGCTGAACATATCTGATGCCTCTGCACCCACGGGAATGTTTCCGTCTGTTCCAGATGTTCGTCTTGTGCACTAAAGAATGCACCCCATGCCTCAGTCGTGCTCACGGGGATGTTCTGGTTGCTCCAGGTAGTTCTTCCAGTGTACTGCTGAATGCATTTGATGCCTCTGCCAAGCCCAAGGGGATTTTCCGGTTGCTCCAGAAATTTGTGCCACACATTGCTGCTGTGCCCGTTGGGATGTTGCATCTGCTCCCAGATGTTTGTCAGGTGCACTGCCTAATGCACCCAAAGCCTCTGCCGTGCCTACAGGGACGTTCTGATCGCTTCCGGAAGTTCGTCCCATGCACTGCTGAACGAGCATAACGCCTCTATCGCACCCTCAGGGATGTTCCAATCGCTACCAGAAATTCATCCCACGCACTTTCCAACACGCTTGAAGCATTTACTGCACCCGTAAAGATGTTATGGTTGCTTCTAGAAGTTCATCCCGCACACTGCTTAATGCACTTGAAGGCTCAAACTTGCCCGAGGGGATGTTCAGGCCACCCTGGGAAGTTTGTCTCGTGCACTGCCGAACATACCTGATGCCTTTGTCACACCTGCTGGGATGTTTGGTCGCTCCCAGAAGTTCATCCTGAGTACTGCCGAACACGCCCAAGGCCTCTGAGGCCTAGCCCGCTGAAATTTTCCGGTCGCTCCAGGAATTTTGTCCAGAGCATTGCCAAACAGGCCCGATGCCTCTACTGAGCCTGTGGGGGTCATCTGGTTGCTTCTGGAAATTCATACTGCACATTACTCAATGTGCCAAATGCCGCTACCATGCCCACGGGGATGTTCTAGTTGTTCCCAGTAGTTTATCCCACACACTGCTGAATGTGGCCGAGAGGATGTTCCAGTCACTCCTGGAAGTTTGCCCTGCACACTGCCACCACAGTTGCTCCCAAAAGATCATCCCGGGCACTACCCAATGCCTCTACTGCACCCGTGGGGAAGTTCCAGTTGCTCCCGAAAGTTTGTTCTTCACAGTTCCCAGCATGGCTGACACTGCTGCCATGCCCGCAGGGATGTTTCAGTCACTCCTGGAAGTTAGGCACGTGCACTGCCCAACGTGCCCAACACAGCTGCCACGGCTGCGTGGTGCTCCCGGAAGTTCATTCTGCACACTGTTGAATGAGCCCAACACCCCTGCCATGCCTGCTGAGATGTTCCAAATGCTCCTAGAAGTTCATCCTCTGCACTGCCAAAAATGCCTGACACCTCTGTCGCGCCTACTGGGATGTTCCGGTTGCTCTCGGAAGTTCGTCCCGAGCACTGCCAAATGTGTACCACGCCTCAGCCGAGCTTGCTGGGATTTTTTGGTTGCTCCCAAAAGTTGATCCTGCGCACGGCCTAATGCACATGACGCCTCTGCTGCACCCACAGGGATGTTACAATCGCTACAAGAAATTCATTTTGTGCACTGCCAAAACCACCTGACGTAGCTGTCGCATCTGCAGGGTTGTTCAAGTTGCTCCCCAAAGTTCATCCTGCACAACACCGAACATGCCCGATGCCTCTACCGTGCCCGTGGTGATGTTCTAGTCACTCCTCGAAGTTTGTCCCGCACACTGACCGACTGTTGGGGTACCGATATTTTTTCCCCAGCTTTTCTACACCTTAGGGGTCAGCACGCCTACAGCAATCCTTTCTAACTTGCTTTCCCGTTTGATTCTTGAGTTCTTTTCTTATATTTACGTCCCCTAAGCTGTCCTTCGGGTTAACTAATATATATAAGGAATGTTGGATAGGCAAGACAACTCTTAAACCTATCACAACTTGCCTTGGTTGAAGAAGACAACTCTTAACTTCAACTTTAGCTCTTAAGCAAGGAAAACAAATCTTAACCTTAACTTAAGCCCAAGTTATCTCAAGACAACTCTTAAAAGATAACCGAAAATATAAACAAGAATGTGAGCAAGAATGCTTACCTTTGATTATTGATTAATGAATGAGAAAATAACAAAATTTGTAGCTTATTAGCTCCTCACAAATAATGGGCTGTATTTATAGTCCTAAGACAACCTTATCCTAATTTAACTAGTACTTAGGTTCCTTATCCACTTAGGATATGTTTTCCTAAGTCAACAAGCTTTTTTAAGTCAAATAAAACATTATCAAGATAGACCTTATCCAAATGTTTCCTAATTCTACTAGGATTCTTGGTCTTTCTTGAATTTCTACCTATGCTAGAATTCCTACCTTATCTTGTATTTTACAGCAGTTGCACTCTTGCCTAATCCTTGTCGGACTAGGACTCTGAATGCATATCTTTCTGCCCTTAGAATTCTTCTTGTCACGACTATCCTATTGCTATTGGAACTCATCATGAGTGTCCTACTGCTGCTAGAACTCTTCTTGGCATGGATGTCCTGCTGCTGCTGGAGCTCTGCTTGGCATGGATATCCTGCTGTTGCTAGACCTCTAGTTGGCATAAACGTCTTACTGCTGCTGGAGTTCTTTTTGATGCAAATATGCTTCTTTTACTGGAACTCTTGTTGGCATGAATGTCCTTCATTGATTAGGAACGCCTAGGCCTCACTGCCGGGCTGCACACTTGCTGTTCCCAAGCTTGTTGTGCACATTTTTTGGCCCATGCTCTCCTTTGCTGCCCCATTTTCTACCCATTGCCTTTCCTGCATACTTAGGTTCTCAACAATCCCCCTTTCTTGAAGACTCACCTTGTCCTCAAGGTGAAATATGGAAAACTGCTGCTGGATGTATTTATTGTCTTCCCAAACTTGTACAGGTAATGGCAAAGGTTGTAGCAATCCCTTGGTCTTGCCATCTTCTGGTTTTATCCATGGGCAAATGTCAAAACTGCTGTTTTTCTTCTTACCTTTTGCCTTGAATACTTCCGACCAAATGTATAGCTTGATCCGCATGTAATTTCCTCCTTCCTGTGAGGTTTGGAAGTGATTCAATATCTTTCCTCTCAGTCCTGGTATGTTTGGTACATACACCTACTGGTTGTTCCAAATATATCCATTCTTTAGGGTGAATTTACTAATCTTAGGGTCAAAATTCTTGATCTTCTTGGCATGCTCTTGTCTTTGAAGATCAATCTCCATTGCCTCTTTGATTTCTGTCCATACATTCCACTTCGCTCTGCTAATGGTAGTAAGGCATGCTCATTAGGCTCACATACTATCATCTCCATTGCTTCTGGACAATGCGTCTGCCACCTTGTTTTCCTTGCTAGGTTTGTAGATTATTTCATACTTGTATCCCAGTAACTTGACAAGGAACTTTTGTGGCTCTGGTGTGGTAATTTTCTGCTCCATGAGGCTTCTTAACGGGTTGTTGATCCGTAATGATCAGGAACTTCCTCCCAACAAGGTAAAGTCGCCACACCTTGACTGCATGGATGATGGCCAACATCTCCTTGGCGTATATTGACCATTCCTTCTTCATGGGCCCTAAGACTCTGCTCATGTATGCAATAGGTCTTCTGGCTTGACTGAGAACAGCACCTATTCCATATTGACATGCGTCAGTGTGAAGCTCGAAGGTTTGGTTGAAGTCGGGCAGTGCTAACACCAGGGGTCTCACACATGGCTTGCTTCAATAACTTGAATGTGTCTTCACTCTTTTCTGTCCACAGGAATCCATCCTTCTTCAGCAATCTATCAGTGGTTTTGCTATGGCACCATATTTGCGAACAAATCGGCGGTAATAGCCTATCAAACCTAGAAATCCTCTAAGTATCATGACATTCTTAGGAATTGGCCATGTTTGCATGGTTCCTATTTTTCGTTGGTCTACCTTCACTCCTTCTTCGGATATGATGTGATTGAGGTATTCAAGCTCCTCTTGCATGAATGTGCACTTGGATGGCTTGATGACGAAACAATTTCTTCTTAACACTTCTAGCACTTTTGCTAAGTGTTCTATGTGATCATTGTGGTTCCTGGAATAGACCAAAATGTCATCAAAGAAGACTAAGACAAACCTGTGCAAATAAGGTTTGAAGATGTCGTTCATGGTTGCTTGAAAGGTGGAGGGTGCATTGCATAATCTGAAGGGCATGACTAGGTACTCGTAGTGTCCACTATGAGTCCGAAATGCTATCTTCTGCACGCCCTCTTCTTTCATGCGTATTTGATGATATCCCGCCTTGAGGTCTAGCTTGGTGAACAGCTTTGCTCCATGTAACTCGCTCAGCATATCAGCAATTGTTGGGATCTGGAAACGATCCTTCACAGTTGCTTGGTTGAGTGCCCGACAATCGGTGCAAAACCTCCAAGTTCCATCTTTCTTTCTAACAAGTAGAACAGGAGAAGAAAAAGGGGAAATGCTAGGTCGGATAATACCTTACTGCAGCATTGCTTCCACTTGTCTTTTTATCTCGTTCTTTTGGAAGTGTGCATACCGGTAAGGTGCTACATTAATTGCTTTGGTTTCGTTGGTTAATGGGATGGCATGGTCGTAATGTCTTGAGGGTGGTAGTTCTTGTGGCTCTCCTAGGGCATCTCTGAATTGCTCCAGTAGATTCCTTACTTCTATTGGTATGTCTTCATGTGTATGTTTGGCTGTGTTTTCTTCTTTTGTGGCCAAGAGAACTGCAAAGTATTGTGCCCTCTTTCTGTGTAGTCGTTCAAGGGTACTTACCTCACAATAATGTGCTACATTGGTGGTGGATGCCTCCCACATGCAGTTCCTTCCCTTCCATTGGAAGTGCATGGCCATGGATTTGTAGTCAAACATTATCTTGCCTATGGTCTTAAGCCAAGCGTTGCCTAAAACCACATCAAGACCTGCCAGAGCTAACACACGCTGTTCTGCTTCTATTTTGACTCCTTGAATCTGTATTGCTACTGCCTTGATAACTTGAGCATACTTGAGCTTTTGTCTGCTTGCCACTCTTACCTCAAAAGGTTCAATCCTTTTCGGACATAACTGGAGTGTTTTTGATCAGTTTTGTGTTGAAGAAGTTATGAGTAGCTCCACTATCTATCAACACCAAAACATTTTTCCCATTAATGGTTGTGAACAACCTCATGGCAGTAGGCTTGGTGGTTGCCCCTACTGCATGCAAATTGATTTTGCCTTCTTCCGCATGATATGGGGAGTGTTCTGACTCTGCTTCCTCCTTGCTGTCCATGTGGCTTTGGGCGTTTGTGCTGGTAATGGGGTTGCTGTCCAGAACACCTGACCTGTTGCATGGAATGTCTGGATCTTCAATGTTCAAGCTGCAACCCAAATAATGCTCATTCTGTCCAAGGAATTGAGGGTCTAAAACAGGTGCAGGAACAGATCGGGGAAGAGTTCTCAATCACCAACTGCGGAAGAATCCTTGCCATTGAGAGGAACCAGAATGCGATCAATGACCAAGTAGGTGATATCAAACACCAACTATCATCTATCATTCATTCTCTTGAACAATTGAAAAGAGACACTCCCCGAGTGGCCGGAAAACAAGTCTAAACCGAGCAGGGTAGAAACAGCCACCTACCACAAATGTCTAGGAGGCTTCAATCAGAAATCACATGGCACCAAGTGCATGAGGAAGATTCTGACCAGGAGCAACTTCCCTCTCAAGAAAGGGGGAAAAGGCACATGAGTTTGGGAAGCAGGAGGGAGACTTCACCAAACGAACACCCACCCCATGATCGCTATAATGAGCATAGCGACGATGAGGAGGTGATGGACAGAAGGCCTGCATCATGGCAACCAAGAAGGGTGCAGAATCACCCTGAGGCAGAACCATGGCACACCACAAGAAGGGAGGATTGGCACTACGACAGCCCAAGCCATTACACACAGCCTAAGGTAAAAATTGAATTCCCTACCTTTGAGAAGGGAGATCCAACCGAATGGATCTCCAAGGCTGAATTTTACTTTGAGAAACAAGGTATTGAAAGAGGTGAAAGGGTTGATTTTGCATCCTATCACCTATGTGGGAGAGCCAACCAATGGTGGCGTTGGCTTAAGGCCACCTATGGCCGAGAAGGAAGAAGGATAGGCTGGACAAGGTTCACACAAGAGTTAGTGAACAGATTTGGCCCATCTAGCATGACAAACTATGAGGGACAGCTTGCCAAAATTAGGCAAGAGGGATCTCTAGAAAGCTACCTTGAAGAATTTGAGAGGTTGGCCGAATTGGTAGGACATTGGCCAGATAGTGCACTAATTGGCACTTTTCTAGATGGCCTTGTACCTTGGCTAAGCCGAGAAGTGAAGATAAGGGATCCAAACTCTCTCACTCAGTGCATTCGGTTGGCAAGACTCATCAACGATGGGAGAAGCATCACCTGCAGCACAACCAAGGTCATCAAACCCTCGGACAAATTAGGTAAAGCATCCTCATCAAGTAAGATAGTACCCTCAAAAACAAAGGACCCTCTCAAACTATCCACCGAAAGAAATCATAGGAGAATAGAAAGAGGCCTATGTTTTAGGTGCAATGATAAGTGGCAAGTTGGCCACAAGTGCAAGAAAGGGCTGTTCAACATCATTGAAGTAGTAAGTGATGAAGAACACGAGGAAAGCAGTGAGGAGAACAAGAAAGCCGCATGGACAGCGAGGAGGAAGCAGAGGCAAAACACTCCCCTGATCATGCAGAAGAAGGCGAAATCAACTTGCATGCAGTAGGGGCAACCACCAAGCCTACTGCCATGAGGTTGTTCGCAACCATTAATGGGAAAAACGTCTTGGTGTTGATAGATAGTGGAGCTACTCATAACTTCATCAACACAAAATTGGTCGAAAACACTTCAGCTACGTACCAAAAAGATTGCACCCTTTGAGGTAAGAGTGGCAAGCAGACAAAAGCTCAAGTGCACACAAGTAATCCAAGCAGTAGCAATGCAGATTCAAGGAGTCAAAATAGAAGCAGAACTGCATGTGTTACTGAGCGTTTTGGCAGCTTAAGATAGGCAGATGTTCGACTACGAATCCATGGCCATGTGCTTCCAATGGAAGGGAAGGAACTGCACGTGGGAGGCATCCACCACCAATGCAGCGCATCATTGTGAGGTAAGTACCCTTGAACGACTATACAAAAAGAGGGCACAATGCTTTGCGATTCTCTTGGCCACAAAAGAGGAAAACACAGCCGAACATCATACACACGAAGACATACCAATAGGAGTAAGGAACCTACTGGAGCAATTCAGAGATGTCTTAGGAGAGCCACAAGGACTACCACCCTCAAGACATTATGACCATGCCATCCCATTAATCGACGAAACCAAAGCGATTAATGTAGCACCTTACCGGTATGCACACTTCCAAAAGAACGAGATCAAAAAGACAAGTGGAAGAGATGCTACAGCAAGGTATTATCCGACCTAGCACTTCCCCTTTTTCTTCTCCCATTCTACTTGTTAGAAAGAAAGACAGAACTTGGAGGTTTTGCACCGATTATCGGGTACTCAACCAAGCAACTGTCAAGTATCGTTTTCTGATCCCAACAATTGATAATATGCTGGACGAATTACATGGAGCAAAGCTATTCACCAAGCTAAATCTCAAGGTGGGATATCATCAAATACTCATGAAAAAGAGGACATGCAGAAGACAGCATTTCGGACTCATAGTGGACACTACGAAGAGCTCATAGAGGAGATCAAGAATTTTGACCTTAAGTTTAGTAAATTCATCCTTAAAAATAGATATATTTGGCACAACCAGCAGGTGTATGTACCAAACATACCGGGACTAAGAGGAAAGATCTTGAATCACTTCCACAACTCATGGGAAGGAGGACATTCAGGATGGTTCCATACTTGCATGCAGATCAAGCTATTCTTTTGGTTGGAAGGATTCAAGGCAGAAGTCAAGAAGAAAGATAGTAATTGTGACGTTTGCCCATGGATAAAACCAGAAGATGGCAAGACCAAGGATTGCTACAACCTTTGCCATTACCCGTACAACCTTGGAAACACTATAATGACATCCAGCAGCAGTTTTCAAACTTCCACCTTGAGGACAACGTGAGTCTTCAAGAAAGGTGATTGTTGAGAATCTAAGTATGCAGGAAATGAAACAGGCAGAAAATGAGGACCTTAAGAGGCAAAGGGAGCATGAGAGAGTGTGCACAAGGTGCCAGGCAGCAAGAGAGGCAGCAACAGGCCAGCACACAACAAGCCTGCACACAGCAAGCACTGAAGCACGGCCAGGTTCTGACTCAGTCCTAAGTGATTACGAAAGGCCAAGCCAAGAAGAAGACCAGCATTGGCAAGACACGCATGAAGCAATCTGAGTAGGAGAAGGAGAGTGACGATGTGAAGAACTCAACAGCAACAGCATGTCTTGGCAGGTTACTTCAGCAAGGGGACCACGGCAAAAAGAAGTCTTGGAGAGGAAGGATGCCACAGCAGAAGTCTAATCCAAGAAGGAAACAACAAGAAGAAGTCAGCAGCTGTAGGAGAGAAGATAAGATAAGGACAGAAGGACTTAGTCAAAGTAGGAAATTCTAGTCTTAGTAGGAAATCAAGAAAGACCAAGAATCCTTGTAGGATTAGGAAACAGTGGGATAAGGTCTATCTTGATAATGTTTTATTTGACATAGAAAGCTTGTTGACTTAGGAAAACATATCCTAAGTGGATAAGGAACCTAAGTACTAGTTGGATTAGGATAAGGCTATCTTAATACTATAAATACAGCCCATTATTTGTGAGGAGGAGATATGCTCCGATTTTGTTTATTTCTCGTTCAATAATCAAGAATCAAGGTTAGCATTCTTGTTTACTTTCTTGTTTATATTTTCAGTTATCTTTTAAGAGTTGTCTTGAGATAACTTGGGCTTAAGACAAGGTTAAGAGTTGTCTTCCTTGCTTAAGAGCTTAGGTTGAAGTTAAGAGTTGTCTTCATTGCTTAAGAGCTTAGTTGAAGTTAAGAGTTGTCTTCTTCAACCAAGGCAAGTTGTGATAGGTTTAAGAGTTGTTTTGCCTATCCAACATATCTTTTATATTAGTTAACCCAAATGGACAGCTTAGGGGACTTAAAAATAAGAAAAGAACTCAAGAATCAAACGGGATAGCAAGTTAGGAAGGATTTCAGTAGGTGTGCTGACCCATAAAGTGTAGAAAAGTTGGGGAAAAAAATTGAGACCCCAACATGAACGCATCTGACATCTCTGCCATGCCCAAGGTGATGTTCCAGTTGCTCCTGGAAGTTCGTCTTGAGCACTGCCTAATGCATCCGATGCCTCTGCTGAGCCCACAGAGATTTTATGGTCACTTCCGGAAGTTTGTGCCGCACATTGTTCAATGCACCCAAAGCCTTTGCTGCACCCGTAGGGATGTTCTGGTTGCAACTGGAAGTTTGTCCCACACACTGCCAAACCATTCGATGCCTCTGCTGTGCTTGTGATGATATTTTGGCCGCTCCTGGATGTTTGTGTGAATGTTCCAGTTGCTCCTATAAGTTCATCCCATGCATTGCCTAATAAGCCTGAAGCCTTTGTCACACCCACGGGGATGTTACAGTTGCTCCTGAAAGTTCTTCCCACACACTGCCCAACGTGTCTGATGCTGCTGCAGCACCCTTGGGGATGTACCGGTCACTCCCAAAAGTTTGTACCGTGCACTGCTGAATGCACCCGATGCCTCCGCACTGTCTACATTGATGTTTTGGTCACTCCCAGAAGTTCCACCTGAGCACTGCCGAATGCATCCAGCGCCTCTATCGAGCCTTCAGGGATGTTCCACTCACTTCTGAATGTTCATTCTGCGCACTGCCGAACACGCCCGACACCTATGCTTTGCCTGTGGGGATGTTCCGGCCACTGCCGGAAGTTCCTCTCAAACACTGCCGAATGCGTTTGACACCTCTGCCGAGCATGCGGGGATTTTTAAGTCACTCCTAGAAGCTCATCCCATGCACTGCCGAACATGCCCGATGCTGCTGTCGTGCTAGCAGTGATGTTCCGGTCACTCTCGGAAGTTCATCCCACGCACTACCGAACGCACTTGTTGCCTCTGCTGCACTTGTGGGAATATTCTGGTCACTTTTAGAAGTTCATCCCGTACACTACAGCTGCTGTCGTGCCCTTGAACATATTTCGGTCGCTCCTGAAGTTTGTCTCGTTTACTGCTGAATGCACTCGATGCCTCTATCACACCTGCTGGGATGTTTTGGTCACTCTCAGAAGTTCATCCCAAGCAATGCCAAACATGTCCGACATCTCTGCCAAGCCTGCTGGGATTTTCTGGTCGCTCTCGAAAGTTTGTTCCCTGCACTGCCAAATGCACCCAATAACTCTGCCATGCCTGCGGGGATATCCCAGTCACTGCCACAAGTTTGTCCCAAACACTGCTGAGCACGCCCGACATAGCTGTTGCATCTGTGGGGTTGTTCCGGTCACTCCCCAATATTCATCCCACACACCACCAAACGTGCCCGACACCTCTTCCTCGTCTGTGGTGATGTTCTGGTTGCTCCCGAAAGTTCATCCTATGCCTGCTGAAGATGTCTGATGTAGCTATGCGCCAGCAAGGATGTTCTGGTCGTTCCTAAAAGTTCATTCCAACTGCTGCCAAACGCGTCCAACACCTCTTCCAGGCCCGCGGGGATTTTCTGGTTGCTTTTGGAAGTTTATCTCGCGCACTGCCGAATGGAACTGACAAACTGGGAAGTTTATCCTGCCGCTGCCATGCCCACGGGGATGTTCCGATTGCTCCTGGATGTTCGTCCTGCAAACTGAAAAACTTGCACGACGCTGCTGCGCGCCTGCAGGGATAATTTGGTCATCCCTATAGTTCATCCTTCACACTGCTGAACATGTTCGACGCCATTGCCACACTTGTGGGGATGCTCTGGCTACTCCTGGAAGTTCAACTCGGTCACTGCCGAGCGTGCCTGTAGCCTCTGCAATGCCTGCAAGGATATTCCTGTCACTCACAAAAGTTCGCCCCCAGTACTGGCGAATGCGTCTGATGCCTCTGTTGAGCCCACAGGGATGTTTTGGTCGCTCTCACAAGTTTGTCCCATGCACCGTCGAATGTTCCCAATGTCTTTACCATGCCCGTGGGATGTTCCAGTTGCAACTGAATGTCAGCCCCGCGCACTACTGAACACCCGATGCATCTGCCGGTCCCTCAAGGCTGTCCTGGTCGCTACCAGAAGTTCATCCTGTGCATGGGTCAATGTGCCCAAAGTCCTTGCTGTGCCCGCAGAGATGTTCTGGTCAATTCCAGAAGTTCGTTCTGTGCACTGCCCAATGTGCCCGAAGCCTCAAACTCACTCTAGTGGATGTTCCAATCGCTCCTGGAAGCTTGTCTTGCACACTACCGAACAAGTCTGATGCCTCTGCCACACCTGCGGGGATGTTCCGGTCATTGCCAGAAGTTCATCCTGTGCACTGCCGAACGAGCCCGACCCGCTGATGCACCCGCTAAGATGTTCCGGTCACTCCTGGAAGTTCATTCTGACCACTGATGAATGTGCCCGACACCTCTGCCAAGCCCGTAGGTGTTTTTACGGTCACTTGCGGAAGTTCATCCCTTGCAGGCAATGCTGCTGGTGCACCTGCGGTGATATTATGGTCGCTCCTGATAGTGTTTCTTGCACACTTCCAAACATTCCTCACAGAATTCTCCAGTCGCTCCTGGATGTTCATCCCGCACACTACCCAACGAGCCTAACTTAGCTGCTGTGCCCAGGAGTTGTTCTAGTCACACCACAAAGTTCATCCTATGCAATGCCGAACATGCCCGATGCCTCTGCAGCACCAGCAGTGATGTTTCAGTCGGTCGTCGAAGTTCATCCTGCACACTGCCTTATGTGCTTGACGCTGCTACTGTACTTGTAGGGATGTTCCGGTTGCTCTCCAAAGTTTCTAGTGAGCACTGCCAAACATGCCTGACGCCTCTGCTGCACCTGCAGGGATGTTTCGGTCATCCCAGAAGTTCATCCCCTGCACTGCCCAATGTGCCTGAAGCCATGAACTGCATTGCCTGCATGGATGTACCAGTCACTCCCAGAAGTTTGTCCTATGCTCTGCCAAACGCATTTGATGACTTTGCTGCACCTGTGTGGATGTTCAAATCACTCCCTGATGTTTGTCCCATGCACTGCCAAGCTTGTCCGATACAGTTACCATGCTAGTAGGAATGTTCTGGTCACTCCCGGAAGTTCATCCCATGCACTACAGAACGCACTTGATGCCTCTGTTGAGCCTGCTAGGATGTTACAATCGCTCTTGGAAGTTCACACTAAGCATCGTAGAACGTGTCCGATGCCTCTGCTGTGCCCGTGGGGATGTTCTGATCGCTCCTGAAAGTTCATCCTCTGCACTGCCAAATTGTTGAGGACCTAAGTATCCAGGAAATGCAATGGGCAGAAAAGGAGGACCTTAGGAGGGAAAGGGAGCATGAGTGAATGCGAGAGAGGCACCAAGTAGCAAGAGAGGCAGCAACAGGCTAGAATGTGCGCACTACAAGCTTGCATGCAGAATGCAATGAAGCACAGCCAGGTTCTGACTTTGTCCTAATTGACCACAGACATCCAAGCCAAGAAGGACTCCAGCATTGGCAGGATATGCATGGTGCAATCCGAGCAGAAGAAAGAAATGAGCGCATGAAAAACTCTAGCAGCAGCAGGACGTCATGAAGTGTTTAGCTTCAACAAGATGATCACATCAAGGAGAAGTCTTGGAATGGAAGGGCACACCATATGGAAGTCCTAATCCTAGAAGGAAACAGCAAGATGAAGGTCAGCAGCTGTAGGAGATGAGATAAGATAAGGACAGAAAGGTTTAGTCAAAATAGGATTAGTCAATCAAGAAAGACCAAGAATCCTAGTAGAATTAGGAAACATTTGGATAAGGTCTATCTTGATAAAGTTTTAGTTGTCTTAGAAAACCTTGTTGACTTAGGAAAACATATCCTAAGTGGATAAGGAACTTAAGTACTAGTTGAATTAGGATAAGGCTGTCTAATACTATAAATACAACCCATTATTTGTGAGCAGGGAGATATGCTCCGAATTTGTATATTTTCATTCATTAATCAAGAATCAAGGTTAGCATTCTTGCTTCTATTCTTGTTTATATTTCAGTTATCTTTTAAGAGTTTGTCTTGAGATAACTTGGGCTTAAGTCAAGGTGAAGAGTTGTCTTCCTTGCTTAAGAGCTTAGGTTGAAGTCAAGAGTTGTCTTCTTCAACCAAGGCAAGTTGTGATAGGTTTAAGAGTTGTCTTGCCTATCCAACATATCTTTTATTCATTAATTAATCCCAAAGGACAGCTTAGGGGATGTGAATCTAAGAAAAGAACTCAAGAATCAAACAGGGACAGCAAGTTAGGAGAGGTTTTAGAAGTCATGCTAACCCCTAAGGTGTAGAAAAGTTAGGACAAGAAATTGGGACCCCAACAAATTAGTGCTCCTGCTGAGAGATCATCACAAACACCATTCAATTGAAAGGCATCACAGTTACCATGTCATCTAGGCAGCATTCACCTGCACCACAAGAACAGACCGGGGAAGTCTTCTCAGTCACTAACCGTGGAAGAATCCTTGCCTTGGAGAGGAAGCAGCATGCGATCAATGACCAAGTAGGTGATATCAAACACCACCTATCATCTATCATTCATTCCATTGAATAATTAAAAAGAGATACACCCCGAGTGGAAGGAAAATAAGTCCAAACCGAGCATCGCAGAAACAGCCACCTACCACAAATGTCGAGGAGGCTTCAATTCAAAAGTCACATGGCACCAAGTGCATGAGGACGAATCTGATCAGGGGCAACTTCCCTCTCAAGAAAGGGGTAAAAGGCACATGAGTTTGGGAAGCAAGAGGGAGACTTCACCAAATGAACACCTGCCCCATGATCGCTACAATGATTATAGCAACGATGAGGAAGTGTTGGACAGAAGGCCCACATCATGGCAACCAAAAAGCGCACGGATTCACCCTGAGGCAGAACCATGGCGCACCACAAGGAGGGAGGATTGGCACTCCAACAGCCTAGGCCATTACACATGGCATAAGGTAAAAATTGAGTTCCCTACCTTTGAGAAGGGAGATCCAACCGAATGGACCTCCAAGGCTGAATTTTATTTTGAGAAACAAGGTATTGAGAGAGGTGAAAGGGTTGATTTTGCATCCTATCTCCTATTTAGGAGAGCCAACCAATGGTTGTGTTGACTTAAGGCCGCCTATGGCCAAGAAGGTAGAAGGATAGGCTGGACAAGGTTCACACAAGAGTTAGTGAACAGATTTGGCCCATCTAGCATGACAAACTACAAGGGACAACTTGTAAAAAATAGCAAGAGGGATGTCTAGAAAGTTACCTTGAAGAATTTGAGAGGTTGGCCGAATTGGCAGGACATTGGCCAGATAGTGCACTAATTGGCACTTTTCTAGACGGCCTTGTACCTTGGCTAAGCCAAGAAGTGAAGATGAGGGATCCAAACTATCTCACTCAGTGCATTGGGTTGGCAAGACTCATCAACGATAAAAGAAGCATCACTCGCAGCACAACCAAGGTCCTCAAACCCTCAGACAAATTAGGTAAGGCATCCTCATCAAGTAAGATAGTGCCCTAAAAAACAAAGGACCTTCTCAAACTATCCACTGAAGAAATCAACAAAAGAGTCGAAAGAGGCCTATCTTTTAGGTGCAATGATAAGTGGCAAGTTGGCCACAAGTGCAAAGAAAGGACTGTTCAACATCATTTAAGTAGTAAGTGATGAAGATCAAGAAAGCCGCATGGACAGCAAGGAGGAAACAGAGGCAGAACACTTCCCTGATCACGTGGAAGAAGGCAAAATCAACTTGCATGCAGTAGGGGCAACCACCAAGCCTACTGCCACAAGGTTGTTCATAACCATTAATGGGAAGAACATTTTGGTGTTGATAGATAGTAGAGCTACCCATAACTTTATCAACACAAAATAAGTCAAAACACTTTAGCTGCGTCCAAAAAGGATTGCACCCTTTGAAGTAAGAGTGGCAAGTGGACAAAAGCTCAAGTGCACACAAGTTATCCAGGCAGTAGCAATGCAGATTCAAGGAGTCAAAATAGAGGTGGAACTGCATGTGTTAGCTTGGCAGGCCTTGATGTGATTTTAGGCAATGCATGGCTTAAAACCATAGGCAAGATAATATTCGACAACGAATCCATGGCCATGCTCTTCCAATGGAAGGGAAGGGACTGCACGTGGGAGGCATCCACCACCAAT
Organism: Xylocarpus granatum; assembly: GCA_019650275.1. NCBI lineage: Eukaryota > Viridiplantae > Streptophyta > Magnoliopsida > Sapindales > Meliaceae > Xylocarpus > Xylocarpus granatum. The sequence continues at coordinate 51,626 of BNST01002239.1, forward strand.
GCAGTGCATCATTGTGAGGTTAAGTACTTGAATGACTATACAGAAAAACAGCACAATGTCTTGCAGTTCTCTTGGCCACAAAAGAGGAAAACACAGCCGAACATCATGAAGGGCAGAACATGCACGAAGACATACGATTGGTAGTAAGGAACCTACTGGAGCAGTTCAGAGATGTCTTAGGAGAGCCACAAGGGCTACCACCCTCAAGACATTATGACCATGCCATCCCATTAATCGACAAGACCAAGGTGATTAATGTAGCACCTTACTGGTACGCACACTTCCAAAAGAACGAGATCAAAAGGCAAGTGGAAGAGATGCTACAGCAAGGTATTATCTGACCTAGCACTTCCCTTTTTTCTTCTCCCATTCTACTTGTTAGATAGAAAGACGAAACTTGGAGGTTTTGCACTGATTACCGGGCACTCAACCAAGCAACTATTAAGGATCGTTTCCCAATCCCCACAATCGATGATATGCTAGATGGGTTACATGGTGATAAATTGTTTACCAAGCTAGATCTCAAGGCTGGATATCATCAAATATGCATGAAAGAAGAGGATGTGCAGAAGACAGCATTTCGGACTCATAGTGGACACTATGAGTACCTAGTCATGACTTTCAACTATGCAATGCACCCTCCACCTTTCAAGCAGCCATGAACGACATCTTCAAACCTTATTTACACAGGTTTGTATTAGTTTTCTTTGATGACATTTTGGTCTATTCCAGGAACCATGATGATCATCTAGAACACGTAGCAAAAGCGCTAGAGGTGTTAAGAAGAAATCGCTTCATCATCAAGCCATCCAAGTGCATGTTAATGCAAGAGGAACTTGAATACCTTGGTCACATCATATCCGAAGATGGAGTGAAGGTAGACCAATGAAAAATAGGAGCCATGCAAACATGGCCAACTCCTAAGAATGTCACAGAACTTAGAGGATTTCTAGGTTTGATGGGCTACTACCGCCGATTTGTTCACAAATACAGTGCCATAGCAAAACCATTGACAGATTTGCTGAAGAAGGACAGATTCCTATGGACAGAGAAGAGTGAAGATGCATTCAAGTTGTTGAAGCAAGCCATGTGTGAGACCCGAGTGTTAGCACTGCCCAACTTTAACCAAACCTTCTAGCTTTATACCAATGCATGTCAAGCTGGAATAGGTGCTGTCCTCAGTCAAGCCGGAAGACCTATTGCATACATGAGCAGAGTCTTAGGGCCTATGAAGAAGGAATGGTCAGTATATGCCAAGGAGATGTTGGCCATCATCCATGAAGTCAAGGTATGGCAACCTTACCTTCTTGGGAGGAAATTCCTAATCATTACGGATCAACAACCCTTGAGAAGCCTCATGGAGCAGAAAATTACCACACCAGAGCAGCAAAAGTTCCTTGTCAAGTTGCTGGGATATGAGTATGAAATAATCTACAAACCAGGCAAGGAAAACAAGGTGGCAGATGCATTGTCCAGAAGCAATGGAGGTCAAGCATTGTGGACAGCATGTGAGCCTAATGATGCATGCCTCACTGCCATTAGCAGAGCAGAGTGGAATGTATGGACAGAAAATCAAGGAGGCAATAGAGATTGATCCCCAAAGCCAAGAGCTCACTGAGAAGATCAAGAATTTTGACCCTAAGGTTAGTAAATTCAACCTAAAGAATGGATATATTTGGCACACTGCTGAACGTGCCCGTCATAGCCACTGTACCTGCTGGGTTGTTTAGGTGGCTCCCCAAAGTTCATCCAGTGCACTGTGAACGCACCCAGTGCCTCTGCCTCAACTGCAGTGACGCTCTGGTTGCTCCCGAAAGTTTGTCCCGTGCATTGCTCAACTCGCCCAACACCATTGCTGCACCTGTAGGGTTGCTCCAGTCACTTCCGGAAGTTGGTCCCGCGCACTGCTGAATGCTGACACCTGAAGCCTACGTGCCCATGATGATGTTTCGTTCACTCCCTTAAGTTCATTCCTTGCACTGCCAAATGGGCTCGACACCTCTGCTGTGCCCACAGGGATGTTCCGGTTGCTCCCCAAAGTTTGTCTTATGCAATACCCAATGCACCCATCGCTCCTGGATGTTTGTCGTGCATACAGCCCAACACACTGGATGCCTTTGCAGCATCTGCAGGGATGTTCTGGTCACTCCTGACAGTTTCGTCCAATGCAATGCCGAACGCGTTCAATGCCTCTGCTGAGCCTGCAGGGATTTTCTAACTGCTCCCAGAAGTTTGTCCCGTGCACTCTAGGAGCATGACCAATGCCTCTGCCTTGCCCAAAGGGATGTTCTTGTCACTGCCAGAAGTTCATCCCACACATTGCAAAATCCACCTGAAGCCTCTGCTGGGCCAGCGAGGATGTTCTAGTTGCTCCTGGAATTTTGTCCTGCACACTGCCAAATGCGTACAAAGCCTCTGCCATGCCCGCAGGGATGTTCTAGTCACTCCTGCAAGTTTGTCCTGTGCACTACTGAACGTGCCCAACCCGCTGCCGCACCCAGAGGGATATTCCGGTGGCTCCCGGAAGTTCGGCCTGAGCATTGCCGAATGCGCCCAATGCCTCTGCTGCACCTGCGGGAATTTTCCAGTTGCTCCTGGAAGTTTGTCCCATGCACTGTCGAATGTGGCTGACGTCATTTCTGCTCCCGCAGAGATGTTCCAGTTGCTCCCCAAAGTTCATCCCATGCACTGCCGAACATGCCCGACCCGCTGCCATACCCGACCTGGCTGCGCCAGTAAGAATGCTCCAGTTGCTCTTGGAAGTTCGTCTAGAGCACTGCCGAATGTGTCTGATGCCTCCACCTCCCTCGCGGGGATGTTCTGGTTGCTCTAGGAAGTTCGTCTAGCGCACTGCCGAACATGTCTGACGCCTCTGTGCCCACAAGAATGTTTCCATCGGTTTCAGATGTTCATCCTATGCACTAAAGAATGCACCCCACGCCTCAGTCACGCCCATGGGGATGTTCTGGTTGCTTCAGGAAGTTCTTCCAGTGTACTGTTGAGCGCATTCGACGCCTCTGCCAAGCCCGAGGGGATTTTTCGGTTGCTGCAGAAGTTTGTGCCACACATTGCTGCTGTGCCGGTCGGGATGTTGCATCTGCTTCCGGAAGCTCATCCCGTGCACTGCCGAACGAGCCCGACGCCTCTATCACGCCCTCAGGGATGTTCCAATCGCTACCAGAAATTCATCCCACGCACTGTCCAACATGCTTGAAGCATTTACCGCACCCGTAAAGATGTTCTGGTTGCTTCCGGAAGTTCATTCCGCACACTACTTAATGCACCAGCGAAGATTTTCAGTCACTTCCGAAAATTCATCCCACACACTGCTTAATGCACTTGAAGGCTCAAACTCGCCCGAGGGGATGTTCAGGCCACCCCCGGGGAAGTTTGTCCCGTGCACTGCCGAACATGCCCGATGCCTTTGCCGCGCCCGCTGGGATGTTTGGTTGCTTCCAGAAATGTCATCCAGAGCATTGCCAAACACGCCCGATGCCTCTGCAGAGCCTGTAGGGATCATTTGGCTGCTCCTGGATGTTCATCCTGCACATTGCTAAATGTGATAAATGCCGCTGCCATGCCCGCGGGGATGTTCTAGTTGTTCCCAGTAGTTTGTCCCACACACTGCTGAATGTGGCTGAGAGGATGTTCCAGTCAGTCCTGGAAGTTTGCCCTGCACACTGCCCAACGCACCTGCCACCACAGTTGCTCCCAGAAGTTCATCCCGGGCACTACCCAATGCGCCCGAAGCCTCTGCCGCACCTGGGGGAAGTTCCAGTTGCTCCTGGAAGTTCGTTCTTCACACTTGCCAGCATGCCCAACACTGCTGCCATGCCCTCAGGGATGTTTCGGTCACTCGTAGAAGTTAAGCACGTGCACTGCCCAACGTGCCTGACACAGCTGCCACGGCCGCGGGAATGTTCTGGTTGCTACTGGAAGTTCATCCTGCACACTGCCGAATGAGCCCGACACCCTTGCCATGCCTGCAGGATGTTCCAGATGCTCCTAGAAGTTCATCCCTTGCACTGCCAAAAATGCCTGACACCTCTGTCGCGCCTGTTGGGATGTTCCGGTTGCTCTCGGAAGTTCATCCCGAGCACTGCCAAATGTGCACCACGCCTCAGCCGAGCTTGCTGGGATTTTTTGGTTGCTGCCAAAAGTTGATCCTGCACACAGCCAAATGCACACGATGCCTCTGCTGTGCCCACGGGGATGTTCTGATCGCTACAAGAAATTCATTTTCTGCACTGCCAAAACCACCCTATGTAGCTGTCGCATCCGCAGGGTTGTTCAAGTCGCTCCCCAAAGTTCATCCTGCACACTTCCGAACATGCCCGACGCCTCTACCGTGCCCGTGGTGATGTTCTAGTCACTCCTTGAAGTTTGCCCTGCACACTGACAAACTGTTGGGGTCCCAATTTTTTTCCCCAACTACTCTACACCTGAGGGGTTAGCACACCTACAAGAATCCTTCCTAGCTTGCTGTCTTGTTTGATTCTTGAGTTCTTTTCTTATATTTACGTCCCCTAAGCTGTCCTTTCGGGTTAACTAATATATATAAGGATATGTTGGATAGGCAAGACAACTCTTAAACCTATCACAACTTGCCTTGGTTGAAGAAGACAACTCTTAACTTCAACCTTAGCTCTTAAGCAAGAAAGACAACTCTTAACCTTAACTTAAGCCCAAGTTATCTCAAGACAACTCTTAAAAGATAACCAAAAATATAAACAAGAATGTGAGCAAGAATGCTTACCTTTGATTCTTGATTAATGAATGAGAAAATAACAAAATTCGTAGCTTATTAGCTCCTCACAAATAATGGGCTGTATTTATAGTCCTAAGACAGCCTTATCCTAATTTAACTAGTACTTAGGTTCCTTATCCACTTAGGATATGTTTTCCTAAGTCAACAAGCTTTTTTAAGTCAATAAAACATTATCAAGATAGACCTTATCCAAATGTTTCCTAATTCTACTAGGATTCTTGGTCTTTCTTGAATTTCTACCTAGACTAGAATTCCTACCTTATCTTGTATTTTACAGCTGTTGCACTTCCTCTTGCCTAATCCTTATAGGACTAGGACTCTGAATGCATATCTTTCTGCCCTTAGAATTCTTCTTGTGCGACTATCCTATTGCTATTGGAACTCATCATGAGTGTCCTACTGCTGATAGAACTCTTCTTGGCATGGATGTCCTGCTGCTGCTGGAGCTCTGCTTGGCATGGATATCCTGCTGTTGCTAGAACTCTGCTTGGCATAAATGTCTTACTGCTGCTGGAGTTCTTTTTGATGCAAATATCCTTCTTCTGCTGGAACTCTTGTTGGCATGAATGTCCTTCATTGATTAGGAATGCCCAGGCCTCACTGCCGGGCTGCACACTTGCTGTTCCAGGCTTGTTGTGCACATTTTCTGGCCCATGCTCTCCTTTGCTGCCCCATTTTCTACCCATTGCCTTTCTTGCATACTTAGGTTCTCAACACCAACGCACCCGACACCGCTGCCGCACCAGCAGGGCTGTTCCAGTCAATTCTGGAAGTTTGTTCTGTGACCTACCCTAACGGGCCCGAAGCATCAGACATGCCTACAGGGATGTTCCAGTCGCTCCTGGAAAGTTTATCTTGTGCACTGCCCAACGTGTCTGATGTGTCTATCGCAACCATGGGGATCTTTTGGTCACTCTCCAGAAGTTCATACTGTGCACTGCCAAATGCGCCCAACACCTCTCCTGCACCAGCTGGGATATTCCAGTCACTCCTAGAAATTCATCCTGTGCACTGGCTAATGTGCTCCGATGCCGCGGCCTTGCCCGTGGGGATGTTCCGGACGCTCCTGCAAATTTGTTTGTCCCATGCACTGTCAAACTTTGTCTGATGCCACCGCCACGCCCACATTAATTTTCTAGTTTCTCCCAGAAGATCATCCATGCACACTGCCAATGAGCCCGATGCTGCTGCTATGCCCGCACGGATGTTCCGATCGCTCCTGTAAATATGTCCTGTGCACTTCCAAACACGCTCGATGCCGCTGCCAGAGCCTACGGCAAAGTTATGGTCGCTCCCAGAGGTTCGTCCCGTGCACTGCCGAATGTGCCTGACAATTGTGCTGTGCCCTGTGGTGATGTTTCGGTCTCTCCCTAAAGTTCATTTTGCGCACTGCCGAACACACCTGACACCTTTGCCATGCCCCAGGGGATGTTCTCGTTGCTCTCGAAAATTCAATCCCGTGTGCTTCCCGATGTTCAGATTGCTCCCAGAAGCTTGTCCTACACTCTACTGAACACACCCCGATGCTGCTGTAGCATCTGTGAGGATGTTCCGGTCACTACTGGAAGTTCATCCCATATACTGCTGAACGCGACCAACGCCTCTGCCATGCCCTTGGGGATCTTTCTGATCACTCCAGGAAGTTTCTCCCATGCACTGCCCAATGTAACTGAAGCCTTTGCCGTGCCTTCGAGGATGTTCCGGTCACTACCAGAAGTTCAAACTGTGCACTACCCAACACACTTTAAGCCTCTGCCACACCCGTGGGGAAGTTCCGGTTGCTCTCAGAAGTTCACCCCGTGAGCTGCCCAACGTGCCTGATGCCGCTGCTGCATCCACGGGAATGTTCCAGTCACTTCCAGAAGTTTGTCCCAAGCAATGCCAAGTGCATCCCGATGCCTCTGTCATGCCTGTGGGGATCTTTCGCATCGCTCTTGGAAGTTCCTCCTGCACACTGCTCGAATGCGCCTGATGCCTTAGCCACAGCTGCAGTGATGCTCCGGTCGCTTCCAGAAGTTTCGTACCGTGAACTACCCAATGCAACCAAAGCCTCTGCTGCGCCTACGGGGATGTTCTGGTCACTCCCAGTAGTTCATCCTATGCACTGCCGAACGTGTCCATGCTGCTGCCGCGCCTGCAGGAATGTTGAGGTTGCTTCCGAAGTTTGTCTCACACTGCAGAATGTGTCTGATACCTCTTTCATGCCCACTGGGATTTTCCAGTCGCTCTCGTAAGTTTGTCATGAGCACTACTGAACATGTTCGATGCCTCGCTAAGCCTGCGGGGATTTTTCGATCACTTCGGGAAGTTCATCCCACGCACTACTAAATGCACCCAATGCATTTGGAGAATACATGATAAGTTAGGAATTATAGTCTAGGTAGAAAATTAAGAAAGACCAAGAGTCCTAGTAGGATTAGGATACCTTTGGATAAGGTCAATCTTGATAAGGTTCTAGTTGATCTTAGGAAACCTTGTTGACTTAGGAAAACTTGTCCTAAGTGGATAAAGAACTTAAGTACTAGTTAAATTAGGAAAAGGCTGTCCAATACTATAAATACAGCCCATTATTTGTTAGCATGGATATATGCTCTGAATTTGTATGTTTTTATTCATTACTAAAGAATCAAGCTTTGGCATTCTTGCTTATATTCTTGTTTATATTTTGGTTATCTTTGAAGAGTTGTCTTGAGATAACTTGGGCTTAAGACAAGGCGAAGGGTTGTCTTCCTTGCTTAAGAGCTTAGGTTGAAGTCAAGAGTTGTCTTCTTCAACCAAGGCAAGTTGTGATAGGTTTAAGAGTTGTCTTGCCTATCCAACATATCCTTATATACATTAGTTAACCCCAAGGACAGCTTAAGGGACATAAATATAAGAAAAGAACTCAAGAATCAAATGGGACAGCAAGTTAGGAGGGGTTTTAAAGGTCGTGCTAACCCCTAAGGTGTAGAAATGTTGGGACAAGAAATCAAGACCGCAACAAATTGGTGCTTTCATTGAGAAGTCAGCACGAACACCATTCAATAGAAAGGCAGCATGGTTACCATGTCATCTAGGTAGCATTCACCCACACCACACGAATAGACCGGGGAAGACTTCTCGTCACCAAACCGTGGAAGAATCTTGGCCTTGGAGAGGAACCAACATGCAATCAATGACCAGGTAGGTGATATCAAACACCAACTATCATCTATCATTCATTCTCTTGAGCAATTGAAAAGAGATACACCCCGAGTGGTTCGAAAACAAGTCCAAACCAAGCAAGCCAAGAGCAGCAACCTACCACAAACATGTAGGAGGCTCCAATCAGAGGTCATGCAGCACAAAGTGCATGAAGATGACTCAGACCAGGAGCAAGTTCCATCTCAAGAAAGGGGGAGAAGGTGCATGAGTTTGGGAAGCAGGAGGGAGACTTCACCAAACGAACACCCACCCCATGATTGCTGCAATGATTATAGTGATGATGAGGAAGTGTTGGCAAAAGGTCCACATCATGGCAACCAAGAAGGGTGAGGAATCACCCTGAGGCAGAACCATGGCGCACCACAAGAAAGGGAGGATTGGCACCATGACAGCCCAAGCCATTACACATGGCCAAAGGTAAAAATGGAGTTCCCTACCTTTGAGAAGGAAGATCCAGCTGAATGGATCTCCAAAGCTGAATTTTATTTTGAGAAACAAGGTGTTGAGAGAGGTAAAAGGGTTGATTTTGCATCCTATCACCTATGTGGGAGAGCCAACCAATGGTGGCGTTGCCTTAAGGCCACCTATGGCTGAGAAGGTAGAAAGGATAGGCTGGACAAGGTTCACACAAGAGTTAGTGAATAGATTTGGCCTATTTAGCATGACAAACTATGAGGGACAGCTTGCCAAGATTAGGCAGAGAGGGATCCTTAGAGAGTTACCTTGAAGAATTTGAGAGGTTGGCCGAGTTGGTAGGAAATTAGCCCAATTGTGCACTAATTGGCACTTTTCTAGATGGCCTTGTACCTTGGCTAAGCCAAGAAGTGAAGATAAGTGCAATACTCATCAACGATGGGAGAAGCATCACCCGCAGCACAACCAAGGTCATCAAATCCTTGGACAAACTAGGTAAGACATCCTCATCAAGTAAGGCAGCACCCTCAAAGACCAAACACCCTCTCAAGCTATCAACCAATGAAATCAATAAAAGAATCGAGAGAGGCCTGTGCTTTAGGTGCAATGATAAGTGGCAAGTTGGCCACAAGTGCAAGAAAGGGCTGTTCAACATCATTGAAGTGGTAAGTGATGAAGAACACGAGGAAAGCAGTGAGGAAGATCAAGAAAGCCGCATGGACAGCGAGGAGGAAGTAGAAGCAGTACACTCCCTGGATCATGCAGAAGAAGGTGAAATCAACTTGCATGCAGTAGGGGTAACCACTAAGCCTACTGCAATGAGGTTTTTCTTGACCATAAACGACAAGAATATTTTGGTGTTGATTGATAGTGGAGCTACCCATAACTTCATCAACACAAACTAGTCAAAACACTCTAGCTATCTCCAAAGAAGATTGCACCCTTTGAGGTAAGAGTGGCAAGCGGACAGAAGCTCAAGTGCACACAAGTTATCAAGGCAGCAGCAATGCAGATTCAAGGAGTCAAAATAGAGGCGGAACTGCATGTGTTAGCCTTGGCAGGCCTTGATGTTGTCTTAGGCAATGCTTGGCTTAAAACCATAGGCAAGATAATGTTCGACTATGAATCCATGGCCATGCACTTCCAATGGAAAGGGAAGGGACTGCGCGTGAAAGGCATCCACCACCAATGCAGTGCATCATTGTGAGGTCCATAGCAAAACCATTAACGGATTTGTTGAAGAAGCACGGATTCCTATCGATAGAGAAGAGTGAAGACGCATTCAAGTTGTTGAAGCAAGCCATGTGTGAGACCCCGGTGTTAGTACTCCAGTGCACTGCCGAACACACCCGAAGCCTCTGTTGTGCCTGTAGGGATGTTTTGGTGGCTTCCAGAAGCTGGTCCTGAGCATTGCCGAACGTGTCCCATGTCGCTGCTGCACCCGCGGGGATGTTCTGGTTGCTCCCATAAGTTCGTTCCATGCACTGCCAAATGCACGCTATGCCTATCCCATGCCTATTGGGATATTCCGGTCGCTCTTAGAAGTTCATGCCAAGCACTGCTGAATACGCCCGACGCTGCTGTTGCGGCCACAGAGATTTTCCGGTTGCTCCTGGCAGTTTGTGCCATGTACTGCCGACCGATGCCACTGCCTTTCCGATCTGGTCACTCCTGGAAGTTCATCCCGCTCACTACTGAGCATGTCTGATGCCTCTGCGGCGACAACTGTTCCTAGAAGTTTGTCCCGACCACTTCTGAACGCGTCCAACGCCTCTGCCAAGCCCGCGGGAAATTTTCGGTCGCTTCCGGAAGTTTGTCCCATGCACTAGCCAACGTGCCCATAGCCTCTGCCGCATGCCCATGGGAAAGTCCATGTCGCTCCCAGATGTTTGTCCTGCGCACTGCCGAATGTGCCTAACGCCTTTGCTGCGCCTGTGTGGATGTTTTGGTTGCTCATGGAAGTTCATCCTGGTCACTGCTGAATGCGCCCAAATCCTCTGCCGTGTCTGTGGGGATGTTTTGGTCATTCCCATAAGTTCATCCTGTGCACTGTCAAACATGTCCGATGCCTCTGTCAAGGCCGTGGAGATTCTCCAGTCACTCCCGAAGGTTCATCCTGAGCACTGCCCAATGCGCCCGACGCTGCTGCCTTGCCCGCGGGAATGTTTTCGGTCACTCCTGGAAGTTTGTACCGCGCATGTTTGGTTTACTGCCAAATGTTCATCCCCCATGCACTACTGAACATACTTGACACCTCTGCCATGCCCACAGGGATGTTCCGGTTGCTTTCGGAAGTTCATCCTGCGCACTGCCGAATGTGCCCGAAGCCTCTGTCGTGCTCATGGGGATTTTCTGCTCAGTCCTGGAAGTTTGTCCCGCACACTACGTAACATGTTTGATGCCACTGCCATGCCTACGGTGATTCTTTAGTCACTCCTAGAAGTTCATCCTGCATACTGCTGTACGTGCCCAATGCTTTGACCACGCCCGCGGGGATGTTCAGGTCACTCCTAGAAGTTTGTTCCCATGCACTGCCAAACATGCCTAATGACTCTGTCTGTGCCTGTGGGGATCTTCTGGTCACTTCCAGCACTTCATCCCACGCACTGCCAAACCTACCCTATGCTGCCGTGGTGATAATCCGGTCGCTCCCCGATGTTCATCCTGCACAATGCCGAATGTGCCTGACGCATTTATCGATCCAGCGGGGATGTTCCAGTTCTTCTTGGAAGCTCATACCGTGCAATGCCGAATGCCCAAAGCCTCTGCCACGCCCACGGGGATGTTCTGGTCACTCCCAAAAATTCATCCCGCACACTGCCAAATGCGTCCAACGCCTCTGCTGATCCTGCAGGGATGTTCCACCTGCTCTTACACTGCCAAACGTGCCGGATGCCTTTGTCGTTCCCGGGGGAATGTTCCGGTCGCTCCCAGAAGTTCGTCCCGGGCACTGTCCCATGCGCCCGAAGGCTATGCTATGCCCATGGGGATGCTCCAGTCACTTCCACAAGCTCGTCCAGCACATTGCTGAACATGTCAGCCACCAATGCTGTGCCCATGTGGATGTTCAGGTCACTCCAGGAAGTTTGTCCCGCACACTGCCAATGCGCCCAAAGCCTTTGCCATACCTACAGGGATGTTCTGGTCGCTCCCGGAAGTTTGATCCGAATAATGCTGAACACATCCAATGCGGCTGTCAAGCCCGTGGGGATTTTCCAGTTGCCCCGTCAGTTCATCCCGTGCACTGCCAAGCGCGTCTGACACCACTTTTGCACTCGAGGGGTAGTTCCAATAGCTCCCAGAAGTTTGTCCCTCTCACTGGCAAACGCATCCGATGCCTCTGTCGCTCCTGCAGGGATGTTCCGGTCCCTCCTGGAAGTTCGTTTCGCGTGCTGCCAAACGCACCCAATGCCTAAGCGCGGGGTTGTTTTGGTAGCTCCAAGAAGTTCATCCCACGCACTGCCTAATGTGTTTGATGCCACTGCTGTGCCTGCGGTGATTCCCCGGTCATCCCGGAAGTTCGTCCTGCATACTGCCGTACGCACCCAATGCCTTGGCCACGCCCACGGGGATGTTCGGGTCACTCCTGTAAGTTCATCCCGTGCACTGCCAAACATACCCAATGACTCTGTCGTGCCCACGGGATCTTCTGGTCACTTCTAGCACTTCATCCCGCGCACTGCCGAACGTACCCTATGCTGCTGCAGTGCTGCAGGGATAATCCGGTTGCCCATGAAGTTGTCTAGCACACTGCCGAACTGTTGTGGTCCCGATTTTTTCCCCAACTTTTCTACACCTTAAGGGTCAGCACACCTATTGGAATCCTTCCTAACTTGCTGCCCCATTTGATTCTTGAGTTCTTTTCTTATTTTATATCCCCTAAGCTATCCTTCGGGTTAACTAATATATATAAAGATATGTTGGATAGGCAAGACAACTCTTAAACCTATCACAACTTGCCTTGGTTGAAGAAGACAACTCTTAACTTCAACCTTAGCTCTTAAGCAAGGAAGACAACTCTTAACCTTAACTTAAGCCCAAGTTATCTCAAGACAACTCTTAAAAGATAACCAAAAATATAAACAAGAATGTGAGCAAGAATGCTTACCTTTGATTCTTGATTAATGAATGAGAAAATAACAAAATTCGTAGCTTATGTCTCCTCACAAATAATGGGCTGTATTTATAGTCCTAAGACAGCCTTATCCTAATTTAACTAGTACTTAGGTTCCTTATCCACTTAGGATATGTTTTCCTAAGTCAACAAGCTTTTCTAAGTCAAATAAAACATTATCAAGATAGACCTTATCCTTTGTGTCCTAATCCTACTAGGATTCTTGGTCTTTCTTGAATTCCTACTTAGACTAAAATTCTTACTTTGACTAAGTCCTTTTGTCTTTATCTTATTTTCTTCCTTACAGCTGCTGACTTCTTCTTTGCCGTTTCCTTCTTGAATTACACTTCTTGCTGTGGCGTCCTTCCTCTCCAAGACTTCTCTTTGGCATGGTCATCTTGCCAAGGTAATCCTGCCAAGACATCCTGTTGCTGCCAAGTGATCTTCTTTGAAAACGTCGGGCAATCCCTCATTCACTTGTCTTACATCTCCTATCCTTTTTCTCAATAATGAAATGTGAAACACTGAATGTAGTTTGGAGTTTAATGGTAGTCTTAGGCGATAAGCTACTGCTCCAATTCGCTCTACCACCTCATATGGTCCAAAGTACTTCCTAGCCAGCTTCGCTGTAGTTGGCTTTCTAGCCTTGATTTTCCTCCTAGGGTGGATCTTAAGATAGACATAGTCACCTACCTCAAATTCCACTTCCTTCCTCTTTTTATCTGCTTGTTTCTTCATTCGGTCCCTTGCCTTCTCAAGCTCATGCTTGAGTTTCTTCAGGACCTCATCTCTTGATTGAAGTGCGACATCTACTTCATGTATGCGCTGTTCCCCATGGTATAACTTGACATTCCCGGGGGTAGTCTTCCATATACTGCTTGATATGGTGACATCTTGATTGCTGCATGATAGGTAGTATTATACCACAGTTCTGCCCATGGTATGTACTCCTCCCAATTGTTTTGCTGATCATGGCAAAAACATCTTAAATACTGTTCTAGAGTTCGATTGGTTACCTCACTTTGTCCATCTGTTTGTGGATGAAAGGCGGATGAGGTGACCAAGTTGCTGCCGAGCTGTGTGAAGAGCTCCTTCCAGAATTTGCTCATAAAGACAGTGTCTCTATCGGACAGCATTGTTCGTGGTATGCCATGAAGTCTTACCACGTTCTTGATGAACTCTTGGGCTACTTCTTTTGCCGTGTAGGGCTGCTTGAGTGGCACAAAGTGTGCACTCTTGCTGAGTCTGTCCACTATGGTTAATATCATTGTATAACCCTTGCTGTTCGGCATTCCCGTGATGAAGTCCATTGTCAAATCTTCCCAAACTTGTTCTGGTACTGGCAAAGGTTGTAATAACCCCTTTGTCTTGCCACCTTCTGGTTTGGTGCGCTGACACACATCACATTCTCGGACTAGCTTTTTGATCTCAGCTTTAAGTCCTTCCACCAAAAGCATAACTTAATTCGTATGTAAGTACGGAACCATCCTGAATGTCCTCCTTCCTGTGAGTTGTGGAAGTGATTCAAGATCTTTCCTCTTAGTCCTGGTATGTTTGGTACATATACCTGCTGCTTGTGCCAAATATATCCATTTTTAAGGGTGAATTTACTAACCTTAGGGTCAAAATTCTTGACCTTCTCAGTGAGCTCTTGGCTTTGAGGTCAATTTCTAGTGCCTCCTTGATTTCTGTCCATACATTCCACTCCGCTCCGCTAATGGCAGTGAGGCATGCGTCATTAGGCTCACATGCTGTCCACAATGCTTGACCTCCATTGCTTTTGGACAATGCGTCTGCCACCTTGTTTTCCTTGCCTGGTTTGTAGATTATTTCATACTCGTAACCCAGCAATTTGACAAGGAACTTTTGCTGCTCTGGGGTGGTAATTTTCTGCTCCATGAGGCTTCTCAAGGGTTGTTGATCTGTAATGATCAGGAATTTCCTCCCAAGAAGGTAAGGTCGCCATACCTTGACTGCATGGATGATGGCTAACATCTCCTTGGCGTATACTGACCATTCCTTTTTCATGGGCCCTAAGACTCTGCTCATGTATGCAATAGGTCTTCCGGCTTGACTGAGGACAGCACCTATTCCATCTTGACATGCATCAGTGTGAAGCTCGAAGGTTTGGTTGAAGTCGGGCAGTGCTAACACTGGGTCTCACACATAGCTTGCTTCAACAACTTGAATGCGTCTTCACTCTTCTCTGTCCATAGGAATCCGTCCTTCTTTAGCAAATCCGTTAGTGGTTTTGCTATGGCACCGTATTTGCGAACAAATCGGCGATAGTAGCCTGTCAAACCTAGAAATCCTCTAAGTTCTGTGACATTCTTTGGAGTTGGCCATGTTTGCATGGCTCCTATTTTTCGTTGGTCTACCTTCACTCCTTCTTCGGATATGATGTGACCGAGGTATTCAAGCTCCTCTTGCATGAATGTGCACTTGGATGGCTTGATGACAAAACGATTTCTTCTTAACACTTCTAGCACTTTTGCTAAGTGTTCTATGTGATCATTATGGTTCCTAGAATAGACCAAAATGTCATCAAAGAAAACTAAAACAAACCTGCGCAAGTAAGGTTTGAAGATGTCGTTCATGGCTGCTTGAAAGGTGGAGGGTGCGTTGCATAGTCCAAACGGCATGACTAGGTACTCGTAGTGTCCACTATGAGTCGAAATGCTGTCTTCTGCACGTCCTCTTCTTTCATGCGTATTTGATGATATCCCGCCTTGAGATCCAGCTTGGTGAACAGCTTTGCTCCATGTAACTCATCCAGCATATCATCAATTGTTGGGATCAGAAAAACGATCCTTGACAGTTGCTTGGTTGAGTGCCCGATAATCGGTGCAAAACCTCCAAGTTCTGTCTTTCTTTCTAACAAGTAGAACGGGAGAAGAAAAAGGGTGAGGTGCTAGGTCGGATAATACCTTGCTGTAGCATCTCCTCCACTTGTCTTTCGATCTCGTTCTTTTGGAAGTGTGCATACTGGTAAGGTGCTACATTAATCGCCTTGGTTTCGTCGATTAATGGGATGGCATGGTCGTAATGTCTTGAGGGTGGTAGTCCTTGTGGCTCTCCTAAGACATCTCCGAATTGCTCCAAAAGATCCCTTACTCCTATTGGTATGTCTTCGTGTGTATGATGTTCGGCTGTGTTTTCCTCTTTTGTGGCCAATAGAATCGCAAAACATTGTGCCCTTTTTTCTGTATAATCGTTCAAGGGTACTTACCTCACAATGATGCGCTGCATTGGTGGTGGATGCCTCCCATGTGCAGTCCCTTCCCTTCCATTGGAAGTGCATGGCCATGGATTCATAGTCGAACATTATCTTGCCTATGGTTTTAAGCCAAGCATTGCCTAAAACCACATCAAGACCTGCCAAGGCTAACACATGCAGTTCTGCTTCTATTTTGACTCCTTGAATCTGCATAGCTACTGCCTGGATTACTTGTGTGCACTTGAGCTTCTGTCCGCTTGCCACTCTTACCTCAAAGGGTGCAATCTTTTTCGGACGTAGCTGAAGTGTTTTGACCAATTTTGAGTTGATAAAGTTATGAGTAGCTCCACTATCTATCAACACTAAAATGTTTTTTCCTATTAATGGTTGTGAATAACCTCATGGCAGTAGGCTTGGTGGTTGCCCCTACTGCATGCAAGTTGATTTCGCCTTCTTCGCATGATCATGGGGAGTGTTCTGCCTCTGCTTCCTCCTCGCTGTCCATGCGGCTGTCTTGTTCTTCCTCGCTGTTTTCCTCGTGTTCTTCATCACTTACTACTTCAATGATGTTGAACAGTCCCTTTCTTGCACTTGTGGCCAACTTGCCACTTATCGTTGCACCTAAAACATAGGCCTCTTTCGATCTCCTGTTGATTTCTTCGGTGGATAGTTTGAGAGGGTCCTTTGTTTTTGGGGCACTGTCTTACTTGATGAGGGTGCTTTACT
Source organism: Xylocarpus granatum (assembly GCA_019650275.1). Classification (NCBI taxonomy): domain Eukaryota; kingdom Viridiplantae; phylum Streptophyta; class Magnoliopsida; order Sapindales; family Meliaceae; genus Xylocarpus; species Xylocarpus granatum. The sequence continues at coordinate 68,048 of BNST01002239.1, forward strand.
TAGTTTGTCCGAGGGTTTGATGACCTTGGTTGTGCTGCGGGTGATGCTTCTCCCATCATTGATGAGTCTCGCCAATCGAATGCACTGAGTGAGAGAGTTTGGATCCCTCATCTTCACTTCTTGGCTTAGCCCAAGGTACAAGGCCATCTAGAAAAGTGCCAATTAGTGCACTATCTGGCCAATGTCCTACCAATTCGGCCAACCTTTCGAATTCTTCAAGGTAACTTTCTAGAGATCCTTCTTGCCTTATCTTGGCAAGCTGTCCCTCATAGTTTGTCATGCTAGATGGGCCAAATCTGTTCACTAACTCTTGTGTGAACCTTGTCCAGCCTATCCTTCTCCCTTCTCGGCCATAGGTGGCCTTAAGCCAATGCCACCATTGGTTGGCTCTCCCACATAGGTGATAGGATGCAAACTCAACCCTTTCACCTCTTTCAATACCTTGTTTCTCAAAGTAAAATTCAGCCTTGGAGATCCATTCGATTGGATCTCCCTTTTCAAAGGTAGGGAATTCAATTTTTACCTTAGGCCGTGTGTAATGGCTTGGGCTGTCGTAGTGCCAATCCTCCCTCCTTGTGGTGCGCCATGGTTCTGCCTCAGGGTGATTGCGCACCCTTCTTGGTTGCCATGATGCTGGCCTTCTGTCCAACACTTCCTCATTGTCGCTATAATCATTGTAGCGATCATGGGGTAGGTGTTCATTTGGTGAAGTCTCCCTCCTGCTTCCCAAACTTGTGCCTTTTCCCCCTTTCTTGAGAGGGAAGCTGCTCCTGGTCAGAATCTTCCTCATGCACTTGGTGCTGTGATTTCTGATTGAAGCCTCCTAGACGTTTGTGGTAGGTGGCTGTTTCTGCCCTGCTCGGTTTGGACTTGTTTTCCAGCCACTCGGGGTGTGTCTCTTTTCAATTGTTCAAGAGAATGAATGATAGATGATAGTTGGTGTTTGATATCACCTACCTGGTCATTGATCGCATTCTGGTTTCTCTCCAAGGCAAGGATTCTTCCGCAGTTGGTGGCTGAGAAATCTTCTCCGTTTGTTCTTGTGGTGCGGGTGAATGCTGCTGAGATGACATGGTAACCTCGATGCCTTGCAATTGACTGGTGTCTGTGCTGCTGTCTCAACTAGAGCACTAATTTGTAATGGGTGTTTGTGCTTCCTCTCAACTGGTGGTTGTGCTGATTTCTCAACGAAAGCACCAATTTGTTGGGGTCTCGATTTTTTCCCAACTTTTCTACACCTTAGGGGTCAGCACGCCTACTGGAATCCTTCCTAACTTGCTGTCCCATTTGATTCTTGAGTTCTTTTCTTATTTTATATCCCCTAAGCTGTCCTTCGGGTTAACTAATATATATAAAGATATGTTGGATAGGCAAGACAACTCTTAAACCTATCACAACTTGCCTTGGTTGAAGAAGACAACTCTTAACTTCAACCTAAGCTCTTAAGCAAGGAAGACAACTCTTAACCTTATCTTAAGCCCAAGTTATCTCAAGACAACTCTTAAAAGATAACCGAAATATAAACAAGAATAGAGCAAGAATGCTAACCTTTGATTCTTGATTAATGAATGAAAATACACAAATTCGGAGCATATCTCTCTACTCACAAATAATGAGCTGTATTTATAGTATTAGACAGCCTTATCCTAATTCAACTAGTACTTAGGTCCTTATCCACTTAGGACATGTTTTCCTAAGTGAACAAGGTTTCCTGAGACAACTAAAACTTTATCAAGATAGACCTTATCCAAATATTTCATAAGTCCTATCAGAATTCTTGGTCTTTCTTGATTTTCTACCTAGACTAGAATTTCTACCTTATCTTGTATTCTATAGCGGCTGGACTTCTCTTGGCTTATCCTTCTAGGACTAGGACTCTCAATACATATCCTTCTGCCCTTAGAATTCTTCTTGTTGTGACTATTCTATTGCTACTGGAATTCATCATGCATGTCCTACTGCTGATAGAATTCTCCTTGGCATGATGTCCTGCTGCTGCTGGAATTCTCCTCGATGCAATTATCCTTCTTCTGCTGAAACTCCTGTTGGTGTGAATGTCCTTCATTAATTAGGATTAAGTTTAATACTGGTCGGGCTTCACTGCTGGGCTGCATACTTGCTGTTGTCATGCTTGTTATGCACATTTTCTGGCCCATGCTCTCCTTTGCCACCTCATTTTCTGCCCGTTGCATTTCCTGTATACTTAGGTTCTCAACACAAACGCACCCAATGCATCTGCCGCACCTGCAGTGATGTTCCGGGTGCTCCTAGAAGTTCGCCCCGAGCACTACCAAGTGTGTCCGACACAACTATCGCATCGGTGGGGATGTTCTTGTCTCTCCTGAAAGTTCATCCCAGGCACTGCTGAATGCATCTGACGCCACTGCCACACCTGTAGGGATGTTGCGGTCGCTCCTGAAAGTTCGTCCTGAGCACTGTCAAACGCATCCAACAGCTCTGCTGAGGCTGTGGGGATGTTCCGGTCACTCTAGGAAGTTTATCCTGTGCACTGTTGAATGCACACCTCTGCCACACCCGCCGATGTATTTAGGTTGCTCTTGGAAGTTCGTCCTGTCCACTGCTGAACATGTCAGATGCCATTGCCGTACCTACGGGGATGTTCCGGTTGCACCTAGAAGTTCATTCCGCATACAGCCGAACACGCCCGATGCATCTGCCGCACCCACCTTGATGTTCTAGTCGTTTCTGAATGTTCATCCTGAGCACCGTTGAACGCGTCCGATGCAGGTACCGCACCTGCAGGGATGTTCCGGTTGTTCCTGTAAGTTCATCCAATGCACTGATGAATGCGCCCGATGCATCTGCCGTGCCTGTAGTGATCTTCCACTGGCTCCTGGATGTTTGTCCTAAGCACTGCCAAACGTGTCTGACATGTCTGCCACACCTGCAGGGATGTTCCAGTTGCTCTAGGAAGTTCGTCCCATGCACTGTCCAATGTGCTCGAAGCCTCCACTGCAACCGCATGGCTATTTCGATCACTCCTAGAAATTCATCCCGCACACTCCCGAATTGTTGGGGTCCCAATTTTTTCCCAACTTTTCTACACCTTAGGGGTCAGCACGCCTACTGAAAAACCTTCCTAACTTGCTGTCCCGTTTGATTCTTGAGTTCTTTTCTTATATTTACGTCCCCTAAGCTGTCCTTCAGGTTAGCTAATACATAAAAGGATATGTTGGATAGGCAAGACAACTCTTAAACCTATCACAACTTGCCTTGGTTGAAGAAGACAACTCTTAACTTCAACCTAAGCTCTTAAGCAAGGAAGACAACTCTTAACCTTGTCTTAAGCCTAAGTTATCTCAAGACAAACTCTTAAAAGATAACCGAAAATATAAACAAGAATGGAAGCAAGAATGCTAAGCTTGATTCTTGATTAATGAATGAGAAATATACAAAATTCGGAGCATATCTCCTCCTCACAAATAATGGGCTGTATTTATAGTCCTAAGACAGCCTTATCCTAATTCAACTAGTACTTAGGTCTCCTTATCCACTTAGGATATGTTTTCCTAAGTCAACAAGCTTTTCTTAGTCAATGAAAACATTATCAAGATAGACCTTATCCCATTGTTTCCTAATCCTACTAGGATTCTTGGTCTTTCTTGAATTCCTACTAAGACTAGAATTCCTATTTTGACTAAGTCTTTCTGTCCTTATCTTATCTTCTCTCCTACAGCTGCTGAACTTCTTCTTACTGTTTCCTTCTTAGATTAGAGCTTTCACTATTGGCTTGTCCTTCCTCTCCAAGACTTCTCTTTGGCATGGTCATCTTGCTGAAGTAAACCTGCCATGACGTCCTGCTGCTGCTGGAGTTCTTCACGCCGTCAATCTCCTTCTCCTGCTCGGATTGCTTCATGCGTGTCCTGCCAATGCTGGTCTTCTTCTTGGCTTGGATTTTCGCAATCAATTAGGACTGAGTCAGAACCTGGCGTGCTTCACTGCTTGCTGTGTGCAGGCTTGTTGCGGGCACATTCTGGCCTATTTCTGCCTCTCTTGCTGCCTGGCGCCTTGTGCGCATTCTCTCATGCTCCCTTTGCCTCCTAAGGTCCTCAGCAATCCCCCTTTCTTGGAGACTCACCTTGTCCTCAAGGTGGAAATTAGGGAAACATTGTTGGATATTGTCATAGTCTTCCCATGTTGCTTCATCCTTGGGCGAATGACTCCACCATATGAGTACTCTCCATACTGGCCTTCTATTGTGCCCATAGCTTACTATGCGAAATCCTAATGCTTCCTTTGGGTGCTGCCCCAGGTGATCTTCCCTGAAAATGTCGGGCAGTCCCTCATTCACTTGTCTCACATCTCCTATCTTTTTTCTCAATAATGAAATGTGAAACACTGGATGTAATTTGGAGTTTAATGGTAGTCTTAGGTGATAAGCTACTGCTCCAATTCGCTCTACTACCTCATATGGTCCAAAGTACTTCCTAGCCAGCTTTGCCGTAGTTGGCTTTCCAGCCTTGATTTTCCTCCTAGGGTGGATCTTAAGATAGACATAGTCACCTACCTCAAATTCCACTTCCTTTCTCCCTTTATCCGCTTGTTTTCTTCATTTGGTCCCTTGCTTTCTCAAGCTCATGCTTGAGTTTCTTCAAGACCTCTTCTCTTGATTAAAGTGTGATATCCACTTCATGTATGCTGCTGTTCCCCATGGTATAACTTGACATTCCCGGGGGTATTCTTCCATATACTGCTTGGTATGGTGACATCTTGATTGCCGCATGATAGGTAGTATTATACCACAGTTCTGCCCATGGTATGTACTCCTCCCAATCGTTTTGATGATCATGGCAAAAGCATCTTAAATACTGCTCTAGAGTTCGATTGGTTACCTCACTTTGTCCATCTGTTTGTGGATGAAAGGCGGATGAGGCGACCAAGTTGCTGCTGAGCTGTGTGAAGAGCTCCTTCCAGAATTTGCTCATAAAGACAGTGTCTCTATTGACAGCATTGTCCGTGGTATGCCATGAAGTCTTACCACATTTTTGATGAACTCTTGGGCTACTTCTTTTGCCGTGTAGGGTTGCTTGAGTGGCACAAAGTGTGCACTCTTGCTGAGTCTGTCCACTACGGTTAATATCACCGTATAACCCTTGCTGTTGGGCATTCCCGTGATGAAGTCCCATTGTCAAGTCTTCCCAAACCTGTCCTGGTACTGGCAAACTTCTGTGAGTAACCAGAACATTCCCGCAGGCGTGGCAAAGGCATCCGACGCGTGAGGCAGTGCACAGCAGGGGCATGAGCGCGGGCATTGCGGGGCCTCGGCATGTTCATGGGCATTGCGTGGCCTGGGTGTGTGTGTGTGGCTGGGACGTGTGCAGGGGCATTGCACGGCTGGGGCATGTGTGCAGGCATTGTACGGGCTGGGCGTGTGCACGGCCATTGCGTGGCTAGGGCGTGTGCACGACCATTGCGCGGCTAGGGTGTGTGTGCGGGCAGTATGCAGCTGGGGGGTGTGCATGGGCACTGCATAGCTGGGGCATGTTCGAGGGCACTGCACGGGCTGGCGCATGTGTGCAGGCATTGCGTGGCCTGGGTGTGTGCACCGGCACAATGTGGCTGGGGCGTGTGCATGGGCATTGCATGGGTGGGGCATGTGTGTGTGGGCACTACACAGCTGGGTTGTGTGTGCAGGCATTGCGCGGCCTGGGCATGTGTGCTGGCATTGTGCAGCCAAGGCATGTGCGTCCTGGACGTCTGCAGGGGCAGGGCATGTGTGCAGGCACTGAACGAGCAGGGCATGTGCGCAGGCACTGCACGGCTAGGTTGTGTGCACAGGCATTGCGTGGCCTGGGTGTGTGCACAGTCATTGTGTGGGTGAGGCTTATGCGTGGGCATTGCGTGGCCAGGGCATGTCTGCACACAAAATCCCCCCAACTCTGGGTGCACAGCCAGCCACATCTGCAAGCAGAACACGCCCACCCAGCGCAACATCCTGCAGCAGCTGCCGCACGTGCTGCTGCAGTTTGGCAGGAAAATGTTTTTGACGCAACCTTTTCATTTTTCACCATGCCATTTTCTATTGACATATTAATTTAGTTGAACATTTTAGAATTCCATCTTAGTGGTTTCACCCTGTCCTGACCCTCCATAGTTTTCCCGATTTTTGCCATTTTCGGCCCCTAGAAAATCATAAAAATTATTCTGGGGTCAGAAAAAAATGCAAGGACTCTTCCTCCACCTCTGTCTCATTGTTCTCTACTCCTCTCCAAAATTTCAACGCAAAACACCTGGTATTTTTAATTTTAAAGGGGGTGTGACAGCTTAGACATGGGGTATGTCTCCTCCTGCCACTTAGGAAATGTCTCAAAACCCTCTTTAGTGGGGCAGCGGTAACTTGTCTAGCCATGCATGCCCCTTGTCCACACACCTTGTTGGCCCCCGGAGGGTGTGTGGGCAAAGCATGGCATGAGACCCCCCATTCTCAGGCAACCGGCCACCATTTCCGGTTGCCGCTCCAGCGGCCCCTCTCCCACCACCCCAAATGTTTCAAAATTGAGCTTTTTAGCCACGGAATTGGGGACCAAGTCCTATGCTTGGCATTGCCAATGCTTGAACCTGTGCCATGAACCAAAGCGTTGGAAGCATAGGCCAAGGCTACGGCAAACCTTGCATGGTGCAAGGCCCTCATCCGAGGCAACACTGCTGGTTGCGAGGACTAACCCCCATGCTTGGACGAGCCAGTGCAGATCTTGTGTGCAGCGCATTCCATAAGTCATAGTACAAGGTCTGCAGAAAGCTTACCCAAGTATGGTGCGATGCCCTTGCTGCTTGGCAGGCAATGATTGTGCGAGGACTGACCTCCATGCTTGGGCAAGCCAGTGCAGACCTTGTGCACAACGCATTCTGTAATTGGTAGTACAAGTCTGCAGAAAAGCTTACCCAAGTATGGTGCGACGCCCTCACTGCTGGCAGGCCGTGAATGTGCGGGGACTGACCCCCATGCATGGGAGAGCCGGTGCAGATCTTGTGTGCAGCACATTCCATAAGTTGTAGTACAAGGTATGCAGAAAAGCTTACCCCAAGTATGGTGCAATGCCCTCACTGCCTAGCAAGCCATGATTGAACAGGCCAAGCTCGTGCTTGGGCATGTTGATGATTCCCTTGTGGACAGTGCATTCCATAAGTCATAGTACATGATATGCAGAAACCACTACCTTGGGCATGTTGTGACGCCCTCGCAATTGTGTCTCCAGTGAGATATTGTGTCCTATCCATCTCAAGAATCCTTCACTTAGACCTTTGCGTCCAGCGATGCTGGTGTGGCCTCGCCCAATGTTTCCTCAGTCCCGACGGCAGCAGCCTTGGTGTTGTGGTTCATTTGGCCTGGTTGTTGCCAAGTGAGTGCAACAGACGTGTGAGTGGTGATTGGAAGGCATGAGTCGGTAGGCTCCATGCTTGTGCATCAAACTGTTGGCCCCCTCATCCCTTTCATTTTGCCCCTAAGCATAGATGCGCACTTGTGGGTGTGTTCGGTATCCTATGTTGCTTACCCGAAAGATGGTATTCGGTAGATTTGGTGCCCCCATCTGCCCAGCACCCTCGGGGGCGAGGGGTGGACTCAAGGCATTCTCCGCATTCTTGGTGTGCCTCATGCTCAGTAGTGAGGCCTCTTTTGCATGTGGAGTATCAGTCCATTCTCTCGGATGTGGAATGCGACATGCAGGCGTGGGGGCTTGGCATCTTTTCACCCAGGTATGTTGGGCAGTGTGTGGGAGGAACGTCCTGGAGCAACTTGAACATCCTTGCAGGTGCATTAGGGCGACGGACATGTTTGGAAGTGCAAAGGACAAACTTCCTTGAGCAACTGAAATATCCCTGCAGGTATGGTAGAGGTGTCTGGTGAGTTGGGCAGTGTGCAGGACAAACTTTCTGAAGCAACCAGAACATTCTTTTAGGCGCGATAGTGGTTTCGGGTGCATTTGGCAATGCACAGGATGAACTCTCAAGAATGATCAGAACATCCTCACGGGTGCGACAGAGGCTTTAGACACATTGGTCAGTGTGCGGGACAAACTTCTGGGAGCGACATGAACTTTACCGCTGGCATGGCAGAGGCTTTGGGTTCATTGGCCATTGTGCGGGAAGAACTTCTGGGAGCAACCAGAAAATACCTGCAGGCTTGGCAGTGGCATTGGATGCATTCAGCAGTGCTTGAGACAAACTTCTGGGAGAGACCAGAATATTCCCTCGTGCCCAGCAAAGGCATTAGACACATTCGGTAGTGTGCGAGACAAACTTCTAGGAGTGACCAAAACAACCCCACGGGCGCACTTAGGCATGGGGTGCGTTCGTTGGTGTTCAGGTTGAACTTCTGAGGGAGAACATAACATCCCAGTAGGTGTGGCACAAGCTTCAGATGCATTTGGCAGTGTGCAAGACGAACTTCCAGATCGACAAGAATGTCCCTGTAAATGCGACAGAGGCATCAAGCTCGTTTGGCAGTGCACAGGTCGAAGTTCTAGGAGTGACCAGAACAACCCCACAGGCACAGAAGAAGCTTCGTGCGCGTTGGGTAGTGTGCAGGATGAATTTCTAGGAGCGGCTGGAATATCTCAGTAGGCACAGTAGAGGCTTCTGGTTCATTGGGTAGTGTGCAGGGTGAACTTTTGGGAGCAACCGGAACATCCCCGCGGGCATGGCAGAGGCTTCAGGCGCATTGACCACTGTGCAGAACAAACTTCCTGGAGCAACTGGATCATCCCCGCTGGCGTGGCAGAGGCATCGGGTGCCTTGGGCAGTGTACGGGATGAACTTCAGGGAGCGACCGCAACATCCCCATTGAGAAGTGTGTTGGACAAACTTTCGGGAGCAACCGAAAAATACCTGTGGGCTTGGTGGATATGTTAGACGTGTTCGACAGTGCTCAGGACAAACTTCCATAAGCGACTGGAACATCTCCGCAGGTGCAGCAGCGGCATTAGACACGTTTGGCAGTGCGCGGGATGAACTTCCGGGAGCGACTGGAACATCCCTGCAAGCATGGCAGCGGTGCCGGACACATTGGCCAGAGCGCGGGACGAACCTCCGGGAGTGTCTAGAACATCCCCGCCGGGCTCGGCAGAGGCTTCGAGCATGCCATGCAGTACGTGAAACAAACTTTCGGGATTGACCGGAACATCCCAGCGAGCATGGCAAAGGCACCGGGTGCCTTCGGCAGTGCATGGGACAAACTCTTGGAAGCGACCGGAACATCCCCGCGCATGCAGAAGAGGCATCAAGCGCATTCGGCTGCCTGTGGAAGAGCTTCCAAGAGTGACAAGAGCATCCCCACAGGCGTAGTAACAGCATTCGGTGCATTCAACAGTGCGCCAGGACTGACCCAAAAATCCCTAGACGCATTTGGCAGTGCTCGGACGAACTTCCAGGTTGAGTGGAACATCCCCGTGGTTGCGGCAGAGGCTTCTGGGCCCGTTTGGCATTGCACAGGACAAACTTCCAGGAGCGAACGGAACATCTGCGCGGCCGTGGCAGAGGCTTCAGGCTCATTCAGCAGTGCATGGATGAACTTCCATGTGAACCGGAACATAGCCACGGGTGCGGCAGAGGCATCAGGAGAGTTCAGCTGTGCGCGGGATGAACATCTAGGAGAAACTGAAATATCGCCGCGGGAACGGTAGGTGTCGGGCGCATTTGGTAGTGTGCTGATGCGAACTTCCGGGAGCAACCAAAACATCCCTGCAGGCGTGGCAGCAGCATCGGACACATTCGACAATGCACAGGACGAACTTCCAAAAGCGGCTGAAACATCCTTGTAGGTGCAGTAGAGGCTTCAGGTGCGTTGGGCAGTGCACGGGACAAATTCCAGGTGTGTGGTGTGACTGGAACATCCCCCCGAGTGCTATAGAGAAGTCTGGCATGTTCGGTAGTGCACAGGCCCGCCCGATGAACTTTTGGGAGTGACTGGAAAAACCCCACAGGCTTGGCAGAGGCATCAGACACATTCGGCATTGCTTGGGAAGAACTTCCGAAAGGGAGTGGAACATTCATGTGGCATAGCTATTGGGCGCATTCGGCTGTGCACAGGACGTACTTTTGGGAGTGACTCAAACATCTCTGCAGGTGTGGCAGAGGCTTCAGGCCTGTTTGAAAGTGTGTGGGACAAACTTTGGGGAGCAACCGAAAAAATCCCCAAGGGTGCGACAGCAACATTGGGAGCATTCAGCAGTGCGCAGGACGAACTTCTAGGAGGGACTGTAACATCCCTGAGGGCACAGTAGAGGTGTGGGGCATGTAAGCTTGTGCGTGGGATGAACTTCTAGGAGCAACTGGAACATCCCTATGGTCGTGGCAGATGCCTCGGTTGTGTTTTGTAGTGTTCAGGATGAATTTCCAGGAGCGACCAGAACATCCTTGCGGGCGTGGCAGTGGTGTCATTTTCATCTGATAGTTCACGGTACAAAATTTCGGGAGCGACTAGAACTTCTAGGAGCAACCAAAACATCCCTGTGGGCTCAGCAGAGGCTTCGGGCACGTTGGGCAGTTCAAGGGACAAACTTTTGGGAGCAACTGGAACATCCCTACAAGCATGGTAGAGGATCAGGTGCATTTGGCAGTGTGCAGGATGAACTTTTGGAAGCTACCAGAACATTCCCGGAGGCACGGCAGCGGCATCAGACATGTTTGTGTTGGGGTCCTGATTTTTTTCCCCAACTTTTCTACACCTTAGGGGTCAGCACACCTACTGGAATCCTTCCTAACTTGCTGTTCCATTTGATTCTTGAGTTCTTTTCTTGATTAATGAATGAGAAATATACAAAATTCGTAGCATATGTCCTCCTCACAAATAATGGGCTGTATTTATAGTCCTAAGACAGTCTTATCCTAATTTAACTAGTACTTAGGTTCCTTATCCACTTAGGATATGTTTTCCTAAGTCAACAAGCTTTTTTAAGTCAACTAAAATGTTATCAAAATAGACCTTATCCCATTGTTTCCTAATCCTACTAGAATTCTTGGTCTTTCTTGAATTCATACTTAGACTAGAATTCCTACCTTATCTCGTATTCCACAGCGGGTAGACTTTCACTTGGCTTATGCTTCTAGGACTAGGACTCTCAATGCAAATCCTTCTGCCCTTAGAATTCTTCTTGTCGTGACTATCCTATTGCTACTGGAATTCATCATGCGTGTCCTGCTGCTGATAGAACTCTTCTTGGCGTAGATCTCTTACTGTTGTTGGAATTCTCTTGGCATGGATGTCCTGCTGCTGCTGGAACTCTGCTTGGCATAGATGTCTTCCTACTGCTGGAAACTCTTCTTGATGCGATTATCCTTCTTCTGCTGGAACTCCTGTTGGTGTGAATGTCTTTCATTAATTAGGATTAAGTCAAATAATAGTCGGGCTTCACTGCTGGGCTGCACACTTGTTGTTGCCATGCTTGTTGTGCACAATTTCTGGCCCATGCTCTCCTTTGCTGCCTCATTTTCTGCCCGTTGCATTTCCTGCATACTTAGGTTCTCAACAATCCCCCTTTCTTGAAGACTCACCTTGTCCTCAAGGTGAAAGTTGGAAAACTGCTGCTGGATGTCATTATAGTCTTTCCAAACTTGTACGGGTAATGGCAAAGGTTGTAGCAATCCCTTTGGTCTTGCCATCTTCTGGTTTTATCCATGGGCAAATGTCACAATTGCTGTCTTTCTTCTTGACTTCTTCCTTGAATCCTTCTGACCAAAAGAATAGCTTGATCCGCATGTAAGTACAGAACCATCCTGAATGTCCTCCTTCTTGTGAGTTGTGGAAGTGATTCAAGATCTTTCCCTCTTAGTCTTGGTATGTTTGGTACATACACCTGCTGGTTGTGCCAAATATATCCTTTTTTAAGGGTGAATTTACTAACCTTAGGGTCAAAATTCTTGATCTTCTCTGCGAGCTCTTGGCTTTGAGGGTCAATTTCTATTGCCTCCTTGATTTCTGTCCATACATTCCACTTCGCTCTGCTAATGGCAGTGAGGCATGCGTCATTAGGCTCACATGCTGTCCACAATGCTTGACCTCCATTGCTTCTAGACAATGCGTCTGCCACTTTATTTTCCTTGCCAGGCTTGTAGATTATTTCATACTCATAACCTAGTAACTTGACAAGGAACTTTTGCTGCTCTGGGGTGGTAATTTTCTGCTCCATGAGGCTTCTCAAGGGTTGTTGATCTGTAATGATCAGGAATTTCCTCCCAAGAAGGTAAGGTCGCCATACCTTGACTGCATGGATGATGGCTAACATCTCCTTGGCATATACTGACCATTTCTTCTTCATGGGCCCTAAGACTCTGCTCATGTATGCAATAGGTCTTCCGGCTTGACTCAGGACAGCACCTATTCCATCTTGACATGCGTCAGTGTGAAGCTCGAAGGTTTGGTTGAAGTCGGGCAGTGCTAACACTGGGGTCTCACACATAGCTTGCTTCAACAACTTGAATGCGTCTTCACTCTTCTCTGTCCATAGGAATCCATCCTTCTTCAGCAAATCTGTCAATGGTTTTGCTATGGCACATATTTGTGAACAAATCGGTGGTAATAGCCTGTCAAACCTAGAAATCCTCTAAGTTCTGTGACATTCTTAGGAATTGGCCATGTTTGCATGGCTCCTATTTTTCGTTGGTCTACCTTCACTCCTTCTTTGGATATGATGTGACCGAGGTATTCAAGCTCCTCTTGCATGAATGTGCACTTGGATGGCTTGATGACGAAACGATTTCTTCTTAACACTTCTAGCACTTTTGCTAAGTGTTCTATGTGATCATCGTGGTTCCTGGAATAGACCAAAATGTCATCAAAGAAGACTAAGACAAACCTGCGCAAATAAGGTTTGAAGATGTCGTTCATGGCTGCTTGAAAGGTGGAGGGTGCATTGCATAATCCGAAGGGCATGACTAGGTACTCGTAGTGTCCACTATGAGTCGAAATGCTGTCTTCTGCACGTCCTCTTCTTTCATGCGTATTTGATGATATCCAGCCTTGAGGTCCAGCTTGGTGAACAGCTTTGCTCCATGTAACTCATCCAGCATATCATCAATTGTTGGGATCGGGAAAACGATCCTTGACAGTTGCTTGGTTGAGTGCCTGATAATCGGTGCAAAACCTCCAAGTTCCGTCTTTCTTTCTAACAAGTAGAACGGGAGAAGAAAAAGGGGAAGTGCTAGGTCGATAATACCTTGCTGTAGCATCTCTTCCACTTGTCTTTCGATCTCGTTCTTTTGGAAGTGTGCATACCGGTAAGGTGCTACATTAATCGCTTTGGTTTCGTCGATTAATGGGATGGCATGGTCGTAATGTCTTGAGGGTGGTAGTCCTTGTGGCTCTCCTAAGACATCTCCGAATTGCTCCAGTAGATTCCTTACTCCTATTGGTATGTCTTCATGTGTATGTTTGGCTGTGTTTTCCTCTTTTGTGGCCAAGAGAACTGCAAAGCATTGTGCCCTCTTTCTGTGTAGTCGTTCAAGGGTACTTACCTCACAATGATGCGCTGCATTGGTGGTGGATGCCTCCCACGTGCAGTTCCTTCCCTTCCATTGGAAGTGCATGGCCATGGATTCATAGTCGAACATTATCTTGCCTATGGTCTTAAGCCAAGCGTTGCCTAAAACCACATCAAGACCTGCCAGAGCTAACACATGCAGTTCTGCTTCTATTTTGACTCCTTGAATCTGCATTGCTACTGCCTGGATCACTTGTGCGCACTTGAGCTTCTGTCTGCTTGCCACTCTTACCTCAAAGGGTGCAATCTTTTTCGGACATAGCTGAAGTGTTTTGACCAATTTTGTGTTGATGAAGTTATGAGTAGCTCCACTATCTATCAACACCAAAACATTTTTTCTGTTAATGGTTGCGAACAACCTCATGGCAGTAGGCTTGGTGGTTGCCCCTACTGCATGCAAGTTGATTTCGCCTTCTTCCGCATGATCAGGGAGTGTACTGCCTCTGCTTCCTCCTTGCTGTCCATGCGGCTTTGGGTGTTTGTGCTGGCAATGGGGTTGCTGTCCAGAACACCTGACCTGTTGCATGGAATGTCTGGATCTTCAGTGTTCAAGCTGCAACCCAAATAATCCTCATTCTGTCCAGGGAATTGAGGGTCTAAAACAGGTGCAGATGATGGCGTTTGATCAATATTTGTGCCTTGTGAAACTGCTGCATGCTATGCATATTTTCCGCTGCAGTTTGAACAATGAATGGTCTAAAGGTCTGATCTCTTGCAGCTTGTGAATCTGTCTGTGAAAGATCAGCAAGTCCTTCGATCTGGACAGGAATATGATTAGAAACTTTGTCTTCTAATCCAGGTTTAGCCAACAAGGCAGATTGGTCCTGCATAGTCCTTGTTGGAGTATTTTCTGGTGGATAATTTGTAGAAGCATTGGAGTGTTCTTGCAATCCATTCGAAGACCTATTTAATCCTGCATCCAATTCAATTTGCTGTCTCTCCATCCTGGTCAGTTGTAATGAAGATGTAGACGGCAGTCCAGTGGAAACTATTGGAGGTCTTAAGTCATTGTTTTGCAACAAGTCAGGTCCTGGAACGCTTGTGTCCTTAGCGTTACCATCACTTGGATGTGCATATGCATCTTCTATGTGCAATTTTTTTCCTCCACTGTCATCAACTGAAATTGCTGGTGATGAAATGTCTTCACTTGTTCTCCAGATTGGCATCTCAGGAGGTGGAGATGAGTATTCCAAGTTCTGAACTGGTGCAGCACTCTCGGATTTGATGAAGGAAAGACTTGGTTCCCATCAAACTCGGAGCAAATATTTGTGATGCTGGATGGGCCAAATCTGTCCATCAATTCTTGTGTGAACCTTGTCCAGCCAATCCTTCTACCTTCTCTGCCGTAGGTGGCCTTAAGCCAACGCCACCATTGATTGGCCCTCCCACATAGGTGATAGGATGCAAAATCAACCCTTTCACCCCTCTCTACACCTTGTTTTTCAAAGTAGAATTCAGCTTTGGAGATCCATTCGGTTGGATCTCCTTTCTCAAAGGTAGGGAATTTGATTTTTACCTTTGGTTGGGTGTAGTGGCTTGGGCTGTCATAGTGCTGCCATTCTTCTCTCCTATTTGTCCGCCAACGTTCTGCCTCATGACGACTCTGCATTCTATTGCTCAAAGCAGGCTTGTTGTGTGCACTTGCTAGCCTGTTGCTGCTTCTCTTGCTGTCTTGGCACCTTGCTTGCATTCTCTCACGCTCTTTTTGCCTCCTAAGGTTCTCATTTTCTGCCTGTTGCATTTTCTGCATACTTAGGTTCTCAACAATCCCCTTTCTTGAAGACTCACCTTGTCCTCAAGGTGAAAGTTGGAAAACTGCTGCTGGATGTCATTATAGTCTTCCCAAAGCTTGTACGGGTAATGGCAAAGGTTGTAGCAATCCTTGGTCTTGCCATCTTCTGGTTTTATCCATGGGCAAATGTCACAATTGTTGTCATTCTTCTTGACTTCTGCCTTGAATCCTTCCAACCAAAGGAATAGCTTGATCCGCATGTAAGTATGGAACCATCCTGAATGTCCTCCTTCCCATGAGTTGTGGAAGTGATTCAAGATCTTTCCTCTTAGTCCCGGTATGTTTGGTACATACACCTGCTGGTTGTGCCAAATATATCCGTTTTTAAAGGTGAATTTACTAACCTTAGGGTTGAAATTCTTGATCATCTTGTGAGATCTTGGCTTTGAGGGTTAATTTCTATTGCCTCCTTGATTTCTGTCTACACATTCCTTGATTTCTTGGCAGTGCACGGGGATGAACTTTTGGGAGCGACCGAGACATCCCCCTTGGGGCAGCATCGGTGTCGGACATGTTGAGTAGTGCATGGGATGAACTTCCGGAAGTGGCCAGAACATTCCCCCAGGCCGGGCGGGTGTAGCAGTGCGCGGGACAAGCTTTCAAAAGCAACTGGAACATCCCCGCGAACTTGGCAGCTGTGTTGGGCATGTTGGTAGTGCACGGGACAAACTTCCCAAGGCTGGTGGCGCACCTGCAGAAATGTGCCAAAAGTTCCTCCTACGCACTCCCGTTTGCACCCAAGGCCACTGCTGCACCCGCAGGGATATTACGTTTGCTCCCAAAAGTTCCTCCCGCACACTGCTGAATGCGCCCAATGCCTCTCTTGCGCCCGCGGTAATATTCCGGTCGCTCCCAAAAGTTCATCCCACACACTACGAAACACACCCGGCACCTCTACTGTGCCAGTGGGGATGTTATGGTCGCTTCTGTAAGTTCATCCCACGCACAGCCCAGCACGCCATAAGCCTCTGCCTTGCCTGTGGGATGTTCGGGTCAGTGCTGGAAGTTAGTCTTGTGCACTGCTGAATGTGTCTGACACCCCCTACCGTACCCGCGAAGATATTCTGGTAACTCCCAGCAAGTTCGTGCCACGCATTACCGAATGCATGAAACACCTCTACTGCACCCATAGGGATGTTTTGGTCACTCCAAGAAGTTTGTCTCGATCATTGCCGAATGTGCCTGATGCCTTTGCCACACCCAGGGGATGTTCCAACCAGTCTTGGAAGTTTATCGTGCGATCTGTCAAATGTGCCTAACACTGCTGCCACACCTTCTGGGATGTTACGGTCGCCCCTAGAAGTATTGTTGGGGTCCTGATTTTTCCCCAACTTTTTACACCTTAGGGATCAGCACGCCCACTGGAATCCTTCCTAACTTGCTGTCCCATTTGATTCTTGAGTTCTTTTCTTATTTTATATCCCTAAGCTGTCCTTGGGTTAACTAATATATATAAAGATATGTTGGATAGGCAAGACAACTCTTAAACCTATCATAACTTGCCTTGGTTGAAGAAGACAACTCTTAACTTCAACCTTAGCTCTTAAGCAAGGAAGACAACTCTTAACCTTAACTTAAGCCCAAGTTATCTCAAGACAACTCTTAAAAGATAACCGAAATATAAACAAGAATGTAAGCAAGAATGCTACCTTGATTCTTGATTATTGAATGAGAAAATAACAAAATTCGTAGCTTATGTCCTCCTCACAAATAATGGGCTGTATTTATAGTCCTAAGACAGCCTTATCCTAATTTAACTAGTACTTAGGTTCCTTATCCACTTAGGATATGTTTTCCTACGTCAACAAGCTTTTCTAAGTCAAATAAAATATTATCAAGATAGACCTTATCCTTTGTGTCCTAATCCTACTAGGATTCTTGGTCTTTCTTGAATTCCTACTTAGACTAGAATTCCTACTTTATCTTGTTTTCCACAGTAGCTGGACTTCCTCTTGGCTTATCCTTGTAGGACTAGGACTCTCAATAAGTATCCTTCTGCCCTTAGAATTCTTATTGTCGTGACTATCCTATTGCTACTGGAATTCATCATGCGTGTCCTGCTACTGATAGAACTCTTCTTGGCATAGATGTCCTGCTGCTGCTGGAATTCTCCTTGGCATGGATGTCCTGCTGCTGCTGGAATTCTCCTTGGCTTTCATTTCCGCCATTGATTAGGACTGAGTCAGAACCTGGCCGTGCTTCACTGCTTGCTGCGTGCATGCTGGTTGTGCGCACTTGCTGGTTGGTTGCTGCCTCTCTTGCTGCCTTGCGCGCATTCTCTCACGCTCCCTTTGCCTCCTAAGGTCCTCAACAATCCCCCTTTCTTGGAGACTCACCTTGTCCTCAAGGTGGAAATTAGGGAAACGTTGCTGGATATCATCATAGTCTTCCCATGTTGCTTCATCCTTGGGCGAATGACTCCACCATATGAGTACTCTCCATACTGGCCTTCTATTGCGCCCATAACTTACTATGCGAAATCCCAATGCTTCCTTTGGGTGTTGCCCCAGGTGATCTTCTTTGAAAACGTCGGGCAGTCCCTCATTCACTTGTCTCACATCTCCTATCTTTTTTCTCAATAATGAAATGTGAAACACTGGATGCAGTTTGGAGTTTAATGGTAGTCTTAGGCGATAAGCTACTGCTCCAATTCGCTCTACCACCTCATATGGTCCAAAGTACTTCCTAGCCAGCTTCGCTGTAGTTGGCTTTCCAGCCTTGATTTTCCTCCTAGGGTGGATCTTAAGATAGACATAGTCACCTACCTTAAATTCCACTTCCTTCCTCTTTTTATCCGCTTGTTTCTTCATTCGGTCCCTTGCCTTCTCAAGCTCATGCTTGAGTTTCTTCAGGACCTCATCTCTTGATTGAAGTGCGATATCTACTTCATGTATGTGGCTGTTCCCCATGGTATAACTTGACATTCCTGGGGGTAGTCTTCCATATACTGCTTGATATGGTGACATCTTGATTGCTGCGTGATAGGTAGTATTATACCACAGTTCTGCCCATGGTATGTACTCCTCCCAATTGTTTTGCTGATCATGGCAAAAACATCTTAAATACTGTTCTAGAGTTCGATTGGTTACCTCACTTTGTCCATCTGTTTGTGGATGAAAGGCGGATGAGGCGACCAAGTTGCTGCCGAGCTGTGTGAAGAGCTCTTTCCAGAATTTGCTCATAAAGACAGTGTCTCTATCGGACAGCATTGTTCGTGGTATGCCATGAAGTCTTACCACGTTCTTGATGAACTCTTGGGCTACTTCTTTTGCCGTGTAGGGCTGCTTGAGTGGCACAAAGTGTGCACTCTTGCTGAGTCTGTCCACTACGGTTAATATCACCATATAACCCTTGCTGTTCGGCATTCTCGTTATGAAGTCCATTGTCAAATCTTCCCAAACTTGTTCTGGTACTGGCAAAGGTTGTAATAACCCCTTTGTCTTGCCGCCTTCTGGTTTGGTGCACTGACACACATCACATTCTCGGACTAGCTTTTTGATCTCAGCTTTAAGTCCTTCCCACCAAAAGAATAACTTAATTCGTATGTAAGTACGGAACCATCCTGAATGTCCTCCTTCCCGTGAGTTGTGGAAGTGATTCAAGATCTTTCCTCTTAGTCCCGGTATGTTTGGTACATATACCTGCTGCTTGTGCCAAATATATCCATTTTTAAGGGTGAATTTACTAACCTTAGGGTCGAAATTCTTGACCTTCTCAGTGAGCTCTTGGCTTTGCGGGTCAATTTCTAGTGCCTCCTTGATTTCTGTCCATACATTCCACTCTGCTCCGCTAATGGCAGTGAGGCATGCGTCATTAGGCTCACATGCTGTCCATAGCGCTTGACCTCCATTGCTTCTAGACAATGCGTCTGCCACTTTATTTTCCTTGCCTGGTTTGTAGATTATTTCATACTCGTAACCCAGCAATTTGACAAGGAACTTTTGCTGCTCTGGGGTGGTAATTTTCTGCTCCATGAGGCTTCTCAAGGGTTGTTGATCTGTAATGATCAGGAATTTCCTCCCAAGAAGGTAAGGTCGCCATACCTTGACTGCATGGATGATGGCTAACATCTCCTTGGCGTATACTGACCATTCCTTTTTCATGGGCCCTAAGACTCTGCTCATGTATGCAATAGGTCTTCCTGGCTTGACTGAGGACAGCACCTATGCCATCTTGGCATGCGTCAGTGTGAAGCTCGAAGGTTTGGTTGAAGTCGGGCAGTGCTAACACTGGGGTCTCACACATAGCTTGCTTCAACAACTTAAATGCGTCTTCACTCTTCTCTGTCCATAGGAATCCATCCTTCTTTAGCAAATCCGTTAGTGGTTTTGCTATGGCACCATATTTGTGAACAAATCGGCGATAGTAGCCTGTCAAACCTAGAAATCCTCTAAGTTCTGTGACATTCTTTGGAGTTGGCCATGTTTGCATGGCTCCTATTTTTCGTTGGTCTACCTTCACTCCTTCTTTGGATATGATGTGACCGAGGTATTCAAGCTCCTCTTGCATGAATGTGCACTTGGATGGCTTGATGACAAAACGATTTCTTCTTAACACTTCTAGCACTTTTGCTAAGTGTTCTATGTGATCATTATGGTTCCTAGAATAGACCAAAATGTCATCGAAGAAAACTAAAACAAACCTGCACAAGTAAGGTTTGAAGATGTCGTTCATGGCTGCTTGAAAGGTGGAGGGTGCGTTGCATAGTCCGAAACGGCATGACTAGGTACTCGTAGTGTCCACTATGAGTCGAAATGCTGTCTTCTGCACGTCCTCTTCTTTCATGTGTACTTGATGATATCCGGCCTTGAGATCCAGCTTGGTGAACAGCTTTGCTCCATGTAACTCGTCCAGCATATCATCAATTGTTGGGATCGGAAAACGATCCTTGACAGTTGCTTGGTTGAGTGCCCGATAATCGGTGCAAAACCTCCAAGTTCCGTCTTTCTTTCTAACAAGTAGAACAGGGAGAAGAAAAGGGTGAGGTGCTAGGTCAGATAATACCTTGCTGTAGCATCTCCTCCACTTGTCTTTCGATCTCGTTCTTTTGGAAGTGTGCATACCAGTAAGGTGCTACATTAATCGCCTTGGTTTCATCGATTAATGGGATGGCATGGTCGTAATGTCTTGAGGGTGGTAGTCCTTGTGGCTCTCCTAAGACATCTCCGAATTGCTCCAAAAGATCCCTTACTCCTCTTGGTATGTCTTCGTGTGTAGGATGTTCGGCTGTGTTTTCCTCTTTTGTGGCCAATAGAATCGCAAAACATTGTGCCCTTTTTCTGTATAATCGTTCAAGGGTACTTACCTCACAATGATGCACTGCATTGGTGGTGGATGCCTCCCATGTGCAGTCCCTTCCCTTCCATTGGAAGTGCATGGCCATGGATTCATAGTCGAACATTATCTTGCCTATGGTTTTAAGCCAAGCATTGCCTAAAACCACATCAAGACCTGCCAGGGCTAACACATGCAGTTCTGCCTCTATTTTGACTCCTTGAATCTGCATAGCTACTGGCTGGATTAATTGTGCGCACTTGAGCTTCTGTCCGCTTGCCACTCTTACCTCAAAGGGTGCAATCTTTTTCGGACGTAGCTGAAGTGTTTTGACCAATTTTCGAGTTGA
The DNA here is from genome assembly GCA_019650275.1 of Xylocarpus granatum. Taxonomy (NCBI): domain Eukaryota; kingdom Viridiplantae; phylum Streptophyta; class Magnoliopsida; order Sapindales; family Meliaceae; genus Xylocarpus; species Xylocarpus granatum. The sequence continues at coordinate 88,959 of BNST01002239.1, forward strand.
TAAAGTTATGAGTAGCTCCACTATCTATCAACACTAAAACGTTTTTTCCGTTAATGGTTGCGAATAACCTCATGGCAGTAGGCTTGGTGGTTGCCCCTACTGCATGCAAATTGATTTTCGCCTTCTTCTGCATGATCTGGGGAGTGTTCTGACTCTGCTTCCTCCTCGCTGTCCATGCGGCTGTCTTGTTCTTCCTCGCTGTTTTCCTCGTGTTCTTCATCACTTACTACTTCAATGATGTTGAACAGTCCTTTCTTGCACTTGTGGCCACTTGCCACTTATCGTTGCACCTAAAACATAGGCCTCTTTTCGATCCTCCTGTTGATTTCTTCGGTGGATAGTTTGAGAGGGTCCTTTGTTTTTGGGGCCGCTGTCTTACTTGATGAGGGTGCTTTACTTAGTTTGTCCGAGGGTTTGATGACCTTGGTTGTGCTGCGGGTGATGCTTCTCCCATCGTTGATGAGTCTCGCCAATCGAATGCACTGAGTGAGAGAGTTTGGATCCCTCATCTTCACTTCTTGGCTTAGCCAAGGTACAAGGCCATCTAGAAAAGTGCCAATTAGTGCACTATCTGGCCAATGTCCTACCAATTCGGCTAACCTTTCGAATTCTTCAAGGTAACTTTCTAGAGATCCTTCTTGCCTTATCTTGGCAAGCTGTCCCTCATAGTTTGTCATGCTGGATGGGCCAAATCTGTTCACTAACTCTTGTGTGAACCTTGTCCAGCCTATCCTTCTCCCTTCTCGGCCATAGGTGGCCTTAAGCCAACACCACCATTGGTTGGCTCTCCCACATAGGTGATAGGATGCAAACTCAACCCTTTCACCTCTTTCAATACCTTGTTTTTCAAAGTAAAATTCAGCCTTGGAGATCCATTCGGTTGGATCTCCCTTCTCAAAGGTAGGGAACTCGATTTTTACCTTAGGCCGTGTGTAATGGCTTGGGCTGTCATAGTGCCAATCTTCCCTCCTTGTGGTGTGCCATGATTCTGCCTCAGGGTGATTTCGTACCCTTCTTGGTTGCCATGATGTTGATTTCTCAACGAAAGCACCAATTTGTTGGGGTCTCGATTTTTTCCCCAACTTTTCTACACCTTAGGGGTCAGCACGCCTACTGGAATCCTTCCTAACTTGCTGTCCCATTTGATTCTTGAGTTCTTTTCTTATTTTATATCCCCTAAGCTGTCCTTCGGGTTAACTAATATATATAAAGATATGTTGGATAGGCAAGACAACTCTTAAACCTATCACAACTTGCCTTCGTTGAAGAAGACAACTCTTAACTTCAACCTTAGCTCTTAAGCAAGGAAGACAACTCTTAACCTTAACTTAAGCCCAAGTTATCTCAAGACAACTCTTAAAAGATAACCGAAAATATAAACAAGAAAGTAAGCAATAATGCTAACCTTGATTCTTGATTAATGAATGAGAAAATAACAAAATTCGTAGCTTATTTCCTCCTCACAAATAATGGGCTGTATTTATAGTCCTAAGACAGCCTTATCCTAATTTAACTAGTACTTAGGTTCCTTATCCACTTAGGATATGTTTTCCTAAGTCAACAAGCTTTTCTAAGTCAAATAAAACATTATCAAGATAGACCTTATCCTTTGTGTCCTAATCCTACTAGGATTCTTGGTCTTTCTTGAATTCCTACTTAGACTAGAATTCCTACTTTATCTTGTTTTCTATAGCAGCTGGACTTCCTCTTGGCTTATCCTTCTAAGACTAGGACTCTCAATAAGTATCCTTCTGCCCTTAGAATTCTTCTTGTGTACTATCCTATTGCTACTGGAATTCATCATGTGTGTCCTGTTGCTGATAGAACTCTTCTTGGCATAGATGTCCTACTGCTGCTGGAATTCTCCTTGGCTTTCATTTTTTCCATGATTAGGATTGAGTCCGAACCTAGTCGTGTTTCACTGCTCGCTGCGTGCATGCTGGTTGTACGCACTTGCTGGTTGGTTGCTGCCTGGTGCCTTGTGCGCATTCTCTCACGCTCCCTTTGCCTCCTAAGGTCCTTAACAAGTATGTCCTGTGCATTGCCGAATGTGCCTGACACCTCTACCACACCCACGAAGATGCTCCGATTGCTCCCTGAAATTCATCCTGTGCACTGCACAACGTACCTGCAGCCTTTGCTGTGTCCATGGGGATGTTCCTGTCATTCTAGGAAGTTCGTCCCACACACTGTCAAATTGTTGAGAACCTAAGCATGCAGAGAAGGCAATGGACAGAAAATGGGGTGGCAAAGGAGAGCATGGGCTAGAAAATGTGCACAACAAGCATTGCAACAGCAAGTATGCAGCCCAGCAGTCAAGCCCAGCCAGTATTTGACTTAATCCTAATTAATGAAGGACATTCACACCAACAGGAGTTCCAGCAGAAGAAGGATAATTGCATTAAGAAGAACTCCAACAGCAGCAGGACATCCATCCCAAGGAGAATTCCAGCAGCAGGGCATCTATGCCAAGAAGAGTTCTATCTGCAGTAGGACACTGCATGATGAATTCCAGTAGCAATAGGATAGTCACAACAAGAAGAATTCTAAGGGCAGAAGGATACTCATTGAGAGTCCTAGTCCTAGAAGGATAAGCCAAGAGGAAGTCCAGCCACTGTAGAATACAAGATAAGGTAGGAATTCTAGTCTAGGTAGAACTTCAAGAAAGACCAACAATCCTAGTAGAATTAGGAAACATTTGGATAAGTATCTGATAATTTTAGTTGTATTAGAAAACCTTGTTGACTTAGGAAAACATATCATAAATGGATAAGGCTGTTTAATACTATAAATACAGCCCATTATGTGAGCAGGGAGAGATGTTCCGAATTTGTATGTTTTCATTCATTAATCAAGAATCAAGGTTAGCATTCTTGCTTCTATCCTTGTTTATATTTGGTTATCTTTTAAGAGTTGTCTTGAGATAACTTGGGCTTAAGACAAGGTGAAGAGTTGTCTTCCTTGCTTAAGAGCTTAGGTTGAAGTCAAGAGTTATCATCTTCAACCAACAAAAGTTGTGATAAGTTTAAGAGTTGTCTTGCCTATCCAACATATCCTTTTATACATTAGTAATCCTGAAGGTTTTTAGTAGGTGTGCTGACCCCTAAGGTGTAGAAAAGTTGGGGAAAAGAAATCGTGACTCTAAAAGTTTGTCCTGTGCATGTTAAAAGTTGTCGAACATATCCACCGCCGCTGCTGCACCCTTGGGGATGTTACGGTTGCTCCTGGAAGTTTGTCTTGTGCATTGCTAGACAGGCCTAAAGCCTTTTCCGTGTGTGTAACGATGTTTCAGTCACCCCCCAGAAGATTGTCCTAAGCACTGCCGAATGCATCGGACGCCTCTCCCAATCGCATGGGAATTTTTCGGTCGCTCTCCGACGTTCATCCCACATACTGCCAAATGCGCCCTAATGCTGCTACCACAAACGTTGGGATGTTCCGTTCACTTCTAGAAGTTTGTCTTGGATTAGGATGAACTTCCAGGGACGACAAGATTATCCCCGTGGGCACGGCAGAGGTCTCGGGTGCATTCAGCAGTGCATGGGTTGAAATTACAGGAATGACTGGAACATCCCTGAAGGTGAGGCAGTGGCATCGGGTGCATTCGTGTTGAGGACCTTAAGAGGCAAAGGGAGCGTGAGCGAATGCGCGCAAGGTGCCAGGCAGCAAGAGAGGCAGAAACAGGCCAGAATGTGGGCACAACAAGCCTGAAACGCAGCAAGCAGTGAAGCACAGCCAGGTTCTTACTCAATCCTAATGGATTATGAAAATCCAAGCCAAGAAGAAACCAGCATTGGCAGGACAGGCATGAAGCAATCCGAGCAGGAGAAGGAGATTGATGGCATGAAGAACTCCAACAGCAGCAGGACGTCATGGCAGGTTTGACTTCAGCAAGATGTTCACATCAAGGAGGAGTCTTGGAATGGAAGGACACACCATAATGGAAGTTCTAATCCTAGAAGGAAATGGCAAGAAGAAGTTCAGCAGCTGTAGGAGAGGAGATAAGGTATGGGCAGAAAGACTTAGTCAAAGTAGGAATTCTAGTCTAAGTAGGAAATTCAAGAAAGACCAAGAATCCTAGTAGGATTAGGAAACAGTGGGATAAGGTCTATCTTGATAATGTTTTAGTTGACTTAGAAAAGCTTGTTGACTTAGGAAAACATATCCTAAGTGGATAAGGAACCTAAGTACTAGTTGAATTAGGATAAGGCTGTCTTAGGACTATAAATACAGCCCATTATTTGTGAGGAGGGACATATGCTCTGAATTTTGTATATTTCTCATTCATTAATCAAGAATCAAGGTTAGCATTCTTGCTTCCATTCTTGTTTATATTTCGGTTATCTTTTAAGAGTTGTCTTGAGATAACTTTGGGCTTAAGTCAAGGTGAAGAGTTGTCTTCCTTGCTTAAGAGCTTAGGTTGAAGTTAAGAGTTGTCTTCTTCAACCAAGGCAAGTTGTGATAGGTTTAAGAGTTGTCTTGCCTATCCAACATATCCTTTATATATTAGTTAATCCTGAAGGACAGCTTAGGGGACATAAATCTAAGAAAAGAAACTCAAGAATCAAACGGGACAGCAAGTTAGGAAGGTTTTTAGTAGGCGTGCTGACCCCTTAAGGTGTAGAAAATTTGGGGAAAAAAATTGGGACCCCAACAAATTGGTGCTTTCGTTGAGAGGTAGCATGATCATCCTAATAAATTAGTGCTATAGTTGAGACATCAGTATAGACACCAGTCAATTGCAAGGCATCACAGTTACCATGTCATCTAGGCAGCATTCACCCGCACCACAGGAACAGACCGGGGAAGATTTCTCTATCACCAACTGCAGAAGAATCCTTGCCTTGGAGAGGAACCTAAATGCGATCAATGACTAGGTAGGTGATATCAAACACCAACTATCATCTATCATTTCATTCTCTTGAATAATTAAAGAGAGACACACCCTGAGTGGCCGAAAAACAAGTCCAAACCAAGCAGGGCAGAAACAGCCACCTACCACAAACATCTAGGAGGCTGCAATCAGAAGTCACACAGCACCAAGTGCATGAGGATGAATCTGACCAGGAGCAACTTCCCTCTCAAGAAAGGGGAAAAGGCGCATGAGTTTGGGAAGCAGGAGGGAGACTTCACCAAACGAACACCCACCCCATGATTGCTATAATGAGCATAGCGATGATGAGGAGGTGATGGACAGAAGGCCTGCATCATGGCAACCAAGAAGGGTGCGCAACCAGAACATCCACACGAGCATTATAGCAGCTTTGGGAGTATTCGGCGGTGCTTAGGATGCACTTTGGGGACCGATCGAAACATCTCTGCATGTATGGCATAGGTGTAGGGCGCGTTAGGCAATGCAGGGATGAACTTTCGGGTGCTTCTAGAACATCCCCGCGGGGATGAACTTTCGTGTGCTTCTAGAACATCCCCGCGGGTGCGTCTAAGGTGTTGGCTATGTTCGACAATGTGCAGGATGAACTTCCAAGAGCAACCGAAACATAACTATAGGCATGCCAATGGCATCGGCCCATTTGGCAATGCACAGGGCGACTTTCAGGAGTGACCGGAAGATCCCCTGCAAACATGACAGAGTTATCAGGCTCGAGACAAAACTTATGGTAGTGACCATAAAATCTCCCCAGGCTCAGCAGAGACATCAAATGCATTCGGCAGTGCTCAGGGTGAACATCTGGGAGCGAACATAAATCCACGCAGGCTTCTCAGTGGTGTAGGATGAATTGGGTAGTGCTTGGTACAAACTTCTGAGAGCAACAAGGACATTCGCATATGCATGGGAGAGGCGTCGGTGCCTTCGTCAGCGCACGGGATGAACATCCGGGAGCAACAGGAAAATTCCTGCAGGCTTAGCAGAGGCAGTGAGCGAGACAAACTTTCGAAAACGATCGGAACATACACACAGGCATGGCAGAGGCAAAGGGTACATTTTTCTGTGTGTGGGATGAATGTCCAAGAGTTAACCGAAACATCCCTGTGAGCATGGAAGAGGCGTCGGATGCATTCGGCAATGCCCGTGAGGAACTTCCAGGAGCGACGTGAACATTCACGCCAGCACATTTGGCAGTGAGCAAGACGAACTTCTAGGAGAGACTGGTACAAGTCTGCAGGTGTGGCAGAGGCTTCAAGCATGTTTGGCAGTGTGTGGGACAAACTTTTGGGAGCAGTGACTGGAATAATCCAGCAGGCATGGCAGTGGGATTAGGTGCGTTCATGTTAAGGACCTTAGGAGGCAAAGGGAGCATGATAGAATGCACGCAAGATGCCAGGCAGCAAGAGAAGCAGCGACAGGTCAGCAAGTGTGCACAACAAGCCTGCATGCAGCAAGCAGTGAAGCACGGCCCAGGTTCTGACTTAGTGCGAAGTGATTGCGGAAATCCAAGCCAAGAAGAATACCAACATTGGCAGGACATGCATGAAGCAATCCGAGCAGGAGAAGGAGAGTGATGACGTGAAGAACTCCAACAGCAGCAGGACGTCTTGGCAAGTTTACTTCAGCAAGAGGGACCACGCCAAAGAGAAGTCTTGGAGAGGAAGGATGCCACAACAGAAGTCTAATCCAAGAAGGAAACGACAAGAAGAAGTCAGCAGCTGTAGGAGAGAAGATAAGATAAGGACAGAAAGGACTTAGTCAAAGTAGGAATTCTTGTCTTAGTAGGAATTCAAGAAAGACCAAGAATCCTTGTAGGATTAGGAAACAATGGGATAAGGTCTATCTTGATAATGTTTTAGATGACTTAGAAAAGCTTGTTGACTTAGGAAAACATATCCTAAGTGGATAAGGAACCTAAGTACTAGTTGAATTAGGATAAGGCTGTCTTAGCACTATAAATACAGCCCATTATTTGTGAGGAGGACATATGCTCTGAATTTTGTTATTTCTCATTCATTAATCAAGAATCAAAGGTTAGCATTCTTGCTTACTTTCTTGTTTATATTTTTGGTTATCTTTTAAGAGTTGTCTTGAGATAACTTGGGCTTAAGACAAGGTTAAGAGTTGTCTTCCTTGCTTAAGAGCTTAGGTTGAAGTTAAGAGTTGTCTTCTTCAACCAAGGCAAGTTGTGATAGGTTTAAGAGTTGTCTTGTCTATCCAACATATCCTTATATATATTAGTTAACCCGAAGGACAGCTTAGGGGATGTAAATATAAGAAAAAGAACTCAAGAATCAAATGGGACAGCAAGATAGGAAGGATTCCAGTAGACGTGCTAACCCTAACGTGTAGAAAAAATTAGGACCCCAACAAATTGGTGCTTTCGTTGAGAGATCAACACGATCACACCAACAAATTGGTGTTTTCGTTGAGAGATCAGCACAATCACCAGTTGAAAGGTAGCACGATCATCCCAATAAATTAGTGCTCTAGTTGAGACAGCAGCACAGACACCCTTCAATAGCAAGGCATCGAGGTTACCATGTCATCTCAGCAGCATTCACCTGCACCATAGGAGCAGATCAGGGAAGAGTTCTTAGTCACCAACCGTGGAAGAATCCTTGCCTTGGAGAGGAACCAGAATGCTATCAATGACCAAGTAGGTGATATCAAACACCAACTATCTATCATCATTCATTCTCTTGAACAATTGAAGAGAGACACACCCCAGTGGCCGGAAAACAAGTCCAAACCAAGCAGGGCAGAAACAGCCACCTACCACAAACATCTAGGAGGCTTCAATCCAGAAATCACATGGCACCAAGTGCATGAGGATGATTTTGACCAAGAACAGCTTCCCTCTCAAGAAAGGGGGACAAAGGCGCACAAGTTTGGGAAGTAGGAGGGAGACTTCACCAAACGAACACCCACCCCATGATCGCTATAATGAGCATAGCGACGATGAGGAGGTGATGGACAAAAGGCCTGCATCATGGCAAGAAAGGGGGACAAGGTGCACAAGTTTGGGAAGTAGGAGGGAGACTTCACCAAACGAACACCCACCTCATGATCGATATAATGAGCATAGCAACGACGACGAGGTGATGGACAAAAGGCCCGCATCATGGCAACCAAGAAGTGTGCGTAATCACCCTAAGGCAGAACCATGGCACACCACAAGAAGGGAGGATTGGCAATACGAATTCCCTACCTTTAAGAAGGGAGGATTGGCAATACGAATCACCCCGAGCCATTACACATGACCTAAGCTAAAAATTGAATTCCCTACCTTTAAGAAGGGGGATCCAACCGAATGGATCTCCAAGGCTGAATTTTACTTTGAGAAATAAGGTATTGATAGAGGTGAAACGGTTGATTTTGCACCCTATCACCTATGTGGGAGAGCCAACCAATGGTGGCGTTGGCTTAAGGCCACTTATGGCTGAGAAGGAAGAAGGATAGGCTGGACAAGGTTCACACAAGAGTTAGTGAATAGATTTGGCCTGTCTAGCATGACAAACTATGAGGGACAGCTTGCCAAAATTAGGCAAGAGTGATCTCTAGAAACTTACCTTGAAGAATTTGAGAGGTTGGCCGAATTGGTAGGACATTGGCCAGATAGTGCACTAATTGGCACTTTTCTAGACAGCCTTGTACCTTGGCTAAGCAGAGAAGTGAAGATGAGGGATCCAAACTCTCTCACTCAATGCATTCGGTTAGCAAGACTCATCAATGATGGGAGAAGCATCACCCATAGCACAACCAAGGTCATCAAACCCTCGGACAAATTAGGTAAGGCATCCTTATCAAGTAAGACAGTACCCCTCAAAAACAAAGGACCCTCTCAAACTATCCACCAAAGAAATCAACAGGAGAATAGAAAGAGGCCTATGTTTTAGGTGCAATGATAAGTGGCAAGTTGGCCACAAGTGCAAGAAAGGGCTGTTCAACATCATTGAAGTGGTAAGTGATGAAGAACACAGGAAAGCAGTGAGGAAGAACAAGAAAGCCATATGGACAGCAAGGAGGAAGTAGAGGCAGAACACTTCCCTGATCATGCGGAAGAAGGCAAAATCAACTTGCATGTAGTAGGGGCAACCACCAAGCCTACTACCATGAGGTTGTTCGCAACCATTAATGGAAAGAATGTTTTGGTGTTGATAGATAGTGGAGCTACCCATAATTTCATCAACACAAAATTGGTCAAAACACTTCAGCTACGTCCGAAAAAGGATTGCACCTTTTGAGGTAAGAGTGGCAAGCGGACAGAAGCTCAAGTGTGCACAAGTGATCTAGGCAGTAGCAATGCAGATTCAAGGAGTCAAAATAGAGGCGGAACTGCATGTGTTAGCCCTGGCAGGTCTTGATGTGGTTTTAGGCAATGCTTGGCTTAAAACCATAGGCAAGATAATGTTTCGACTACGAATCCATGGCCATGCACTTCCAATGGAAGGGAAGGGACTGCACGTGGGAGGCATCCACCACCAATGCAGCGCATCATTGTGAGGTAAGTACCCTTGAACGACTATACAGAAAAAGGGCACAATGTTTTGCGATTCTCTTGGCCACAAAAGAGGAAAACACAGCTGAACATCATACACACGAAGACATACCAATAGGAGTAAGGAACCTACTGGAGCAATTCGGAGATGTCTTAGGAGAGCCACAAGGACTACCACCCTCAAGACATTATGACCATGCCATCCCATTAATCGATGAAACCAAAGCGATTAATGTAGCACCTTACCGGTATGCACACTTCCAAAAGAACAAGATCAAAAGACAAGTGAAAGAGATGCTACAGCAAGGTATTATCTGACCTAGCACTTCCCCTTTTTCTTCTCCTATTCTACTTGTTAGAAAGAAAGACGAAACTTGGAGGTTTTGCACATTATCTGGGCACTCAACCAAGCAATTGTCAAGGATCGTTTTCCGATCCCAACAATTGATGATATGCTGGACAAGTTACATGGAGCAAAGCTGTTCACCAAGCTGGATCTCAAGGCAGGATATCATCAAATACACATGAAAGAAGAGGACATGCAGAAGACAGCATTTCAGACTCATAGTGGACACTACGAGTACCTAGTCATGCCCTTCGGACTATGCAACGCACCCTCCACCTTTCAAGCAGCCATGAACGACATCTTCAAACCTTATTTGCGTAGGTTTGTCTTAGTCTTCTTTGATGACATTTTGGTCTATTCCAGGAACCACAATGATCACATAGAACACATAGCAAAAGTGCTAAAAGTGTTAAGAAGAAATCATTTCGTCATCAAGCCATCCAAGTGCACATTCATGCAAGAGGAGCTTGAATACCTCGGTCACATCATATCCGAAGATGGAGTGAAGGTAGACCAACGGAAAATAGATCATGCAAACATGGCCAATTCTTAAGAATGTCACAGAACTTAAAGGATTTTTAGGTTTGATAGGCTACTACAGTCAATTTGTTCACAAATACGGCGCCATAGCAAAACCATTAACAGACTTGCTAAGAAGGACGGATTCCTATGGACAAAGAAGAGTGAAGACGCATTCAAGTTGTTGAAGCAAGCTATGTGTGAGACCCCAGTGTTAGCACTGCCCAACTTCAACCAAACCTTTCGAGCTTCACACTGACGCATGTCAAGATGGAATAGGTGCTGTCCTGAGTCAAGCTAGAAGACCATTGCATACATGAGCAGAGTCTTAGGGCCCATGAAGAAGGAATGTCAGTATACACCAAGGAGATGTTGGCCATCATCCATGCAGTCAAGGTATGGCAACCTTACCTTCTTGGGAGGAAATTCCTGATCATTACAGATCAACAACCCTTGAGAAGCCTCATGGAGCAGAAAATTACCACCCCAAAGCAGCAAAAGTTCCTTGTCAAGTTGCTAGGTTATGAATATGAAATAATCTACAAGCTTGGCAAGGAAAACAAAGTGGCAAATGCATTGTCTAGAAGCAATGGAGGTCAAGCATTGTGGATGGCATGTGAACCTAATGACGCATGCCTCGCTGCCATTAGTGGAGTGAAGTGGAATGTATGGACGAAAATCAAGGAGACAATAGAAATTGACCCTCAAAGCCAAGAGCTCACGAAAAGATCAAGAATTTTGACCCTAAGGTTAGTAAATTCACCCTTAAGAATGGATATATTTGGCACAACTAGCAGGTGTATGTACCAAACATACCAGGACTAAGAGGGAAGATCTTGAATCAGTTCCACAACTCACGGGAAGGAGGACATTCAGGATGGTTCCGTACTTACATGTGGATTAAGTTATTCTTTTGGTGGGAAGGACTTAAAGCTGAGATCAAAAAGCTAGTCCGAGAATGTGATGTTTGTCAGTGCACCAAACTAGAAGGCGCAAAACAAGGGGTTGTTACAGCCTTTGCCAGTACTAGGACAGGTTTAGGAAGACTTGACAATGGACTTCATCATGAGGAATGCCCAACAGTAAGGGTTACATAGTGATATTAACCCTAGTGGACAGACTCAGCAAGAGTGCACACTTTGTGCCTTTCAAGCAACCCTACACGATAAAAGAAGTAGATGTTACACTTCAGTCAAGAGATGAGGTCTTGAAGCAACTCAAGCAAGAGCTTGAAAAAGCAAGGGGACCGTATGAAGAGACAAGCTGATAAAGGGAGGAAGGAAGTGGAATTTGAGGTAGGTGACTATGTCTATCTTAAGATCCACCCTAGAAGGAAAATCAAGGCTAGAAAGCCAACTACGACAAAGCTGGCTACGAAATACTTTGGACCATATGAGGTAGTTGAGCGAATTGGAGCAGTAGCTTATCGCCTAAGACTACCATTAAACTCCAAACTACATCTAGTGTTTCACATTTCATTGTTGAGAAAAAAGATAGGAAATGTGAGACAAGTGAATGAGGGGTTGGCCAACATTTTTAGGGAAGATCACCTGGGGCAGCACCCAAAGGAAGCATTAGGATTTTGCATAGTAAGCTATGGGCACAATAGAAGGCTAGTATGGGAGAGTACTCATATGGTGGAGTCATTTGCCCAAGGATGAAGCACATGGGAAGACTATGATGATATCCAGCAACATTTCCCTAACTTTCCACCTTGAGGACAAGGTGAGTCTCCAAGAAAGGGGGATTGTTGAGGACCTTAGAGGCAAAGGCAGCATGAGAGAATGCACGCAAGGCAGCAGAGAAGAGAGCAGCAACAGGCCAACAAGTGTGCACAACAAGCCTGCACGCAGCAAGCAGGGAAGCACAGCCAGGTTCTGACTTAGTTCGAAGTGATTGTGAAAATCCAAGCCAAGAAGAAGACCAGCATTGGTAGGACATGCATGAAGCAATCCGAGTAGGAGAAGGAGAGTGACGACGTGAAGAACTCCAGCAGCAGCAGGACGTCTTGGCAAGTTTACTTCAGCAAGATGACCACGCCAAAGAGAAGTCTTGGAGAGGAAGGACATGCCACAGCAGAAGTCTAATCCAAGAAGGAATCGACAAGAAGAAGTTCAGCAGCTGTAGGAGAGAAGATAAGATAAGGACAGAAAGATTTAGTCAAATAGGAATTCTAGTCTAAGTAGGAATTCAAGAAAGACCAAGAATCCTAGTAGGATTAGGAAACAGTGGGATAAGGTCTATCTTGATAATGTTTTAGATGACTTAGAAAAGCTTGTTGACTTAGGAAAACATATCCTAAGTGGATAAGGAACCTAAGTACTAGTTGAATTAGGATAAGCTGTCTTAGGACTATAAATACAGCCCATTATTTGTGAGGAGGACATATGCTCCAAATTTTATTATTTCTCATTCATAATCAAGAATCAAGGTTAGCATTCTTGCTTACTTTCTTGTTTATATTTTGGTTATCTTTTAAGAGTTGTCTTGAGATAACTTGGGCTTAAGTCAAGGTTAAGAGTTGTCTTCCTTGCTTAAGAGCTAAGGTTGAAGTTAAGAGTTGTCTTCTTCAACCAAGGCAAGTTATGATAGGGTTTAAGAGTTGTCTTGCCTATCCAACATATCTTTATATCTATTAGTTAACCCGAAGGATAGCTTAGGGGACTAAATATAAGAAAAGAACTCAAGAATCAAAAGGGACAGCACGTTAGGAAGGATTCCAGCAGACATACTGACCCCTAAGGTGTAGAAAAGTTGGAGAAAAAAATCAGGACCACAACAGTTCAATAGTGCATGGGACAAACTTCTAGGAGTAACCAGAACATGCCCGTAGGCACGGCAAAGGCATAGGCCGTGTTCGACAGTGCACAGGATAAACTTTCGGGTGCTAGCAGAACATCCCCCTGGGTGCTGCAGGGAATTCCAATGCATTGGACAGTGCACAGGATGAACTTCTGGGAGAAACCTGAACATCTCCACAGGCATGTCATCAGCGTTGGGCGCATTTTGTAGTGTGCGAAGCAAACTTCTAGGAGCAACCAGAAAATCCCCACAGGCTCAGTGGAGGTGTTGGATGCGGTTGGCAGTGCTTGGGACAAACTTTCAAGAGTGATGGGAACATTCCCATGGGGCCGTCAATTGTGTTGGGCAGGCTTGATAGTGTGCGGGAAGAACTTTCAGGAGCAACCGGAATATCCCTGCGGATGAAACTGCTGCGTCGGACACCTTCGGCACTACATGAGACAAACTTCTGGGAGTGACCAGAACATCTCCGCTCGCGTGGCAGCAGTGTCGGGCATGTTTGGCAGTGCACAGGATGAACTTCCATGAGCAACTGGAACATCCCCGGCCAGCACGGTAGAGGTGTCGGGTGCGTTCGGCAGTGCTTGGGATGAGCTTCTGAGAGCGACCGAAACATCTCGCGAGCGCGACAGCAGCGTCAGGCATATTCAGCAGTGTGCGGGAAGAACTTTTGGTAGCAAACAGAGCATCCTTGTGGGCACGGCAAGGGTATCAGGTGTGTTTGGCAGTGCATTGTACGTACTTTTGTGAGCGACCAGAACGCCTCCATGGGCATGGTAACAGCATCAGACACATTTGGCAATGTGTGGGATGAACTTTCGGAAGCGACTAGAACATGCCCGTAGACACAGCAGAGGCTTCATGCATGTTGTGTAGTGTGCGAGATGAGCTTTCGGGAGTGGCCAGAACATCATCACGGGTGCAGTAGAGCTTCGGGTGCATTTGGCAGTGCAGGGACAAACTTCCCTGTGCGATTGGAACATTCCCATGGGTGAGGCAGACGTATTGGGTACGTTCAGAAGGGCTCAAGATGAACTTCAAAGAGTGCCCGGAACATCCCCTTGGGTGCGGGAGTGGGGTTGGGCACATTTGGCAGCAAGTGGGATGAACTTCTGGAGTGACTCAAAAAACCCTGTGGCCTCTGCAGAGGTGTCAGACACATTCGGCATTGCTTGGGATGAACTTCCAAGAGCGATTGGAATATTCTTGCAGGAGGTTAGAGGTGTCGGGCACATTTGCAGCTGTGCATAACAAACTTCTGGGAGCAACCAGAACATCCTTTGGGGCAGTGTGCAGGATGAACTTCCAGAAGCGACTGAAAAATCCCAGTGGGCTTGGCAGATGCATCGTATGCGTTAGGCAGTGCACGGGATGGATTTTCAGGAGTGAACAGAACATCCCTGAGGGTGCGGCTGCAGTGCTGGATGCATTCAGCAATGTGCAGTATGAACTTTCAAGAGCAACCAGAACATCCCCGCATGTGCAGTAGAGGTATCGGATGCGTTCAGCTGTGTGCAAGATGAACTTCATAGAGCAACTGGAACATCCATGCGGTTACGGCAGAGGCTTCCGGCGCATTGAACATTGCACGAGATGAACTTCTGGCAGTGATCAGAACATCCCCATGGGCACGGCAGCAGCATTGGACAAGTTTAGTAATGTGCAGGAAGAACATCCGGCAGCGACCGCAACATCCCCGCAGCTGCAGCAGAGGCTTCAGGCATGTTGGGCAGTGCACGCAATGAACATTGGGGAGTGGCAGGAACATCCCCATGGGAGTGGCAGAGACATCGTGCACGGGACAAACTTTTGGGAGTGACTGGAAAATCCCTGCAGGCACGGCAGCAGTGTTGGACACATTTGGCAATGTGTAGGACGAACTTCGAGAACAACCAGAACATCCCTGCAGGCGTCGCAGAGGCTTCAGGCGCGTTGGGCAGTGCATGGGACTAACTTTTGGGAGTGACCGGAATATCCCAGTGGGAGCGGCAGATGCATTGGGCATGTTCTTGTTGAGGACCTTAGGAGGCAAAGGGAGCGTAAGAGAATGCAAGCAAGGCGCCAGGCAGCAAGAGAGGCAACACCAGGGCAGCAAGTGCGCACAACAAGCCTGCATGCAGCAAGCAGTGAAGCACGGCCTGGTTTGACTCAGTCCTAATGATTGTGGAAATCCAAGCCAAGAAGAAGACCAGCATTGTCAGGACAAGCATGAAGCAATTCGAGTAGGAGAAGGAGAGTGACGACGTGAAGAACTCCAGCAGCAGCAGGACATCTTGGCAGGTTTACTTCAGCAAGATGACCACGCCAAGGAGAAGTCTTGGAGAGGAAGGACACCACAACAGAAGTTCTAATCCAAGAAGGAAACAGCAAGAAGAAGTTCAGCAGCTGTAGGAGAGAAGATAAGATAAGGACAGAAAGATTTAGTCAAAATAGGAATTCTAGTCTAAGAAGGAATTCAAGAAAGACCAAGAATCCTAGTAGGATTAGGAAACAATGGGATAAGGTCTATCTTGATAATGTTTTAGTTGACTTAGAAAAGCTTGTTGACTTAGGAAAACATATCCTAAGTGGATAAGGAACCTAAGTACTAGTTGAATTAGGATAAGGCTGTCTTAGGACTATAAATACAGCCCATTATTTGTGAGGAGCATATGCTCCGAATTTTGTTATTTCTCATTCATTAATCAAGAATCAAGGTTAGCATTCTTGCTTACTTTCTTGTTTATATTTTGGTTATCTTTTAAGAGTTGTCTTGAGATAACTTGGGCTTAAGTCAAGGTTAAGAGTTGTCTTCCTTGCTTAAGAGCTAAGGTTGAAGTTAAGAGTTGTCTTCTTCAACCAAGGCAAGTTGTGATAGGTTTAAGAGTTGTCTTGCCTATCCAACATATCTTTATATATTAGTTAACCCGAAGGACAGCTTAGGGGACTAAATATAAGAAAAGAACTCAAGAATCAAATGGGACAGCAAGTTAGGAAGGATTTCAATAGTGTGTACTAACCCCTAAGGTGTAGAAAAGTTGGGGAAAAAATCAGGACCCCAACAAATTGGTGCTTTTGTTGAGAGATCAGCACAATCAGCAGTTGAAAGGTAGCATGATTATCCCAATAAATTAATGGTCTCGTTGAGACAACAGCACAGACACTAGACAATTGCAAGGCATCGAGGTTACCATGTCATCTTGGCAGCATTTCACCCGCACCACAGGAACAAACTGGGGAAGATTTCTCAGTCACCAACCGCAGAAGAATGCTTGCCTTGGAGAGGAACCAAAATGCGATCAATGACCAGGTAGGTGATATCAAACACAAACCATCATCTATCATTCATTCTCTTGAACAATTGAAAAGAGACACACCCCAAGTGGCCGGAAAACAAGTCCAAACCGAGTAGGGAAGAAACAGCCACCTACCACGAACTTCTAGGAGTGGCCAGAACATCTCTGCGGGCTTGGCAGCAGCATCGAGTGCATTTGGTCAGGCATGGGACAAACTTTTGGGTGTGACCAGAACATTGCCGCAGGCGCAGCAGAGGTGTCGAGCACACTCGGCAGTCTATAGGACAAACTTTTGGGAGCGATCAGAACATCCCCAGGGGCAAATGGAGGCATCGGCTGTGTTGGTTATTGAGTGGGACAAACTTGGGGACAGACAAAAATATCACTGTTGGTGCGGTTGTGGTGTCAAGCGCATGTGGCAGTGCATAGGACAAACTTGTGGGAGCGACCAAACCATCCCCGCAGGCACGGCAAAGGCATTGGGCGCATTCAGAAGTGTATGGGATGAACTTACGAAGCGACCAGAACATCCCCGTGGGTGTCGCAGCAGTGTTGGGCGCATTCGTGTTAAGGACCTTAAGTTAAGCAAAGGGAGCGTGAGCGAATGCGAGCAAGGCGCCAAGCAGCAAGAGATGCAGAAATAGGCCAAAATGTGCGCGCAACAAGCCTGCATGCAGCAAGCAGTGAAGCACAGCCAGCTTTTGACTAGTCCTAATTGATTGCAGAAATCCAAGCCAAGAAGAAAATCAGCATTGGTAGGACATGCATGAAGTAATCCGAGCAGGAGAAGGAGATTGACGGCATGAAGAACTCCAATAGCAGCAGTACGTCATGGCATTTTTTACTTCAATAAGATGCTCATGTCAAGGAGTCGTCTTGGAATGGAATTTTAATCCAAGAAGGTAATGGCAAGAAGAAGTTCAACAGCGGTAGGAGAGGAGATAAGATAAGGACAAAAAGACTTAGTTAAAATAGAAATTCTAGTCTAACTAGGAATTCAAGAAAGACCAAGAATCTTTGTAGGATTAGGAAATAATGGGATAAGGTCTATCTTGATCATGTTTTAGTTGACTTAGAAAAACATATCCTAAGTGGATAAGGAACCTAAGTACTAGTTGAACTAGGATAAGGCTGTCTTAGGACTATAAATACAGCCCATTATTTGTGAGAAGAACATATACTCTGAATTTTGTTATTTCTCATTCAGTAATCAAGAATCAAGCTTTGGCATTCTTGCTTATATTCTTGTTTATATTTTTGGTTATCTTTTAAGAGTTGTCTTTAGATAACTTGGGGCTTAAGACAAGGTTAAGAGTTGGCTTCCTTGCTTAAGAGCATAGGTTGAAGTCAAGAGTTGTCTTCTTCAACTAAGGCAAGTTGTGATAGGTTTAAGAGTTATCTTGCCTATGCAACATATCTTTATATATTAGTTAATCCCGAAGGACAACTTAAGGGATGAAAATCCAAGAAAAGAACTTTAGAATCAAAGGGGACACTAGGGAAGGTTTTTAGTAGGCGTGCTGACCTCTGAGGTGTAGAAAATTTAGGGAAAAAATCGAGACTTGATGGAAACGCAAGCATTAAAGATGGTACCATGTATTCTAACACATCTCAAGAAACTTTACACATTTGTAAAGGTTCAGTTATAGGAGCAAAAGCAGAGAAATTAAAGGTAACCTTGAATGTGTTTATTGAAGATACATGGAGAAAGCAAAGTTTGCCTGGAGATATCACTAAGCCGTTAAGCTTGGAACATAATCAAAGCCATATCAACATGATCAAGCATATCAAGAAGATTTTACTAGCTAATTATGCCCAAAGCCCATAAATTAGCGACTTTAGGTTTATTTAGTTGTAATGAGCTGAAACGATTATTACTAAGCCCAATTTAGGTTTGTTTTAATTTATCCTAAGTTGAGAAGTCAACATAATCACCAGTTGAGAGGTAGCATGATCACCTCAACAGATTAATCTTCTAGTTGAGACATCAGCACAAACAACAGTCAATTGCAAGGCATCATGGTTACCATGTCATCTAGGCAGCATTCACCGTACCATAGGAACAGACTAGGGAAGACTTCTCAGTCACCAACCGCAAAAGAATCCTTTGCCTTGGAGAGGAACCAGAATGCAATCAATGACCAGGTAGGTGATATCAAACACCAACTATCATCTATCATTCATTCTCTTGAACAATTGAAGAGAGATACACCCCGAGTGGCTAGAAAACAAGTCCAAACTGAGCAGGGCAGAAACAGCCACCTACCACAAATGTCTAGGAGGCTTCAATTAGAGTCACATGGCACCAAGTGTATGAGGAAGATTCTGACCAAGAGCAGCTTCCCTCTCAAGAAAGGGGGAAAAGGTGCATGAGTTTGGGAAGCAAGAGAGAGACTTCACCAAATGAACACCCACCCCATGATTGCTATAATGAGCAAAGTGATGATGAGGAAGTGATGGATAGAAGGCCAACATCATGGCAACCAAGAAGGGTGCGCAATCACCCTAAGGCAGAACCATGGCGCACCACAAGGAGGAAGGATTGGCACTATGATAGCCCAAGCCATTACACACGGCATAGGGTAAAAATTAAATTCCCTACGTTTTAAAAGGGAGATCCAACCAAATGGATCTCTAAGGCTGAATTTTACTTTGGAAAAACAAGGTATTGAAAGAGGTGAAAGGGTTGATTTTGCATCCTATCACCTATGTGGGAGAGCCAACCAATGGTGGGCGTTGGCTTAAGGCCACCTATGGCCGAAAAGGAAGAAGGATAGGCTGGACAAGGTTCATACAAGAGTTAGTGAACATATTTGGTCCGTCTAGCATGACTAACTATAAGGGACAGCTTGCCAAGATAAGGCAAGAGGGATCTCTAGAAAGCTACCTTAAAGAATTCGAGAGGTGGCCTTATACCTTGGCTAAGCTGAGAAGTGAAGATGAGGGATCCAAACTCTCTCACTCAGTGCATTCAGATTGGCAAGACTCATCAATGATGAGAGAAGCATCACCCGCAGCACAACCAAGGTCATCAAAGCCTCGGAAAAATTAGGTAAAGCGACCTCATCAAGTAAGATAGTACCCACAAAAATAAAAAAAAAGACCCTCTCAAACTATCCACCAAAGAAATCAACAAGAGAATAGAAAGAGGCTTATATTTTAGGTGCAATGATAAGTGGCAAGTTGGCCACAAGTGCAAGTAAAGGCAAAACACTTCCCTGATAATGCAGAAGAGGCAAAATCAACTTGCATGAAATAGGGGCAACCACCAAGCCTATTGCCATGACTTCAACTATATCCAAAAAGGATTGCACCTTTTAAGGTAAGAGTGGCAAGCAGACAAAAGATCAAGTGCACACAAGTGTTCCAGGCAGTAGCAATGTAGATTCAAGGAGTCAAAATAGAGCTAGAACTGCATGTGTTAGCCCTGAGCAGGTCTTGACGTGGTTTTAGGTAATGTTTGGCTTAAAACCATAGGTAAGATAATGTTCAACTACGAATCCATGGCCATGCACTTCCAATGGAAGGGAAGGGACTGCACATGGGAGGCATCCACCACCAATGCAGCACATCATTGTGAGGTAAGTACCCTTGAATGACTATACAGAAAAAGGGCACAATGTTTTACGGTTCTCTTGGCCACAAAAGAGGAAAACACAGCCAAACCGCATACACATGAAGACATACCATCAGCAGTAAGGAACCTACTGGAGCAATTTGGAGATGTCTTAGGAAAGCCACAAGGCCTACCACCCTCAAGACATTACGACCATGCCATCCCATTAATTGACAAAACCAAGGCAATTAATGTAGCACCTTACCGGTATGCACACTTTCAAAACAACAAGATCGAAAGACAAGTGGAAGAGATGCTACAACAAGGTATTATCCAACCTAGCACTTTCCCCTTTTTCTTCTCCTATTCTACTTGTTAGGAAAGAAAGACGATACTCGGAGGTTTTGCACCGATTATCGGGCACTCAACCAAGCAACTGTCAAGGATCATTTTTTGATCCCAACAATTGATGATATGCTGGACGAGTTACATGGAGCAAAGTTGTTCACCAAGCTGGATCTTAAGGCCAGATATCATCAAATTTGCATGAAAGAAGACGGTGTGTAGAAGACCGCATTTAGGACTCATAGTGGACACTACGAGTACCTAGTCATGCCCTTCAGACTATGCAACGCACCCTCCACCTTTCAAGCAGCCATGAACGACATCTTTAAACCCTATTTGTGCAGGTTTGTTTAGTTTTCTTTGATGACATTTTGGTCTATTCCAGGAACCATGATGATCACATAGAACACTTAGCAAAAGTGCTAGAGGTGTTAAGAAGAAATCACTTCGTTATCAAGCCATCCAAGTGCACATTCATGCAAGAGGAGCTTGAATACCTCGGTCACATCATATCCGGAGATGGAGTGAAGGTAGACCAACGGAAAATAGGAGCCATGCAAACATGGCCAACTCCTAAGAATGTCACAGAAACTTAGAGGATTTCTAGGCTTAACGGGCTACTACCGCCAATTTGTTTGCAAATACTGCACCATAGCAAAACCATTGATGGATTTTCTGAAGAAGGACAGATTCTTATGGACAGAGAAGAGTGAAGATGCATTCAAGTTGTTGAAAGCAAGCCATGTGTGAGACCCCTGGTGTTAGCACTGCCCGACTTCAACCAAACCTTGAGCTTCACACCGACACATGTCAAGATGGAATAGGTGTTGTCCTAAGTCAAGCCAAAAAGACCTATTGCATACATGAGCAGAGTCTTAGGGCCCATGAAGAATGAATGGTCAGTATATGCCAAGGAGATGTTGGCCATCATCCATGCAGTCAAGGTATGGCAACCTTACCTTCTTGGGAGGAAATTCCTGATCATTACAGATCAACAACCCTTGAGAAGCCTCATGGAGCAGAAAATTACCACATCTGAGTAGCAAAAGTTCCTTGTCAAATTGCTGGGATATGAGTATGAAATAATCTACAAACGGGCAAGGAAAACAAGGTGGCAGACGCATTGTCCAGAAGCAATGGAGGTCAAGCATTGTGGACAGCATGTGAGCCTAATGACGCATGCCTCACTGCCATCAGCAGAGCAGAGTGGAATGTATGGACAGAAATCAAGGAGGCAATAGAGATTGACCCTCAAAGCCAAGAGCTCACAGAGAAGATCAAGAATTTCGACCCTAAGGTTAGTAAATTCACCCTTAAGAACGGATATATTTGGCACAACCAGCAGGTATATGTACCAAACATACCAGGACTGAGAGGAAAGATCTTGAATCACTTCCACAACTCACAGGAAGGAGGACATTCAGGATGGTTCTGTACTTACATGCGGATCAAGCTATTCTTTTGGTAGGGAAGGACTAAAGGTTGAGATCAAAAAGCTAGTTCGAGAATGTGATGTTTGTCAGCGCACCAAACCAGAAGGTGGCAAGACAAAGGGGTTATTACAGCCTTTACCAGTACTAGAACATCCTCTTAAAAGCATCCGAGGCATGGGGCGTGTTCGGCTGTGCATGGGACAAACTTTCGGGAGCGACCAGAACATCCCACAGCATGCAGTCATCGGCATGTTCGGCATTGCACAGGACGAACTTAAGGGAGAGACTGAAAAATCCTGCAGGCTCGGCCAAGGCATCGGACGCATTCGACAGTGTGCAGGACAAACCTCTGGGATCGACTAGAACATCCCCGGGGGCGCGGCAGCATCATCAGACACTTTCGGCAGTGCACGAGATGACCTTCTAGGGAGTGACTGGAAAATCCCTGCAGGCTTGGTAGTGGAGTCAAACGTGTTCGATAGTGCACGGAACGAACTTCCGAGAGTGGCTGAAACATCCCTGTAGGTGCAGCAGAGGCGCGAGGTGGTTTGGTAGCGCACGGGACAAACTTCCAAGAGTGACCGGAACATCCCCACGGGTGCGGAAGCAGCATTGGATATGTTCGGCAGTGGGCGGGACGAACTTCCGGGAGCGACTAGAACATCCTGCGGGAGTAGCAGAGGCGTCTGGTGCACTTGGTGTTGCACGGCAAAAGCTTCTGGGGCTACTAGAACATCACAAAGGGTGTGGCAGAGGCGCCGAGCCCGTTCAGTAGTGGGCGGGATGAACTTCTGGGAGCAACCGGTATATCCCTGCCAGCACGGCAGCGGTGTCGGACACATGTGACAATGCGCGGGACAAACATCTGGGAGCGACCACAACATCCCCACAGGTGTGGCAGCAAGGTCAGGCGTGTACGACAGTGTGCAGGACATACTTCCAGGAGCGACTGGTACATCCCTGCGGGTATGGCATTGGCGTCAGGCTTGTTCGATAGTGCGCAGGATGAACTTCCGGGAGCGACTAGAACATCCCCTCAGGTGCGGCAATGGCATTGGACATGTTTGGCAGTGCACAGAATGAATGTCTGGGAGTGGACCGCAACATCCCTGTGGGCGCAGCAGAGGAACTGTGCATGTTCGGCAGTGCTCGGGCTGAACTTCCAGAAGCGACTGGAACATTTCCTTGTCCATGGCAGTGGCATCGAGTGCATTCAGCAGCGTGCCAGGTGAACTTCAGGGACCGACCAAAGTGTACCCGTGGGCATGGCAGAGTTGTCAGGTGCATTCAGCAGTGCGTGCGACCAACTCCAGGGAATGACTGGAACTTCGACGCAAGCGCGGCATTGGCATCGGGTGCGTTCGGCAATGTGCGGGATGAACTTTTAAGAGTGACCAAAACATCCACCAAGTGCAGAAGTAGCATCAGCACTTTAGGCAGTGTGCAGGACGATCTTCTGGGAGCAACCGGAACATCCCCGTAGGCATGGCATCAGCATCGCACAAGTTTAGCAGTGCATAGGACAAACTTCTAGGAGCATCCAAAACATCACAGCAGGTACGGAAAAAGCGTCAGGCACGTTCAAACATTGCATGGGACAAACTGCCAGGAGGAACCAGAAGATCCCCAGGGCCATGGCAGTGGCATCGGACATGTTAGGCAATACATGGGTTGAACTCCCCGGAACGACTAGAACATCCCTACAGGTGCGTCAGATGCTTTGGGTGCATTGGGCAGTGCACAGGACAAACTTCCGGGAGTGAATGAAACATCACTGCAGGCATGGAAGAGGCATCAGGCGTGTTTGGCCGTGCGGGGAATGAATTTCAGGTGACCAGAACAACCCCACAGGCGTGGCAGCTACGTTGGGCGCATTTGGCAGTGCATGGGAGGAACTTGCGGGAGCAACCGGATGGTAGAGGTGTCGAGCACGTTCAGCCATGTGCAGGGCGAACTTCCGAGAGCAACCGATAAATCCCAATGGGCTTGGCAAAGGCATCAGTCAGGTTCACTAGTGCACCAGGCGAACTTCCAGTAGTGACTGGAACATTCTTGATGGCACTGCAGACGCGCCAAGCGCATTTGGGCGTGCACTGGATGAACTTCCAGGAGTGACCGAAAGATCCCAGTAGGCTTGGTAGAGGCATCAGACATGCTCTGCAGTGCTCCTGTCGAACTTCCAGGAGTGATCGGAACATCCCCGCTGGCGCGGCAAAAGCATCGGGCGTGTTTGGCAGTGCGCGGGACAAACTTCGGGGGGCAACCAGAAAAATACTGTAGGCTCAGCAGAGGCATTGGACACATTTGGTAGTGCACCGGATGAACTTTCGGAAGTGACTAGAACATCCCTATATGAGCGGTAGAGGCATCAGGCGTGTTTGGCAGTGCACCGGACGAACATCATGGAGCAACCTAAACATCTCGTGGGCGTGGCAACGGCATTGGACACGTTCGGCAGTGCACGGGAAGAACTTCTGGTGGCAACAGGAACATCCCCGCAGGCATGGCAGAGCTCCAGGGGCATTGAACAGTGTGTTCAACAATGTTCACATCGAACTTCCGAGACCAACAAGAGCATAAATGTACAATTTGTCGGGCTATTCGCCGTTGTGCATGAGTCTTATATGATATAAAGCAATTGTAGATACCCCCAGTGTGCGATTGAAACCTCTGGGATGACGAAGCATTCCCAGGTACCACACACTCGGTAGAGGTTCGCGGGGCATGTTCAGCTAGATATTTCGTGACACTGACCGATATGTACCTTGCAGTGTACATTGACAGCGCTCGCGTGTACGGCACAATATCACTCCTGCATACATTCGCGCCACACGACTACCCCCACCACACTTAAAAACACCCCCGCAGCGGTGGTCTGACTCACGCTCTCTATTTTCCGCTGCAGTGCTATACAGTTCGATTATTCCGCCCCTAGGTGTTGGGCCACAATGGACACATCCCCGTAGGCCCACGCAAAGAAAGCTATGTATAGTGTGTAAAAGCAGTATTTGCGACAGAGTTCTTGTTCCTTATTGCATTCTTTGATCCGCTGTATGTTTAGCCACATCCTTACACGTTGATTATGTCGTCTACACGTTACTCATGATGTCCCCTTATCCATCTCCCTCACCTTGTTTGTACCTGTGTGTATGGTGTCTCTCTCTCCCCTACCCTGACCTGCAGTCGCACACCTATCGCTTACGCTGTAGCCCACCGAGCTCCCGCGACCGCCACCTGTTTGTAGCTGTTGCCACACAGTCCCGCTTATGATCTATGACTATCTCCCTCTTCCTCCCACGCACCCCTACTTTTCTTTACCGTGAACTTGCACCACACCTCCTGTACTCCAACTTATTCCCGCCGTGCGTCCCGTACCCCACTCGCCGCCATTGCACACCTATCCTCGCCTTCCCTCGTACTCCGGCCCGTTCCGGCTGCGCCTCCCCCCGGCTCCTGTCAGCCAGCCCTGGCTTCACCACAAGCAGACTAGCCCGATCCACCTCCTCATGTCCACTCTTTCCTAGCCTACCCTTCACTTATTTCTGCATCGGTGTTGTATTCGCCACACACACATGTACGACGGTCTATGTGTCTCACGACCACCGCTGTCCACCACGAGTGCCATGTCGATAGATACACGTATCACGAGTCCGAGAGCCCAGCCTCGGCCCACTGGCGCGTGGCGACTTCGCCGACTTTCACTGAGTATCATGTCAAACTGAGACTAGACCACTCTAGTGGGCAAGGTGACGCGTGTCAACTACAGTGAACGTCTTTTTTGTCCGCTGTCCCATCCCCCCTTTACATCACTCCCCTCACACATTATGCCCCACACGCACGCACGAGTACAATTCCCCCACCTGCTGCCATCACACCACATACCCCTATCCCATGTTTACACTTGTCTGTACACTTATAGAGTAGTAGTACTGTATTGTGTTTGTCCTTTCCCTCACACACCCATCGTGTCAGACTCAGCTGAGCCATCATTTAACGATGTAATACGCAATCCCACAACTGGTTGATATATGCTTACAACAACCATGTGTCGTTGTGTTATGTGACCAATGTAGCGCGTTGATCTACACTATACTCATAAGAAAGCAGAAGATTAGGTTGCAGATTGTCACGTAGTGAATGTCACACTTTTTTTCCTATGCAAGTGTACAGGCAATTTTTTATATGTCACCAACCTGACAGCGACCACTCGCTAATACTAACGAATAGCTTCGTGAAATTGTATGGTGTGTATAAACGAAACTCTCATTAGTGGAAGAATATGGATTTTCAGTTGTTTGGATGACACGACCAGACACAGAATTGCATACTTTGAAACAAACGAAGTAAAGACTTGCCATCAGGCCAGCAGCAACACACATTGCATCTAATCCAGTGTTCCATGAGAGGACCAAGCACATCGAAGTTGATTGTCACTTCACAAGAGAAAAGTACTTGAGCAAAGTGATCAACATGCCTTATGTGAAGAGCGAAGATCAACTTGCGGATATATTCACCAAACCATGTACTCATCAACAACTTCTTAAGGTGAGTTCCAAGTTGAACTTCTTCAATTTGTACAAGTCCAACTTGAGGGGGAGTGTTAAAGATGAAGAGATTGAGGGTGAAGATGAAAAGCCCAAATAACTCTTGGATTGATCTATGGATACCCATATCAAGCCCAAATCCCAATTCAAGCTAACTACTAAAGGACGAAATAACGGCTAGTTTTTTAAATTGAAAGATATGCTATTATGTGTTGTACCTAGCTGTTAGAAAAGTAAAGTAAGCTTGTACCTAGCCGTTAGGATGTTGTATATAAAAACCTAAGCTGTGTAAATATTTGGAGATAGAATACAAAAGTTCTTCAATTTTCTCTCTTCATCTATTTTCTCTTTACTTGCATTTTTTTATTTGTTTATGTTGAATCTTTGAAAGTGTGAGCTAAACACATTCAAATTCTATTTATCAACAGACACAACAATTTAAGTTTTTTGTTATTCTACTAACCAACAGCAAATTTGATGAAAAATTTGGCATATAAAGGCCACTTGTTTTCTTGGATAAAACTTTAATATCTCCTAATCCCTTAATGGGTATTTCACTACCATTGGCTATTGTCACATTTCTAATGTTTCCTAGGGTTTCTATTCTAGATGCCATGTTTTTATTTCTAAACATATGATTAGTAGCACCTGAATCAATAACCCAAGGGTCAAACTTAAAATGTGAGTTGGAAATCATACCTTGAGAGGAGCTTGGAAGATGGTTCCGAAGTAGTTTGGCCAAATCCTCAAGGAGTTTTGAGTTCCCTTTTTCGATCGCATTTTGAGCACCTTGTGGTGGTGCCTTTTCCTTGAAGTTGACTGGCCTCAAATGTGGATTAAGAACCCAACATTTTTCTTTAGTATGACCTAGCATCTTGCAGTGGCCCACACTTCCAACATTTGTCTTTGAGGTTGTGCATCCGTCCACATTTATCACACTTAGCCTTAACTTTTGCTCCTTGGACCATCCTGCCTTCTTCCTTGCTGTCCACCAAACTACCTCTCTCAGCCTTGCTTGAATTCCCATTCAAAATCTTTCTTTGCAGTACTCTTTATTAACCTTGTTTGCAACATCATCATAATGAGGCAAAGGCTCAATTCTAAGAATGTGATTCCGAAGATCTTCGTAGTCAGAACCCAAACCCATCAAATACGATATCACAAGATCTTCATTGGCCCTTTTTTCCACCTCTTCAATGTTGGTAGTATTCGGCCTTAACGATTGAAGTTCATCCCATGCCTCCTTAATTTTGGTGTTATATTCTATCGGATCACCTCCACCAAGGCTGATATTGTTGATGAACTGCTTCAACTCGTATATTCTCATCAAGTTTCCTTGATGACCAAATTGTCTCTTGATAGACTCCCAAAGTGCTTTAGAAGTTTCAGCCTTTGAGAATGCACCTACCAAGGATGGTTCCATGGAATTTAAAATCCATGTGTACACCAAGTTGTCATTATAGCACCAATCTTCATATTCTTCACTTGATGTGTCTGTGGGCTTTGTGATTCTTCCATTCACGAAACCCAATGCTCGTTTTCCACATAATGCTCTTTCAGCGGGATTGATCCAAATTGAGTAATTTTTTCCATTCAAGGGAAATGTGGTAAGTTTCAAGGTGGTGTTACCATCATTATCAACTCCCTTGAAGGAACTTCTGCTCTTGGTGTTGTATGACGAGCCCTCCCTTTCCATTCTTTAATTTGGCTATGAAGGGGAATGTCTTGATACACCAAGAACCAACAAAGCAACAAAAGGTAAAAGCTAGATTCAAGATGAAACCTGCTTTGATACCATGTGAAAAAATATTGATGAAGAAACAAAGAAGTGTGAAAGAAAGTATTGATGAAAGAATAATGAAGCTTGTTTTTCACTTTACACATCTTGGGTATATATATACAACATCCTAACGGCTAGGTACAAGCTTATTTTACTTTTCTAACAGCTAGGTACAACACATAACAGCATATCTTTCAATTTAAAGAACTAGCTGTTATTTCGTCCTCTAGTGGTTAGCTTGAAATGGGCTTTAGGCTTGTCAAGAGTGTCCATAGACCAATAAAAGAGTTATTTGGGCTTTTATCTTGACCCTCAATCTCTTATTCATCTTCAACATATTGAGCCACAGGAAGATTCCTATCCCCACTCAAACTCTACAAGTGATGCCCCACACACCTTTGTCCTCTGATGTTTTGGACCATAAGGAATCTGTTGAACCTTACATTGATTGGGGAAATATGTCTCCAAGACATAGACGTGCGGGAATCCTCTCATTCTGCTGCACAGTGTGCCAGCCATCACCACATAGCCTGCCTGCCATCTCCACCCACTGATGCGCAGCACTGCACACAGGCGTCCATCACCCCACGTGCCTTGCACTGCTCCTCTACGTGCTGCATGCCTCTAGGCCGAATTATCCTCTGTTTGCTGCCTACCAAGCCCAACTTACCGCTGTTGTGCTTGCTCCTATACTTGATCCACGTCACCATGTGCATGTTGCACCTACAACCCACAAAACCTCCCTTGTTGGCTAGAACAAGGTGCCATCCTACCCTCGGGTGCATGCTCTGGATCAAGGCCGTGAGAGTAAGCCTCTATCCTACCATCGACAGTTCAGAAGGCAGAATTTGAATGATGCACTGCCAGCACGGTGGCCATTCGATCAGTTGAGTTATCATGAATCATCAAAGCAACAGGTAAAGCTCATGTCAACCTTTTATCTGATAAATGCATCCCTTCCAAAAGTCGGGGTTTGGTGCACGTATTAGCTCTAGAATCTCGTTAATCCATTCATTTGCGTCACTAATTAGATGATGAGGCATTTGACTACCTCAAGAGAGTCATAGTTACTCTCGCTGTTTACCTGCGCTTGGTTGAATTTCTTCACTTTGACATTTAGAGCACTAGGCAGAAATCACATTGTGTGAGCATCTGCTAGGACCATTGCAATGCTTTGTTTTAATTAAGCAGTCAGATTCCCCTTGTCCATACCAGCTCTAAATTGACTGTTCAACGCCTGGGGAAGGCCCTCAAGGGGGCCAATTCCAGTCCAACCCATGGCTGGCACGCTGTGACCCGCTATCACTGCAGGAGCAGCTCATAGTCAACAGGTTCGGGGCTGGGACCCTTGTGCCCAGCCCTCAGAGCCAATCTTTTTCCCGAAGTTACGGATCCGTTTTGTTAACTTCCCTTGCCTACATTGTTCCATTGGCCAGAGGCTGTTTGCCTTGGAGACCTGATGCGGTTATGAGTACAACAGGACGCGAGCAGCACTCGGTCCTCCGGATTTTCAAGGGTCATCAAGAACACCAGGAATGCAAACACCTCGAGTCTACCCCTTGCCCCTGAGGGCGCTGGGCAGATAGGGGCACCAAATCCAAAAATACTGTCTTTCAGGCAAGCAACACAGGATACCAATCAGACCGACAAGCGCACATCTGCGCTTAGGGGCAAAATGAAGAGGACGGGGGGGGCCAACAGTTTGATGCACAAGAATGGAGCTTGCCAACCCACACCTTCCAATCACCACTCATGCATCTGTTGCACTCACTCAACAATGACTGAGCCAAATGAACCACAACCCCAAGGCTGCTACCGGTTGGACTGAGTAAACATCGAGCGAGGCCACACCACCATCGCTGGAAGTGAAGGTTTAAGTGAAGGATTCTCAAGACGGATAGGGCACAATTTCTCGCCTGTGCAATCATGGCCTGCAAGGCAGCGAGGGCATCGCACCATACTTGTGTAACCTTTTCTGCATACCTTGTACTATGACTTATAGAATGCATAAGGTTCGCACCAGCTCACCCAAGCATGGGGGTCAGTCCCCACACAATCATGGCCTGCCAGGCAGTGAGGGCATCACACCATACTCGAGTAAGCTTTTTTGCATACCTTGTACTACGACTTATGGAATGTACTGTGCACAAGGTCCGCATCAACTCACCCAAGCATGGGGGTCAGTCCTTGCACAATCATGGCCTGCCAGACAGTGAGGGCATTGCACCATACTCGGGTAAGCTTTTTTGCATGCCTTGTATTATGACTTATGGAATGCATTGCGTGCAAGGTCCACAATGGCTCCCCTAAGCATGGGGGTCAGTGCTCACACAATCATAGCCTGCCAAGCAGTGAGGGCATCGCACCATACTCAAGAAAGCTTTTCTACAGACCTTGTACTATGACTTATGAAATGCGTTGCGCACAAGGTCCACACCTGCTTGCCCAACCAAGGGGGCCAGTCGCCCGCACAATCATGGCCTGCCAGGCAGCAAGGGCATTGCACCATACTCGGGTAAGCTTTTTTGTATACCTTGTACTACGACTTATGGAATGTGCTATGCCCAAGCATAGGTATCAATCTCCGTAACCAACAGTGTTGCCTTGGAAGAGGGCCTCACGCCATGCAAGGTTTGACTGTAGCCTTAGCCTATACTTCCGATGTTTACCTCATGGCATAGGTTCAAACATTGGCAATGCCAAGCACGGGACTAGGTCCTCAATTCCATGGCTAAAAAGCTTAATTTCACAACATTTGAGGTGATAGGCAAGGGCAGCGATTGGAAATGGTGGCCAATCACCTGAGAATGGAGGGTCTTGTGCCATACTTCGCCCACACACCCACTAAGGGCCAACAAGGTGTATGGACAAGGGGGCATGCATGGCTAGGCAACTTTGGCCTCTTCTGGAGTGAGTTACCCCCACCCCCCTAACGAGGATTTTGAGACATTTCCTCAGTGGCAGAAGGAGACATACCCCATGTCTTAGTTGTCACACCCCCTCTAAAATAAAAACTACTAGGTATTTTGGGCTGAAATTTTGCAGAGGGGTAGAGAAAAATGAAGAGGTGTAGGAAGAGTCCTTGCATTTTTTCTGACCCCAGAATTATTTTTTTATTTTTTAGGGGCCAAAAAGGGTAAAAATCGAGAAAATTATGAACGGGGGTCAAAACGGGAAGAAACCAATGAGATGGAATTATAAAATGTTGAACTAAATTATCATGTCATTTAATTGAAAATGGCGTGGTGAAAAATGAAAAAAGTTACCACAAAAACTTTTTCCTGCCGAACTGCAGCAGCACGTTCGGCAGCTGTTGCATGTTGTGCTGAGTGGACGTGCGCGCCCAGAGTGCTGGTGTTGGGGTCTCGATTTTTTTTTCAAATTTTCTAACTTGCTGTCCTATTTGATTCTTGAATTCTTTCTTATATTTACGTCCTCTAAGCTGTCCTTAAGGTTAACTAATATATATATATAAGGATATGTTGGATAGGCCAGACAACTCTTAAACCTATCACAACTTGCCTTGGTTGAAGAAGACAACTCTTGACTTCAACCTAAGCTAAGCTCAAGTTATCTCAAGACAACTCTTAAAAGATAACTGAAAATATAAATAGGAAAGTAAGGAAGAATGCTAACTTTGATTCTTGATTGTTAAATGAGAAATAACAAAATTCGGAGAATATCTCCTCACAAATAATGGGCTGTATTTATAGTCCTAAGACAGCCTTATCCTAATCTAACTAGTACTTAGGTTCCTTATCCATTTAGGATATGTTTTCCTAAGTTATCTAAAACATTATCAAGATAGATCTTATCCCATTGTTTCCTAATCCTACTAGGATTCTTGATCTTTCTTGAATTCCTACTATGACAAGATTTCCTACTTTGACTAAGTCCTTCTGTCCTTATCTTATCTTCTCTCCTACAGCTGCTGACTTCTTCTTGCCCTTTCCTTCTTGGATTAGACTTCTGCTGTGGCGTCCTTCCTCTCCAAGACTTCTCTTTGGCGTGGTCCCCTTGCTGAAGTAAACCTGCCAACACGTCCTGCTGCTGCTTGAGTTCTTCATGTCGTCACTCTCCTTCTCCTACTCGGATTGCTTCATGCGTGTCCTGCCAATGCTGGTCTTCTTCTTGGCTTGGCTTTCCGCAATCACTTAGGACTGAGTCAGAACCTGGCCGTGCTTCACTGTTTGCTGCGTGCAGGCTTGTTGTCCACACTTGCTGGCTTGTTGCTGCCTCTCTTACTGCCTGGCATCTTGCATGTATTCTATCATGCTCCCTTTGCCTCCTAAGTGTTGATAAATAGAATCTGAATGTGTTTAGCTCACAATTTCAAAGATTAAACATAAACCAAGTAAAAAATACAAGTAGAGAGAAAAATCAATAGCTTTTTATTCTATCTCAAAATATTTACACATCTTGGGTTTATATATACAACATCCTAACGGCTAGGTACAAGCTTACTTTACTTTTCTAACAGCTAGGTACAACACATAACAACATATCTTTCAATTTAAAAAACTAGCCGTTATTTCGTCCTTTAGTAGTTAGCTTGAATTGGGCTTTGGGCTTGATATGGGTATCCATAGATCAATCCAAGAGTTATTTGGGCTTTTCATCTTCACCCTCAATCTCTTCATCTTTAACACTCCCCCTCAAGTTGGACTTGTACAAATTGAATAAGTTCAACTTGGAACTCACCTTAAGAAGTTGTTGATGAGTACATGGTTTGGTGAATATATCCGCAAGTTGATCTTCACTCTTCACATAAGGCATGTTGATCACTTTGCTCAAGTACTTTTCTCTTGTGAAGTGACAATCAACTTCGATGTGCTTGGTCCTCTCATGGAACACTGGATTAGATGCAATGTGTGTTGCTGCCTTGTTATCACAGTACATGTCCATAGGTGTTTCAACTGAAAATCCTAAGTCTTCCACTAATGATTTTATCCAAACCAATTCACTCGTAGTAGATGCCATAGCTCTATATTCAGCTTCTGCACTCGATCTTGCAACTACACTTTGCTTCTTGCTTTTCCAAGTCACCAAATTACCTCCCACGAATGTGCAATAACCAGTGGTTGATCTTCTGTCCTCGAAGTTACCGGCCCAATCCGCATCTGTGTAAGCACATATCTTGTGGTGGCCATTTCTTCTCATCAAGATTCCTTGCCCCGGTGCTTGTTTTATGTACCTTAAAATTCTATTCACCATTTCCATGTGTATATTCTTTGGGCATGACATGTGTTGACTTACCTGTTGCACAGAAAAAACAATATCAGGTCGTGTAATAGTTAAATATATAAGCTTACCTACAAGTCTTTGATAAAGCTTGATGTCCTTGTATGGCTCCTCCTTGTCATGTTCGTTTTCATGCTTGTTATCCTCTTTCTTCCTTCTTAGTGCCTCCATAGGTGTCACAGCTGGCTTTGCTCCAAGTTTTCCTGTCTCACTTAACAAATCAAGAACATATTTTCTTTGGGATAGAAATAGCCCTTCATTGGAATAAGCAATTTCTATACCTAGAAAATATCGTAAGTTTCCCAAATCTTTAACATCAAATGCAGACTTCAAATATGTTTTAATGCTCTTAATGCCATTAATGTCACAACCGGTGATGATAATATCATCCACATAAATAAGAACAATGGTAGATCCCTCACTTGAGTGCTTAATAAATAAGGAATGATCAGCATCACTCACTTTAAAATTTTGAGAACACAATGCATTATGCAACTTATTATACCATGCTCTTGGTGATTGCTTTAATCCATATATGGCTTTCTTCAATTTGCAAACATGTGTATTTGGAACCATAACATCATATCCTTGAGGTAAACTCATGTAAACCTCTTCCTCTAACTCTCCTTGCAAGAAAGCATTCTTTACATCCATTTGATGTAAATCCCAATTATAATTAGCCGCTAAGGAGAGAAGCACCCTAATGGTGTTCATTTTTGCAACTGGTGCAAAAGTTTCTGTATAGTCTAAGCCGTAGGTTTGAGTGAAGCCTTTGGCCACTAACCTAGCCTTATGTTTGTCCAAGGTTCCATCACTATTTAACTTAGTCTTATACACCCATTTGCATCCTACAACCTTCTTTCCCAAAGGTAAAGGTACTAATTCCCATGTATTATTTTTAACTAAAGCATCCAATTCCTCTTGCATGGCTTGTCTCCAAACTGATAATTCCCTAGCTTCCTTAAAGTTATTAGGATCTTTAATGGTGTCTACTTTAGTTAAAAAGGCTCTAAAACTCTCTTTTACATTTCCTAAGGTGTAGTAGTGGTCAAGAGGGTGTGCGATTACTTTGTTACCGTGGAAAAACACTCTTTTCTTCATCCAATCCGATGAAGATTGTCGAATTCTTTGAGATCTCCTAAGTGGGGGATTTTGGGCCTTGCATAGGTGCAACATGCTCCCCCTCACTTCGTATACTAATAGATGGCCCATCTTGGTTACTAGATAGTGATTCTATTTGAACATTCGAATGTTCATCCCTATGTATTTCATTTTGCTCTCCCTCGTCTCTAAGTCTACTGGATGATAACTGTAAATCTTCACTTACTTCACTAGGTGAATGTGCATCTAGACTTTCATTGCTGGTTTCACCCTCATTAGACTCTTGATCTTGTGATTCTATGTTATCACTACTCAAATGTTGGTCATGGTTGCCTAGTACGTCACTAGATAGTGGTATATACTTGTGTATTATGGCTAAAGGAAGTGGATCATCAACTTCACCTTTGTGAAGAATATTGAAGAAACAAAGAAGTGTGAAAGAAAGTATTGATGAAAGATAAAGAAGCTTGTTTTTCACTTTACACATCTTGGGTATATATACAACATCCTAACGGCTAGGTACAAGTTGATTTTACTTTTCTAACAGCTAGGTACAACACATAACAGCATAGCTTTTCAATTTCAAGAACTAGCCGTTATTTTGTCCTTTAGTGGTTAGCTTGAATATGGGCTTTGGGCTTGATATGGGTGTACATAGGCCAATCAAAGAGTTATTTGGGCCTTTTATCTTCACCCTCAATCCCTTCATTTTCAACAACCTTTTCCATTACCATTGCTATGAAAATATGAGTCATTTTCTACGAAAGTAACATTTCTAGAAATATACTTGTTCTTAGTTAAGGGATTATAGCACCTATAACCCTTAGTATCTGTTAAGTTTGATGAGAGAATGAGAGAACTTTCACCAAAGAGAGAAAGATGAAGAAGATGGGTAAATTATTTTCTACTTCTTATTCAATTGTCTAAACATTTACACATCTTGTGTTTATATACACACTATCCTAACGGCTAGGTACAAACTCACTTTACTTTTCTAACAGCTAGGTACAACATACAAAAGCACATCTTTTAACTTTAGAAAACTAGCCGTTATTTTGTCCTTTAGTGGTTTAGTATGACATGGGCTTTGGGCTTGATGTGGGTACACATAGATTAGCCAAAGAGTTATTTGGGCTTTTCATCTTCACCCTCAATCTTTTCATCTCCAATGCAACACAATCACAATGCTGGTATGAATCTGGAGATTGATCAATTGGCTCACTCGACTTTATTTCAACAGTATCTACACAATAACCTAAAAAGATGCATTTAATGCTTCTTTCACTTAATTTATCTCTTGAATGACTTGGCATATGTACATAACATACACATCCAAAAATTCTAAGATAGGACAAGTTTGGCTGGGTACTATAAGCAATCTCAATTGGTGTCTTTCCTTTCAGTACCATGGATGGTGTTCGGTTAATAAGATGTGTCGCTGTGAGAATAGCTTCCCCCCAAAACTCTCTAGGTACATTGTGATAGAACATCATAGTTCTTGCCACCTCTAAAATATGCCTATTCTTACGTTCAGCCACTCCATTTTGTTCTGGAGTGTAAGGACAAGTAGTTTGGTGAACAATTCCTTTACTAACTAAAAACTCTTTAAACAAGTTGTTCACATACTCTCCTCCATTATCAGTTCTCAACACCTTAACTTTCTTATCAAATTGGTTTTCAATCAATATTACAAACTCTCTGAAACAACCAAAAACCTCAGATTTCCTTTTAATAAGATAAATCCATGTATACCTAGATTTATGATCTATAAAAGTTACAAAATATTTGAAGCCCTTATGAGATAGAGTGGGAGAAGTCCACAAATCAGAATGTACCAAAGCAAATAAATCATTATATTCATGATGAGATTGTACAAAAGGTATCTTAGTTTGTTTTCCTAAAATACAAGAACTACAATCTTTGATCTTATCAAATTTCAAGTTAGGAACTAATTTTTGCAAAATATGACTGGGAGGATGCCCTAATCTAGCATGCCAAAGTTCTTGGATTTTGCTGCTATCTACTTTAAAGGCTTTGCTTGAATCTTCCAAAACATACAGCCCATTTTTCTCTCTTCCCTCACCAATCAATTGTCCGGTCTTGATGTCCTGAAATGTTACTTTATTAGGTTCAAATATAACATAACAATCTAAATCTTTAGTAATTCTACTTACGGACAACAAATTTGAAGAAAAACATGGCATATAAAGACCTTTTGTATGCTTAGACAGAATATTCAAGTGTCCTAAACCACTAATTGGTATATCTTTTCCATTAGCTATACTCACCCTTTTATCCTTTCCTATAGACTCAATTTTAGAAGCTAAATTTTTACTTCTAAACATGTGATTTGTAGCACCCGAGTC
The DNA here is from genome assembly GCA_019650275.1 of Xylocarpus granatum. Classification (NCBI taxonomy): domain Eukaryota; kingdom Viridiplantae; phylum Streptophyta; class Magnoliopsida; order Sapindales; family Meliaceae; genus Xylocarpus; species Xylocarpus granatum. Next base: position 125,656 of record BNST01002239.1, read on the forward strand.
TATAACCCAAGGATCAATATTTAAAGATAAATTAGAGATCAAACCTTGAGAGGCGTTTGGCCTTTGACATTGAAGGAACTTTGCAAATTGCTCAATGAGATTTTATGGACAAGTTTGCCTCTGATTTGTGGCTTAATTCTTCTGAAATTTTGGCTTTATTCTCCTTCTTCAAGTGAGGATGAAGCTCAAAACATTTATCCTTGTTATGCCCAAACTTTCCACAATGATCACAAAACCTACAATTTCTTTTGATGTGTCCTAGTCTTCCACATCTTTCACATTTGATGGTTTTGCTTTCTTTCAACCCTTGTGTTACCATTGCTACTTCTTTTGCCTCCGCAAATGCACCTTTCTCAATTTTAGGCTCATCTCTATCAAACGCTTCTCTAGCCATCAATTCCCTATCCACAATATTCACCACATCATCATATGGTGGCATCTCCTTATTCCTTAGAATTTGATTCCTAAGGTCCCCAAAACTAGGCCCCAATCCTGCCAAGAGGAAACAAACAAGATCTTCATTGGCCCTTTTCTCCAATTCTTCCTCATTGGTAGTAATCGGCCTCAAACACTCCAATTCATCCCATGCTTCCTTGATTTTGTTGGAGTAGGAAAGGAAATCACTCCCATTCATCTTGGCATTTGTGATGATTTCCCTCAACTCATAGACTTTTAAGAGATTTCCTTGATTTCCGAACCTTCTAGCAAGTGCATTCCAAAGGTCTTTGGCAGTTTTGGCTTTGTTGAAGGCACCAACCAAGGATTGATCAATGGAGTTGATAATCCAAGTAATGACAAGATTATCAACATATCTCCATTCAGCATATTCTTTATCTCCCACCTTAGGTTGATTAATTTCTCCATCAACAAATCCCAGAACTCTCATGCCCAGTAAGGCCCTTGTCGCATTCGTCACCCATGTAGAGTAATTCCTTCCATTTAGAGGAAAGGTGGTAAGCTTAGTGGTGATTTTGTAGTCGGAATCAACATTGAAAAAATTCTCTCTCTTGGCAGAACTACTTCCCACTTGTGCTGCCATTTTAATTTCAGCAACCTGGCCTTGCACAATGGAGATTGATCACACAACCAAGAGAGAGTAAAAATAAAAGAGAGATGATGAAAGGAACTCTCTAGATGCAACCTTGCTCTGATACCATGTTGATAAATAGAATTTGAATGTGTTTAGCTCACAATTTAAAAGATTAAACATAAACCAAGTAAAAATACAAGTAGAGAGAAAATGCATGAAGAGAGAAAAATGAATAGCTTTTTATTCTATCTCAAAATATTTACACATCTTGGGTTTATATATACAACATCCTAACGGCTAGGTACAAGCTTACTTTACTTTTCTAACAGCTAGGTACAACACATAACAACATATCTTTCAATTTAAAAAACTAGCCGTTATTTCGTCCTTTAGTAGTTAGCTTGAATTTAGGCTTTGGGCTTGATATGGGTATCCATAGATCAATCCAAGAGTTATTTGGGCTTTTCATCTTCACCCTCAATCTCTTCATCTTTAACACTAAGGTCCTCAATAGCTGGGCTTGCGGGTGTGGCTGACTGTGTGCCCAGAGTTAGGTGGAATTGTTGCGTAGACACGCCCAGTCCATGCCATGCCCGCACAGACGCCAAGGCTGCATGATGCTCTTACACACGCAGAAGCTGCGCAATGCCTGCGCACAAGCCAAGGCCGCGTAATGGCCATGCACACACCCAGGCCATGCATTACCCGCGCACATGCCTCTACAGCGCAATGCCTGGCCCCACGATGCCCCCTGCACATGCCCCTACTGTGCAGTGCCCATGCACATTCCCCTACCGTGCAATGCCCACACACATGCCCCTACCATGTAATGCCCGCACACATGACCCTACCATGCAATTGTTGAAATAAAGTCGAATGAGCCGATTGATCAATCTCCAGATTCATACCAGCATCGTGATTGTGTTGCATTGGAGATGAAAAGATTGAGGGTGAAGATGAAAAGCCCAAATAACTCTTTGGCTGATCTATGAGTACCCACATCAAGCCCAAAGCCCATGTCATACTAAACCACTATATGACAAATTAACAGCTAGTCTTTTAAAGTTAAAAGAGTGCTTTTGTATGTTGTACCTAACTGTTAGAAAAGTAAAGTGAGTTTGTACCTAGCCATTAGGATAGTGTGTATATAAACACAAGATGTGTAAATGTTTAGACAATTGAATAAGTAGAAAACAATTCCCTCATCTTCTTCATCTTTCTCTCTTTGGTGAAAGTTCTCTCATTCTCTCATCAAACTTAACAGCAATGCCCGCACACATACCCCCACCACGCAATGCCTCGCACATGACCAGGCCGCGTGATGCCCCTGTATATGCCCAGGCCGCGCAATGCCCTTGCACAAGCCCAGGCTGCCCGATGCCCCCGCACAGTGCCCACGCAAAGGCCCCTACCATGCAGTGCTCGCACACACGCCCAAGCTGTGCACTGCCAGAGCACCCGCCACTGTCGCACGGCCATGAACACCTAGCGCTCACGGCCCAGGCCATGAACACCTAGCGCTCACAGCCAGGCATACGGCACACAACATCGCCCCCGCCCACACCACAGTCATGCCGCAGCAGCATGACTATGCTTGCAATGTAATTGTCGCCGAGGAGCAGACATCGCCCGCAGCAAGTTTTTACCAAGTTGCAGAAAGTCTGCATGCATTTGCTGTAAATCGGCTAACCTCGGTTTGAGAAATATGCATGATTTTCGGGTTCGTGGGTTTTTGGGAAATTTCCTCCCCACTACCTACCTTAAACCTCCTCTCCTCTTGATTGGCCCACAATCTTTTCATGCACTGCCCTGTCATTGCATAGATAATGCCATACAGCATCGTCCCCGCCCACACCATTGCCATGCTGCAATACCGTGCCCACATTTGCAGTGTAGTTGTTGTCGAGGAGCGGGCATCACCCGCAGCAAATTTGCACTGATAACTTGGCGGACCAACACATCCATTGCAAGTGGACCAGTCACATCAATGCACCCACTGCCACATGCAGTTGGGCGAACATGCATGTGTGCATACGCTGTAAATTGGCTAACCTCAGTTTCAAAAATATGCATGAATTTGGGTTGGGGTGGGGGGGGTTTACAAAAATTCCCTCCCCACTTACCTACTTGGCTGAAAAAACACAAGGGCTGGGTGCCATGTGCGGGCACTTGCAGCAGTTGGGCGCCTCCGCCTGACCAAGCATGGGCACTTGTAGCACACGAGCACAGCAGAATTATGCAACCTAAATGTGCCCACACCTGCACTTAAGGTGGCACACCAACGCCTTAACATGATCAAGACCTTGCTTTTGTTGAGTCTGAGCACTGGGCCCTGGCACAAGCACTTGGTGTGTGCGGCCCATTGAAGCATTCTTGTCCCTTCGTCTATCCTCAAGACATCTGCAACTAAAGTGAGAGAGACGAGGAGGGACAACCAGGTAGCATTCGGGGAGGAGAGGGATGAATCGAGCAACACATGGCTGAATCTCGGTCGATCATGGCAGCAAGGCCACTTTGCCACTTACAATACCCCATTGCATGTTTAAGACGTCTGCAATGGATTCTGCCCGCTGCTCGGTGGGATTTGAGCTTCAAGGCAGCCCTGGTGGTTAGTCCATTGTGGGGGCTTGGCCTATGACATGTTCCTCTAGGGCCCCAAGGGTCCCTACTACTTGTCAGCAATTGGGCAGCAGGCGCATGCGTCACTCTAGCCCGGATTCTGACTTAGAAGCATTCAGTCAATAATCTAGCACATGATAGCTTCGTGCCACTGGATTTTAAACCAAGCGCGATGACCAATTGTGTGAATCAACAGTTCCTCTTATACTAGGTTGAATTACTATTATGGCGCAACCATCACTAGGGTAAAACTAACCTGTCTCACGACGGTCTAAACCCAGCTCACATTCCCTATTGGTGGGTGAACAATCCAACACTTGGTGAATTCTGCTTCACAATGATAGGAAGAGCAGACATCCAAGGATCAAAAAGCAACGTCACTATGAATGCTTGGGTACCACAAGCCAGTTATCCCTGTGGTAACTTTTCTGACACCTCTAGCTTCAAATCCTGAGCGTCTAAAAAATCGATAGGCCACACTTTCACAGTTCGTATTTGTACTGAAAATCAGAGTCAAACGAGCTTTTACCCTTTTGTTTCACATAAGATTTTTGTTCTCGTTGAGCTCATCTTAGGACACCTGCATTATCCTTTAACAGATGTGCCGTCCCAGCCAACTCCCCACTTGACAACGTCTTTCACTTGGATCGACTCGCCAATAGCTAGCCTTGGGTCCAGAAAGAGGGGCATTGCCCTACTTCCGATTCACGGAAGAAGTAAAATAGCGTTAAAAGTAATGGTATTTCACCTTCGACGTCTCTGGCTCCCACTTATACTACACTTCTTAAGTCATTTTACAAAGTCGGACTAGAGTCAAGCTCAACAGGGTCTTCTTTGTTAAGTTTGATGAGAGAATGAGAGAACTTTCACCAAAGAGAGAAAGATGAAGAAGATGAGTAAATTGTTTTCTACTTCTTATTCAATTGTCTAAACATTTACACACTTGTGTTTATATACACACTATCCTAACGGCTAGGTACAAACTCACTTTACTTTTCTAACAGCTAGGTACAACATACAAAAGCACATCTTTTAACTTTAAAAAACTAGCCGTTATTTTGTCCTTTAGTGGTTTAGTATGACATGGGCTTTGGGCTTGATGTGGGTACTCATAGATTAGCCAAAGAGTTATTTGGGCCTTTCATCTTCACCCTCAATTTTTTCATCTCCAATGCAACACAATCATGATGCTGGTATGAATCTGGAGATTGATCAATTGGCTCACTCGACTTTATTTCAACATTCTTTCCCTGCTAATTCTGCTAAGCCCGTTCCCATGGCTTTGGTTATGCTGGATAGTAGACAGAGATACTGGGAATCCCATTAATCCATTCATGCGCATCACTAATTAGATGATCAGGCATTTGGCTACCTTATGAGAGTCATAGTTACTCCCGCCGTTTACCTGCGCTTGATTGAATTTCTTCACTTTGATATTCAGAGAACTAAGCAGAAATCACATTGTGTGAGCATCCATTGGGACCATTGTGTTGATAAATAGAATCTGAATGTGTTTAGCTCACAATTTCAAAGATTCAACATAAACCAAGTAAAAATGCAAGTAGAGAGAAAATGCATGAAGAGAGGAAAATGAATAGCTTTTTATTCTATTTCAAAATATTTACACATCTTGGGTTTATATATACAACATCCTAACGGCTAGCTATAAACTTACTTTACTTTTCTAGCAGTTAGGTACAACACATAACAGCATATCTTTCAATTTAAAAAACTAGCCGTTATTTCGTCCTTTAGTAGTTAGCTTGAATTGGGCTTTGGGCTTGATATGGGTATCCATAGATCAATCCAAGAGTTATTTGGGCTTTTCATCTTCACCCTCAATCTCTTCATCTTTAAGACATTGCAATGCCTTGTTTTAATTAAACGGTCAAATTCCCATTGCCCGTACCAGTTCTGAGTCAACTATTCGACGCCTAGGGAAGGCCCCCAAAGGGGCCGTTCCTATTCTGTCCCCTAGTCGGCACATAGTGACTCACTCTCCCACTTCCTGAGGCCCCTGACAATGTCTTTGGACTCCATAATGTTGCCATCAGCCACCGCACCTCAATTTAGGAATTTTAACCTGATTCACATTCGAAGCTTGCGCCGCGGCACTGTCGGATGTGCTCCCCCTGTCTTTTAGGATCGACTAACCCACATGCAAGTGCCATTCACATGGAACCTTTCCCCTCTTCGGCCTTCAAAGTTCTCATTTGAATATTTGCTACTACCACCAAGATCTGCACTGACGGCTGTTCAGACCAGGCTTGTGCCCTAGGGTTTACAACAGCTGCCCCGCCCTCGTACTCATCGAGGCTTAGCACTTGCCCTGATGGAAGAGTATAGGTCACGCACTTCAGCACCATCCCTTTTTGGGGCTCGTTGATTTGGCAGGTGAGTTCTTACACACCCCTTAGGGGATTTCAAATTCCATGACCACCGTCCTGCTATCTTAATTGACCAACACCCTTTGTGGGTTCTACGTTAGCGAGCAGTTGGGCACCATAACCTGACTTTTGGTTCATCTTGCATTGTCAGTTCTGCTTACCAAAAATGGCCCACTTGGAGCGCTCAATTCCATGGCATGGCTCAACAAAGCAGCCATGCCATCCTACCTATTTAAAGTTTGAGAGTAGGTTAGAGGGCATTGCGCCCCCAATGCCTTTAATCATTGGCTTTACCCGATAAAACTCATCCTCATGTTGTAGCTATCCTAAGGGAAACTTCGGAGGGAACCAACCGTGGGAAGATCTAAGCATGGATTTTGTTGTTTGTTTGCCTAGAACGCAGAAGGGGAAAGGATTCAGTTATGGTAGTTGTTGACAGGTTTTCCAAGATGTCTCATTTTATTCCGTGCCACAAGACAAATGATGCTCAACATATTGCTGATCTATATTTCAAGGAGATTGTTCGATTGCATGGGATTCCCAAAAGTATTGTTTCAGACCGTGATGTCAAATTCTTAAGTTACTTTTGGAAGACTTTATGGAAAAGACTTGGAACAAAACTAGTCTTTAGCACAATATGTCATCCTCAAACCGATGGACAAACCGAAGTGGTAAATCGAACCTTTTCTTCTTTATTTCATACTGTTGTCAACAAGAATTTGAAGAATTGGAATGACTGTTTATCATATGTTGAGTTTGCTTATAATAGAAGTGTGCACAGTGGAATTAAGCATTCTCCGTTTGAGATAGTTTATGGATTCAATCCTACAACTTCTCTTGATTTGTTGCCACTGCCTATTGAAGAGAGAATTTGCTTTGATGGAAACAAGATGGCTGAGTTTGTTAAATCTCTACATGAGAGTGCGAAGAATCAAATTGAAAAGAAAAATAAAGAATACGCGCGGTTAGCAAACAAAAGGAGAACAAGAATTCAATTTGCATCAGGAGATTTAGTTTGGATTCACCTACGCAAGAAAAGGTTTCCAACACAAAGAAAATCAAAACTAATGCCAAGGGCCTGATGGTCCTTTTAGAGTTGTTGACAAGGTGAATGATAATGCTTATAAGATTGAATTGCTCGGAGATTATAATGTTTCTACTACATTTAAAGTCAGGTACCGTTCTCCTTACTTAGAAGATGATTTCAAAAACACCGAGGAGAAGGATTTGAGGGCAAATCCAATTCAACATGGGGAAGATGATGTGCTCAATCATGAAAATGAAGTTTCTGCCATCGAAGAAAGATTAATCCTCATTAACAAAGGATATCCATGCCAAGGAGAATTCCAACAGTAGTAGGAAATGTCACTAGGCAAGGAGTTTGAGATCAAGTAGGGTTTTACAAGTAAGATTTTAAGTAGGAGTAGGAACCCAATATACTAGGCTTATCTTCATAGAAATCTAGATGACTTAGTAGTCCTTATTTACTTAAGAATCCTTATCATAGATGAATTAGGCGTTTTTGTATAAGTTAGATATGGAAAGGCTGTCATCACTATAAATACAACATTATTGCTTGTAATTAAATAGTTTTGATGAATAAGTGGAATTTTGCTTAGTTGCATCCAAATTCTTATCTAAACAAATTCTTTGTTTAGTGGCAAATTATCTATTAATTCTTATTACTCTTCCTTATTTCTATCTTAGAGCATGGCGAGTCAACCTATTAATCTTGTTTGTGGCAATCTAATCTTATCAAACTTGATTAACTATAATCTGATTCACCATTAGATTAGATCCATCCATAAAACCCTAAAAAAAAATATACCCATTAGATCTTGATTCACCATTGAAGATCCTTGAGGCATATCATATCTCCTATAATCTGATTATATCTTTGTAGGCATCCAATTTTGAGTAGAACTCTTTACCACAAGGAGTCCTATGCGTAGTTGAGCTCTGTTGCACATAATAATGCACAACGCCATGCCACTTCACACTCCTACCGCGCTTAAGAGTTGTGATCAAACTAGCAGGGTCATATTCAAACTCTTAGCATGATCCACCTATTCTAATGGGCCACAGGAGGAATCCTATCCCAACTCTACAAGTGGTGCCGTACACACCTTTGTCCTCTGAGGTTTTGGACCATAAGGAATCCATTGATTGGAAAAATGTCTCCAAGACATTGATTGGAAAAATGTCTCCAAGACATAGATGTGTGGGAATCCTCTCATTTTGCCACACAGTGTGCACGCCAGCGCCGCACAGCATGCCTGCCAGTGCTGCCCACTAGTGCCCAACGTTGCACATAGGTGCCTAGAGCCACGTGTGCTGTGTACTGCCACTCTGCGTGCTACACGCCTACAGGCCACATTAGCCTTTGTTCGCTGCGTACCAAGCCCAACTTACCTCTTTTGTGCTTGCTCCTATACTTAATCCACGTCACCTTGTGCGTGTTGTGCCAACAACCCGTAAAACCTCCCCAGTTGTCTAGGACAAGGTGCCATCCTACCCTCGGGTGCATGCCCCTGATTAAGGCTGTGACAAACCTCCCCCACTTGAAGAACCCAATGACCTTGTTAGATCAGAGAGGTATTTTTGCACCTGTTTCTTAAATTGCCACAACATAGCTTCTCGCTCCCAACTAGCATCTATAGCACTTCCCCCTTTCCATTGACCAAATACTTTGTTCTTTGGTTCTTTTTACTCTAGCCCAAGACTCATTGATTTAGTATCTTCTTGACCTCCTTATCGAACTGTTGTCAAATCACGAGTGGAGCACACCTGACCTGTTGGCATCCCTCATCAAGCAAGTCCTCGTGCAAGGGCTTTAATAAACTTACGTGTACTGTGGGGTGTATCTTTAACCTATCAGGTAGTCTCAACTTGTAAAGCAACTTTGCCCACCCTTTGCACTACTACAAAGAGGTCATCGTACCTGGGCGCCAGTCCTCTGTGCATGGTTTTGCTACTGATCTTCTTCCATATCCGTGGAGTTAGCTTTAGCAACACTTTATCACCCATACTAAACTCTAGGTTTCTCCTTCCAGAATCCGCATATTTCTTCATGCGATGGGCTACCTTAGCTAAGCTATTGAAAGCTAGCTCAATTAATTTCTACTTGTCGCGTGCAAACCCATATGCAGTCGGACACCTTACCTCAGTGTTCTGCTTCTCCACTTCAGTGGCATTTTAGGCTATTGCCCCATCACCAACTCGGCCAGACTCATCTCCATCAAAGAAGATTTGTGAATGTTGTAGCAAATTTGAGCTGAATCAAGCAACTCTACCCAATTCCTCTGGCTTACCATCACATAATGCCTTAAATACTCCTCAAGTAAGGCATTAACTTGCTTAGTCTGCCCATCAGTCTATGGATGATTGGCAGTCAAAAATTTTAACTCAGTGCCCATGAGATTGAAAAGTGAAGTTCAGAACCTGCCTGTGAAGTGTGCATATCTATTGCTCACAATATCTTCTGGCACTCCAAAGTACTTTATCACATGATTGAGCATGAGCTCTGCAGCTCTCTCTGCCGAACACGCATGCGGTGCTGGAATAAACATAGCATACTTCGAAACTCTGTCAACCACACAAGATTGACTTAATTGTCTCCCACCTTGGGCATTCCCAATATGAAATCCATTGAGATTGATTGCCAAGGTCTCTTTAGTATCAGTAACAGCTGAAGAAGGCCCGCCGATCTTCTCCTCTCATCTGTCTAATTGACATACTAGACAAGTTTTGACATACAACCGTATGTCATCTTCCATTTTGGGCAGTAATATGACCTGCTCAACAAGGCCATCATCCTCTCTACCCCTGGGTGTCCTGTCCATCTTGGATCATGAGTCTCTCGCAAGAGTGACTTGCAAAGTTCCCCCCCACTAGGACCATATAATCTCCCTCCTCGAGCATAAACTAGACCATTTTCTTACCAATATCTCTGCAAAATTCCTTTGCAGATTTCCTTACGAAGTTGTTTGTGTGTCAGATCCTGATCCGCATACTCCCTCAATTTGTCTACAAAGTCAGAAGTGAAGGGTTGAGAGCGACCACATACCCCTCTACACTTTTCCTACTGAGCGAATCTGCCACTTGGTTCTGCCTCCTAGCCTTGTGAACCCACACAAAATCAAATTTGGCAAGATATTCCTACCATCTCGCCTGTTCAGGTTAACTTCTTCAGCATCTTGAAGTATTAGCCATATTGTCTGTCATGACTGTGAAACGAGTACCGGGCAGGTAATGTCTCCATGTCATCAAGCAATCTACCACAGCTGTCATCTCTTTTTCGTGCGTGGAGTGCCTTTGTTCCGCATCCTTCAGCTTTCTGCCCTCAAAAGCTATAGGATGTTCCTCGTGAACAAGCACACCACCAATGGCCCTATCAAAACAGTAATACCATTATTGGAGTGTTTTATGAATAAAGAGTGATCAGCACTACTAACCTTAAAGTGTTGAGAAGTTAAAGCATCTAGCAACTTAGAGTATCAGGCCCTAGGAGATTGTTTTAAGCCATAAATGGCTTTTCTAAGCTTACACACATGCGGTTTTGGTACTTTAATGTTGTATTCTTGTGGGATATCTATGTAAACCTCTTCTTCTAATTCCCCCTGGAGAAAAGCATTTCGAAACATCCATTTGATACATTTCCCATTCATAATTAGTGGCTAAGGACAAAATAACTCTAATGGTGTTCATTTTGGCTACTGGGGCAAATGTTTCAGTGTAATCTAAACCATAGGTTTGAGTGAATCCTTTAGCAACCAATCTAGCTTTATGTTTCTCAATGGAACCATCACTCTTTAGCTTGGTTTTGTACATCCATTTACACCCAACAGTTTTCTTAACTTGTGGAAAAGTAACAATTTCCCATGTCTTATTCTTAACTAAAGCTTCCAACTCCTCATCTATGGCATTTCTCCAAATAGGAATGTCCTTGGCCTTGTTGTAGCAAGATGGCTCTTTCAAACTATCCAATTTGCTTAAAAACACTCTGTAACTCTCTTTAACATTATCTAAGGTATAACAATTTTCTATAGGATGTGCTTTGACTTTGTTCCCATAAAAGAATACCCTATTTTTCTGCCATTCGGATGGAGGCTTCCTAATTCTTTGAGATCTTCTAAGAGGAAAATTTTGATCATGTGATGAAGAATCGGACTCTCTCTCATTTTGACCCACCCGTGAGGAACTAAATGGGATTTCATGCTCTAAAACTAATTGATCATTATGGTTCTCATCACAAGGTGTAATCACTTTGACTTTTGCTAACTATGTTTTGTTCTTCATTTGATTGCAATGGTTCATGAATATCACCATTCTGTTGTGTTGAATCTTCATAGATAAAATCCTCTTTTTCACTTTCATTCAAACTAACTCCATTATTGATTTGATCGTTATTCCTTAACAAACTCAACCGATTACCTACAATAGATAGGGGAAGAGGATCCCCTTTCATTTCTCCTTCATATCTCACTTTATCAAAGTAAGGATCACTTTCTAGAAAAGTAACATTTCTTGACAAGAATTTGTCATTCATAAAAGGATCTAAACATTTATAACCTTTTTTATCAATGCAATACCCTAAAAATATGCACTTTACACTCCTATGACTCAATTTATCTCTAGCATGATTAGGGATGTGAACATAACAAGTACAGCCAAATACCTTTAGATAAGATAAGTTTGGTTGCCTATTATGCAACAATTCAAAAGGAGATTTTCCATTCAATAACTTCGAAGGCATACGATTTATCAAATTTATGGCAGTGAAAATAGCTTCATTCCAATATCTTTTAGGGACATTGTGATGAAACATTAGTGACCTTCCTACATCTAAAGTGTGCCAATTTTTTCGCTCGGCCACACCATTTTGTTCAGGTGTGTAGGGGCAAGTCGTTTGATGAACTATCCCTAAAGTGCTCAAGTAATTCTCAAAGGCGTGACTAGTATATTCTCCCCCATTGTCGCTCCTAAGAATCTTAATCCTTTTGCCAAGTTGATTTTCAATTAAGGAAACATACTCTTTAAAACATGATAAGGTCTCTGATTTGTTTTTAATCAAGTATATCCAAGTGTATCTCGACTTGTGATCAATGAATGTGACAAAATATCTAAAACCATTGTGAGATTCTAAAGGAGAAGTCCATAGATCAGAGTGAACAAGATCAAAGATTTCATTATAACAAGTTTCCGAATGTACAAAAGGAAGTTTAGTCTGTTTTCCAAGATTACAAGCCCTACATTGTTTAAAATTACCAAACTTCATTTTCGGAATCATTTTACACAAAATGTTACAAGGAGGATGGCCTAGTCTTGCATGCCAAAGTTTCTGAAGTCCACGGTCTTCCTCAACTCTAAGGGCTTGATTGGTACTATCCAAAAAATATAGGCCGTCGTGTAAGGTTCCCTCACCAATCTTCTTCCCAGTTGACATGTTCTAAAATATCACCTTATTGGGTTCAAAGGTAACACGACAATTTAAGTCTTTTGTTATTCTACTAACAGACAGCAAATTTGATGAAAAATTTGGCATATAAAGGCCACTTGTTCTCTTGGATAAAACTTTAATATCTCCTAATCCCTTAATGGGTATTTCACTACCATTGGCTATTGTCACATTTCTAATGTTTTCTAGGGTTTCTATTCTAGATGCCATGTTTTTATTTCTAAACATATGATTAGTGGCACCTGAATCAATAACCCAAGGGTCAAACTTAAAATGTGAGTTGGAAATCATACCTTGAGAGGAGCTTGGAAGATGGTTCCGAAGTAGTTTGGCCAAATCCTCAAGGAGTTTTGAGTTCCCTTTTTCGATCGCATTTTGAGCACGTTGTGGTGTTACTTTTTCACAAGGTTCCCTCACCAATCTTCTTCCCAGTTGATGTGTCTGTGGGCTTTGTGATTCTTCCATTCACGAAACCCAATGCTCGTTTTCCACATAATGCTCTTTCAGCGGGATTGATCCAAATTGAGTAATTTTTTTCATTCAAGGGAAATGTGGTAAGTTTCAAGGTGGTGTTACCATCATTATCAACTCCCTTGAAGGAACTTCTGCTCTTGGTGTTGTATGACGAGCTCTCCCTTTCCATTCTTTAATTTGGCTATGAAGGGGAATGTCTTGATACACCAAGAACCAACAAAGCAACAAAAGGTAAAAACTAGATTCAAGATGAAACCTACTCTGATACCATATGAAAAAAGATTGATGAAGAAAAGAAGTGGGAAAGAAAATATTGATGAAAGAATAAAGAAGCTTGTTTTTCCACTACATCAATAGTTACACATCTAGGGTATTTATATACAACGTCCTAACGGCTAGATACAAGCTTATTTTACTTTTCTAACAGCTAGGTACAATACACAACAACATATCTTTCAATTTCAAGAACTGGCCATTATTTCGTCCATTAGTGATTAGCTTACTAGCCATTATTTCGTCCTTTAGTGGTTAGCTTGATATGGGCTTGGGGCTTGATATGGGTGTCCATAGGCTAATCAAAGAGTTATTTGGGCCTTTTATCTTCACCCTTAATCTCTTCATTTTTAACATCTAGCATAGCCCAAATATCCTTCCCATTTAACTTGCACCTTTACATACATAAGGCCTCAGTCAGATTCGTCAATGCTCAGTGTATTGCACCTTTGTTATTGTAATGGGTTGAGTTTAGGCATGATGGTCTCTACCTTCGTGGCCTCTTCTCCTCGGTCACTGCCGTATTCAACTTGGCCTATTTACGACACTCTCTTGCCCTATAGGGTTCATCCCAGATAAAACAATCCCTTCTTCCCTGCATAGGGAACTTAGATTGGCTGGCTTCCCCTTTCTCTTTAGGCCCTAGAAGGTTTTGCATGCCAACCTTCTTCCTTTTCTTGTTTTCACCCAATTTTGTTATCTTGGACTGAGCTACGGTCTTATAATCTACCAAGCTATTTGCTGCTGCAATAGTCACAGTCAGGTCCTTCACACCTTGCCTGCGTAGCTCCATTTGGGACCAGTTCTGCAAGCCCAATATGAAATTAAAGAGCTTGTCTTCCTCAAACATATTGCGAATATCCAGTATTATCGAGCTGAATTCTTTCACATAATCTTGCATAGTCCCTTGTGTGTCTCAATCTCTTCAATTTCTCCCTAGCAAGCTGCACTGCATTGCTAGGGAAGAATTAGGCCTTTAATTCTCTTTTCAAGTCCTCCCACGTCTCAATGGGCGGCCTTTGCACCTCAACAAGCTCATTCAGCTTTGTTCTCCACCATAACTTAGCATCGCTTATCAGATACATGCTAGTTATGTCTTCCTTCTCGGCATCCGAAATATGGGCCTCAAAAAAATACTGTTCCATGTCCCACAAGAAATTCTCTGATTTCTCGGCATTCTAGGATCCACTAAACCCACGCGCGATTCAGGGACTTTTGTTTTGATCTAGGTGCCTTATGTCGGTTGAGATGCATTGCCAATAACAACTTTTAGTACCTTAGTTCAATAGCGCACTAATCTATCTAGCTGTTAGAATAAGTTTGTACCTAGCCGTTAGAATGTTATATATAAATGCCCAAGATGTGTAAATATTTAGCTAGTGAAAAGCAAGCTTCTTTTATGCTTTCATCAATACTTTCTTTCACACTTCTTTATTTCTTCATCAACATTTTTTCATGTTGATGCTGCGGTCTGTTCCTGTTCAAAGATCTGTTTATGCTTTATAAACAAATCACTACTCCCCATCAAGGCTTTGTAGGCTACATGGGCCGTAGGTAAATGTTGACTGGATTTGAGTAGTCCTATATAAACTGTTAAAGATAAAGAGATTGAGGGTGAAGATGAAAAGCCCAAATAACTCTTGGATTGATCTATGGATACCCATATCAAGCCCAAAGCCCAATTCAAGCTAACTACTAAAGGACGAAATAACGGCTAGTTTTTTAAATTGAAAGATATGTTATTATGTGTTGTACCTAGCTGTTAGAAAAGTAAAGTAAGCTTGTACCTAGCTGTTAGGATGTTGTATATAAAAACCCAAGCTGTGTAAATATTTGGAGATAGAATACAAAAGCTCTTCAATTTTCTCTCTTCATCTATTTTCTCTCTACTTGCATTTTTTTATTTGTTTATGTTGAATCTTTGAAAGTGTGAGCTAAACACATTCAAATTCTATTTATCAACAATAAACAAGGTTATTGGATGATCCAAAATTTGCATATGGATGAGGAATTAGGGCATGCTATGACATGGTCTGTTGTAGTGAGGCCAGTTGGGCGTCGAGATGATTCATCTCTCTCTGGTAGTGGTCAAAAGAAATTGTCATCTAAATGTGTTGCATAATAGTACGGTGAAGTTGAGCAATGTGATGTTGCACTACTTCAATTGGGCTTTGAAATTGTTGTTGTTGACATAGCTAGGCTTCAAGTTGAGAAGTAGCCACATCTATTCTTTGAAGTTAAGTGTTCTGGACTGTAAAGTTTTCTGCTTGCCATTTTATTGTTGCTTCTGCTTATGGCAATGCATTCGTTTCTCCTGTATGATTTCTTACAGTGGGTTTAATCTTCCATGTTTGCCTTTGTTTTTTTCTTTCAAGTGGGGATTCTATATCGATCCAGAAAAGTGAGGTTTGGCGGTTGATTCATCAAAATTGGTTGTAGCATTGTCAAGGCAGAAACGTCGTCATCATTATCATCATCCCATTCTGAAGGTGGTGGTGTCTTAGTTGTAGTTTTTAGAGTGTTGTATTGAACTATATACTCATATTTGCCTAAGCCTGCTCCAAGTGTGTCAAATCCTAGGACCTTGTTTTTGCATGCTTCATAAAAAGCATCTGAGGGAATGTGGACTTGTAGAGTCTATTGAGTAATCAAGGATTCTGCATAGAAAGGTTCTTACTCAGTGGCCAAAATGGGAGTAACATGAATGTCACTAGCTTCTGATTCCTACTCCAAATCTGTGGGTATGTTTGGGTTTATCGCAAGATTGGACCGGTATTGAGATAATGAGATTTTACCAAGTTAGGCCAGAGGATGCAGGATGGTTTGTGTTATAGGAACAATATTGTGTCGTGTTATTTGGACAATTGATGGTTGAGTTATTGTCCTTTTTTTTTACTATTGATGTTGTGGTGTGTTCTTGTTCAAGGATCTGTTTATGCTTCATTAACAAATCACTTCTCTCCATCAAGGCTTTGTAGGCTACATGGATCGTAGGTAAAGGTTGAGTGGATTTGGGTAGTACTGTATAAACAAGGATGTTGGATGATCCAAAATCTACATATGGAGGAAGAATTAAGGCATGTTGTGCCAAGGTTTATTGTAGCAAGGCTAGTTAGGCTTTGAGATGATTCATCTCTCTCTAGTGGTGGTTAAAAGAAATTGCCATATAAATTTGTTGCATAATGTATGATGAAGTTGAGGAATGTGTAGTTATACTGCTTTAATCGGGCTTTGAAATTCTTGCTGTTGACATAGCTAAGCTTCAATTTGGGAAGCAGTCACATCTATTCTTTGTAGATAGGTATTTTGGACTATAAAGTTTTCTTGTTGCCAGTTTAGTGCT
Organism: Xylocarpus granatum; assembly: GCA_019650275.1. Lineage (NCBI taxonomy): Eukaryota > Viridiplantae > Streptophyta > Magnoliopsida > Sapindales > Meliaceae > Xylocarpus > Xylocarpus granatum. The sequence goes on from BNST01002239.1 coordinate 142,239, forward strand.
GCTTCTGCTTGTGATAACGTAGTCATTTCTCCTGTATGATTTCTGACATTGGCTTTAATCTTCCATGTTTGCCTTTCTTTTGTAATGGGGTTTTCATATGGATCCAAAGAATGGAAGTTTTGTGGTTTATTCATCAAAATTGGTTATGGCATTATTAAGGCAGGGATGTCGTCATCATCATTATCATCATCCCATCCTAAAGGTGGTGGTATCTCAGTGGTAGTTTCTAGAGTGGTGTATCAAACTATATACTAGTATTTGCCTATGCCTTCTCCCAGTGTGTCAGATCCTAAGACCTTGTTTTTTTAATCTTCGTAAAAGGTATCTGAGGTCCGGAGCTTTTTAAGGCTTTCGTAAGGCTAGAATCGGGAGGATTGCCTTCTTAGCTTTGTGTCTTCTATGCATGCTAGGCAAAGACGATTTGAGATAGTAGTGTCATGGGGAGTAGTACTCTATAAGGGCTGCCATCTATAACGAAGGCTTATATTTGTGCAACATCCATGGATATGCCAAATCGGGTTGGGAAAGCCGCATCTAAGGCCTTGGCAGGATTTTACTTTTCCCACTATTTATTCTGGTGAATGATGGCTCTGCCGACGTAAGTTGGACTAGCGGTGAAACTAAAGCAATATGATGTTTCTCGTAATTCGTGATCCAAGTAGTTGGCAATAACTCTTGGAGTTTTTCTTTCTGGATTTGTTTCAGAATATATGTACAACTTGGGACTTGCCTTGATTCTACATTAATAAAAATAGAATCAAAGGTTTGATATGGAAGGGCCACGTCCATGGCATGGTTTTGAACCTCGTAAATTAGTTGGCAATGGAGTGTTGCCATAAAAGTAGAAACGTCAGAAACTGCTCCAACTATCTGCACCTGTAATTTGAGAAAAGAAGATAGTTATGGGTCTTATATAGACATGTTGAAGTTGGGAAATATGGTGACCATAATAGTTCCGACATTTAGAGTGGTCTGAACAGTACCTATGCTAGCATTTTCATAGTTGGCGAATCTTGTATTAATAAGGTCGATTCTAGAGATAACAAGTAACCCTTTTCGAGCATGGTAAGTTAGTGCAAATCTGATGCCATCAAAATAAATATGCGTATCCATTTTTTACCCATGACGAGATTAGAAAATCTAGGATATCAATGATAACAAACTATTCCATCTAAGATGGATGTAGTTGGTGAGCACTGAAATTGCGACACTGTACATATTTTTTTAATTTGAAAGAAGGAGATTGAATGAGAGTTTTAATAGAGTGAGTAAAGGAGGACCGAGGATTTCTATAAGTCCGATATAAATAGAAGTTTACTCAATGGAAGGGATTTTGATCCATCAAAATACTTAATCTCGTGTAGGCTTAAGATCTTATATGCCTAAGTAGTTTAGAGATCGGAGTTGTTTTGGGAAGAAGAAGAAATACTAAAAGACCTAGAAGATGAAGGAGGTGTACTTAGAGATCGGAGTCGTTTTGGGAAGAAGAAGAAATACTAAAAGACCTAGAAGATGAAGGAGGTGTAAAGCGTCGTGAGTTCTATTTGGAAAATGCTGTTAAAAGGTTTCTTCTTTTATCTAGTAGCTATCTTTCATAAAATACATAACTATACCGCTTTTCACTCAAACAAGACTATTTTAGCTTTTTTGTTATGGAGGATCAATCAAAACTGCAATCATAAAGCATGCTAAGCTATAAAGAGCATATTAGGCTTTGATATCAAATGGGGGGTGAGGACCAATTTCTCTCAAGGCAAGGTATTCTGCCATAACTATCTTATCACATATGTTTTATATGGGTTGACTCTTATGACTAAAGAGAAGAATTCTCAAGTTCTAGCCATCCAAGAAATAGTCTTAAATGACAATAAGCAAAAACTTAGTATAAAATTTTACTTCAAAATTAAAAGAGAAAAGAAGAAGAAATAAAACTTAAAAAGCCATGATTTGTAAAATACACTCGAATTTTATTTAAAGAGGGAGAAAAGGAGAGAGAACTCGTGTCTCTTTCTTACTTAGGAATTGGAATTTTAAATAAATTAAAAAAAAACATACAAAATGATATCACAATCGTCCTTACTTATATCACATATATTATAATTATATATCTTTAATCATTGCTGTTATGATTGTTATGCCTCATCTGTTTTTAATAATTTTCAAATTTTCGAAAATAGTCTTATTTTTACTCCTCTTTACATTTATGACCAACCTAATTCATTCTTACTAAACTAACCACTTTGGACGATTTTGCCCTCAAACCCTAAAACACAATTTCACCCTAAAACAAACGTCTATTCATTTTCTTCTCATTTTTTTTATATTGCGTTGCTGGTCAATTGCTAGTTTCATCTTCAACAGTATAAAAAATACAACAACAATAAGAAAAAAAGTTAGTCTCACTTACATTGGAGAGAATTTTACGATATTTGTTTTTTTACAAATAATTGATAAAATATGGTATTAATTTCCATAATTAAAGCACAATATATGATAAAATTAAACTTGCTATGGTAGTTAATTTCTTCCTTCTTGATAAAATGTTGACACAATGGTAAAAAAGTAGGCGTGTAGATAAGGTAAAATATAGCAAATAGGGCCATTTCGGTGTTTTGGATGAGAAAATGCAGAAGACGGAGAAGGAAAGACGCAGGGTGAATTTAGCGGGCGGCCGAATAAGGGGGGTGTGGCGCGTGAGGCTAAAATTCTTTCTTGGGTCTGTGGACCCAGGGCAAAAACACCTTGGGTTTGCTCTGGGTTCCCGGGAATCTAGGGTAAAAATGCCCTTGGTTTGCACCGAGTTCCTGAGAACCCAGGGCAAAAACGCCCTGGGTCTGCGTGGACCCAGGGCAAAAACGCCTTGGGTTTGCTCTGGGTTCCCGGGAACCCAAGGCAAAAACGCCCTGGGTTCGCGCGAACCCAAGGCGAAATTCCTCCTACCTAGGGTTTTAATCTAGAATTTTATCACTTGGGTCCCTAGGACCAGGTGAGTTTATGGGGACCCAGGGCTTTTTGTTCTAGGTTTTTATCACTTGAGTCCTTGGGGACTCAGGTGAGTTTACTCCTGAGTCTTTGGGATTTAGGGTTTTTATCATCTAGGTCCCTAGAGACTTAGGTGAGTTTATGTCCTGAGTCTAGGTTTTTATCACCTAGGTCCCTAGGAACCCAGGTGAGTTTATTCCCTAGGCAATTTGCTCTGGGTCCGCGAGGACCCAGAACCATTTCGCCTTGGGTTCCCGCAGACCCAAGGTGATTTCACCCTGGGTCCACGCAGACCCAGGGAGAAATTTTAGCCTCACGCGCCACACCTCCTTATTCAGCCGCCCACTGGATTCACCCTACGTCTTTTCTCCTCCATCTTCTGCATTTTCTCACCCAAATACACCGAAATAGCCTTATTTACTATATTTTACCCTATTACACTTTTACTTCTTACTATTGTGTTAACATTTTTAAAAACAAAGAGATATTTTTATGACTTCTAAACACAAAAATAAAGCAAAAATTTATGCAATATATTTGTATTAATCTTTTTTTTTGTTATTGTTCTATTCTTTATGTTATGGAAGGCAAAATTCGCAATTAATTGGCAAAACAACAGTGATAAGATGAGAAAAAAAATAAATGACGAAATGAGAAAAAAATAGAAAAATATTTGTTTTTATCTTTTGGTTATTCTGAGGGTAGAAATGAAATTGTATTTTAGAATTTGAGGGTAAAATTACCTAAAGTATTTAGTTTAGTAAGAATGAATTAAAATTAATCGTAAATATAAAAAGGTATAAAAATAATATTATTTTCGTAAATTTTCTTTATTTTTGCTGACTAATTTGACCTACAAATAAAATGATCTAATAATGACATCTAAAGACCCCACTACACTGGCATTAAAAAATAAATAATAAAGAAACGGGGGTTGGTATTGACCGAACCAACTTTGCCCACATTACCATTCTCACAAAGGCTCGTCCCCGGACCTTCCTACTTCTTACTTTCTCTCTCCTCCCTCTCATTATAAACAATCCTTTAACCCCATCTTTTCTCCAGCTTGACGTTCTCTTCCGTAGTGAGAAACACCAAGCTTAACCTATTATCTAACCCACCTACCTCTCCTCCTCCTCCTCTTTGGTTTTTTGTTTCCACCTTTTAATAATTCATCAGGAAAATAGAAATGAATACTCTTTCCCCTCCTTCTCAGCTTATCTCTCCCAGCACCCGTCAGTTCAACCGGATTCGCTGTATTTGCAGATCCGATTCAGTTCACTTCCCAAATGCCGTCGGGTTGAGCCGTGTGGACTGGCAAAGCTCCTGCGCTATTTTGTCTAGTCAAGTTGTCTCTCAAGAGCAGCCTTCTGATAAACCAGCCGAGCATGTCGCTGCTGTTAATGGCCACAAGACTTCCATTGACCTCAGTCTCGTCCCAATCGACCACAACAACAACAAACTCCCGCTGCAGAAGCCGCTCAGTATTGCCGACCTCTCGCCGGCTCCTATGCACGGTTCTCAACTCCGGGTCGCTTATCAAGGCGTCCCTGGCGCCTACTCTGAAGCCGCCGCCGGTAAAGCTTATCCCGACTGCGAAGCCATTCCTTGCGACCAATTTGAAGTCGCTTTCCAGGCCGTTGAGCTCTGGATCGCTGACCGTGCCGTTTTACCAGTTGAAAACTCGTTAGGCGGATCGATCCACCGGAACTACGACCTCCTTCTCCGCCACAGGCTACACATCGTTGGCGAAGTCCAGCTTCCGGTACACCACTGTCTTTTAGCCTTACCAGGCGTACGCAGAGAATACCTATCGCGCGTCATTTCACATCCACAAGCGCTCGCTCAGTGCGAACACACACTAACAAAACTAGGGCTCAACGTCACGCGCGAAGCCGTCGACGATACAGCCGGTGCCGCCGAGGAAATCGCCTCCCACAACATGCGTGATACGGCGGCAATTGCATCGGCACGCGCCGCCGAGTTGTACGGTTTACAAATCTTAGCGGATGGAATTCAGGACGATTCAAGCAATGTGACCAGATTTGTGATGTTGGCTCGTGAGCCGATTATTCCGCGCACGGATCGGCCGTTCAAGACGAGTATAGTGTTCGCGCACGATAAGGGGACCAGCGTGTTGTTTAAAGTGTTGTCTGCTTTCGCGTTCAGGAACATAAATTTGACGAAGATTGAATCACGGCCGCACAAGAACCGTCCGATCAGTTTGGTTGATGATGCGAATGTGGGGACGGCCAAGCATTTCGAGTATTTGTTTTACGTGGATTTTGAGGCGTCAATGGCTGACGTTCGAGCACAGAATGCATTGGCTGAGGTTCAGGAATTCACTTCGTTTTTGAGGGTGTTGGGGAGTTATCCGATGGACATGACTCCATGGTACCCATCCACGGGAGATTAGAAGGAAAGAAGGAATCAAAAAGAAAATTTAAATGTTTAAAATGTTATTATTTGCGCAGAGAAAAAAAGGAAATTAATTTAAATTTTTCTTTTCTTTAATTTGTCTGTGAATTTATTATTAATAAAATTTCTACGTGGGTAAATATTTTATTTGTAGTTGATGAAATCTAATGATTTTGTTTTGTTGTTACGGTAAGAATGTGTATACCGGAACACAGCCCAACTATGGCTCCATGCTTTATACCCGGGGGAAAGGGAAACGAAGGAAACAAAATCCTAAATTTTTTTGTTCATGTAAATGATCTATCCGTTCAACGATTTGGTGGCAATCATATATCTTGATTAATTTTTTGTTTTGTCATAATCTGTTAAATAGTATTACATTTTAAATATATCAATTATGTTATTTATTAAATTTTTTTAATTAAAAGGTACAATTACGAAGAATTAATCACAAAAAATTCTATAAGACTAACTTTTAGTAGTGTTTAAATTTTGTAATTGAATTTTGATAAATTAATTGATTAATATAAATTATATTTGATTACATAAGAACAAGTAAATAGTTTAAATTTAATTTTTAATCAAATAATATATATATATGTATATATTATTTATCAATCCAGGTCATACATTAAAAAATTTTTGTGAAAAATGAAACAAATACAAGCTTAGGCAAACAAAAAAAAATAGTAATAAAATGATAAGTGAGTATCATTCTTATATAAATGAATTGTTTTAGTTAACTATCAAATTAAACTATTATACTTTCATTTGAATAAAGGAATGAATTATACTAAATTAACTAATGATTAAAATAAAACAAAAAATAAAGATAAAATCAACATGACTAGTGCTTTAGGATATGATTTTACTTAAATTAATCCGAATTGATTTTATCTATTCTTATTTAAGGTGGTCATTTTCAATATGATCCAATAAAATTAACATGAATTCGACACAAATTTGTATATGCTATGTAGTATAAAATAATAAAATTATTAAATAGGTTATTCGACACATATAACATAATTAATAATTTGGTTAGATTTAACTGTGTATTTTCTTTGACTACAAATATATCCAATTGCTATAAATATATCCAATTGGGTCATAAATGATAACATGCATGAAAGATGAGAAAGTATGCATCTCAATGCAACCGTTTTCTTTAGAAATGCATCAAAACAAGCTCCATTCTTCTTAGAAATGCACAAAAATACTAGAATTGCTTTCAAGAAAACATGATTTTGTCGAGCCTGATCGCCACTAATTTCTCCAAAATTGCCTCAAAAGACCTCTTTTGTCCCTGTGAATTGAATAAAATCTCAAAAATTGTGCTAAGATTTGGCCAAAATTTAAAGATACAAAGTGCATCAAAACATCTCTATTTCTCTCGAATGCATTAAAATGCTTTGAGCATATCCGTTTTTCTTACAAGTGCATAAAAAACATTGGCAATTGCTTTAAAACATAGCTAATTTGGTTGAGATGGCTGCAAAATGCACCAAAATGTCACTACCATTTTCTCTAAAATCACATCGAAATTTGTTAGAGCATCCCCCTTGATATGCTTCATCACAGAAATAAAGTTGCTACAATCTAAGAAGAGCCATACATAGGACCAATTATTAGGGCAAGAGTCAAGCTTGTTATTTTACTCACCTACATAGAGGAAAATTGATTTGCTGAATTGAGTTCAATTTCAACCTGATGATTTGTGGTCAATGAACTTCAATAAATAAGGTGGCTAATAACTTAAATGCTTACTTAAATGATGCATTGATTATTGTTTTAATAGTTGGGTTTTAATTAATTAGTTTTAGTTTTTTTCAAGTAGTCATTAATGTACAAATCTTCCAAGGCAAATTTGCTAGTTTTATAATGGAAGACATGTTATTGTAATGGATTCAAAGTTTGCGTATGAGGATAATTTTGTTGAGATACATCCAAATTCTTATCTAAATAAATTCTTTATTTAATGGTGAATTATCTATTGATTCTTATCACTCTTCCTTCTTTCTATCTTAACGTGTGGCAAATTAACCTAGTAATCTTATTTATGGCGATCTAATCTTTTCAAATTTGATTAACTAGTTTTTAATTTCTTTATTTTAATTCTTGATACTAATTGAAATTTCATTTCCTCTTCCTAAACTTCCATAAGCTATCCCTATCACATTCCCACTTTAAATTCAGGTGAGTAAAGTAACAAGCTTGGCTCTTGCCCTGTAACTGGTCTTATGTATGGCTCTTTTTAGATTGCAACAACTTCATTTCCATGATGGAGCACATCAAGGGGATGCTCTGAGACATTTCAATGTGATTTTAGAGAAAGTGATAGTGACATTTTGCAGCCATCTCAACCAAATCAGCTAAGGACCACTTTTCTCTATTGACTTTACTACCTTCTTTGAAATGGAAGTCAAATAAGTAGATATTGAATTGATACTTTTGGTAGAACCTGATCTGTACACTCCTCTCATTAGTTGTCTCTTCACCTTGATAGCAAGTTTAATCACATTTTGCAAAGAAACATATGGTTGCAATTCTACCCTACTTGAAATTTCATAGTTGAGCCCGCCAAGAAACCTTGCAATGGCTAATTCTTCCGGTTCTTGTAAGTTACATCTTATCGTAAGCATCTCAAACTCTTTGACATAGTCTTCCACACACATGCCCCCTTGTCTTAAACTTTGAAGCTTGCGGTACAAATCTTGTTTGTAATATTGTGGCAAAAATCATCTCTCTATTAATCTCTTCATGACTCTCCAACTTGTCACCTCATCTAAACCTTCCCTTTTTCGCCTAACTTTCTCATTTTCCCACCATAAATTGGCATAATCAATAAATTTAAGAGTTACCAACTTGCACTTCCTTTGTTTAAAATAATCATAGTACTCAAATACCTTCTCTACTTTTCGCACCCATTCTAAGTACTCGAGTGAATTTATTCCCCGAAATGGCAGAATTTTCAACTTAACATCAATTCCATTATCCTTAATATTTCTTCTCTGCCATTGTCTCTCCTCAGCTTCATCATCTATTCTTGTCTCATCAAGCTCATCTTCTTCATAATAATCAGGCCTTCTAGTTGCTCGCTGTCCTTGTCGTTCATGTCTTTTAGGTTGTTGCTGAATGATATTCCTTTCTCATGGCTTGAATTAAATGGTTTATTTGCCCCCTCATCTCTGCTTGCTAGTGTTTAAATGCTAAGATCTTAGTTTGATGCAAACTCAATCCTCTTGGAACACTGGGAGTTTCTTTTTGATGCGATCTTCAAGAACCAAATCTCAAGAAAAGTACAAAAACGCGAAAACGAAATTAGGAATGTTTAAACTAGATTTGAACTTTGAATACAACACAACCCAATGACGTCTTGCAGTTAGAAACCTTGGTATAATATTCAAAGAAAAGATAAATCTTAGATCCACAAACGTCTTTTAGAAAGGAACCTAAGATATGAGAGATTGAATGCTACAAGAAGGATTGTTCTTGATAAGTTCAATTTGCTCTTAAGGAACAAGGAAGCTCACAAAAGTGAATTCTCTGTAATTAATCAACTTCTTCTCTTTCAATATTTATAGGCATATTTATGTGATACCTTAACACAAATAAAACAAACTTTAGCAAAATAACTTATCTAACATAGATTTTGAATCTAACACAGATTAGACATTTACTTATTTGAATCTAACACAGATTAGGCCTTTACTTATTTGAGTCTAACTTAATATGCTAAATAAATTAAAATAGACCTAAATTGGGCTTAGTAATAATGTTTTTAGCCTATTATATAACAACAATAGCATAACAAAAGGTTTTTTTTTATGTTTTTGACTTAAAACAAAAAAGGCCATCACTTTTTTACAACTAAAATAAACACAAACTAGCTAACTTATGGGCTTTGTGCATAGTTGGCTAGTGAAATCTCCTTAATATGCTTGGATCATGTTTATATGACTTTGATTATGTTTAAGCCTAATGCCTTAGTAAAATCTCCATGCAAGCTTTGCTTCTTCTAGGCATCTTCAATAAGCGTATTTAAGGCTGCCTTTATTTTCTTTGCTTTTGCTATTATAATTGAACTTTCATGAATGTATAAAGGATTTGGAGATGTGTTAGAATGCATGCTACCATCTCTAATACTTGTATCTCCATCACTTCTTCTCCAGACATAATTCTTCCTGAAAATTTCAAGTGAATGAGTTTCTTGATTCAAAAGGTTTTGATACCAACTGATGTGCCTCAAGGATCCTCAAATGATGAATTAAGATCTTATGGGTATATTTTCTTTTGGTGTTTTTTGGATGGAAAGAGGTGTTGAGATATGGTATAGTTGTTGACTAAATGGAAAATTTTAATTGGAGTAAGTTTTTTGTTCTTTAGAGGCGTTTTAAAGGAACTGAAGAGTTATGTATGAATTTGAAGTGAGAATGTGAGAGGAATAGCTTATGAAAGTTTAGGAAGAGGAAATGGAGTTTCAATCAGTATCAAGAATCAAAAGAAAGAAATTAAACACTAGTTAATCAAGTTTGATAAGATTAGATTGTCACAAACAAGATTACTAGGTTGATTCGCCACACTTTAAGATAGAAAGAATGAAGAGTGATAAGAATCGATAGATAATTCACCACTAAACAAAGAATTTATTTAAATAAAAATTTGGATGCAACTTAACAAAATTGTCCTTATCATAGATTCTGAATCTATTACAATAACATGCATTCTATTATAGAACCAGTAAGCTTGCCCTAGAAGATTTGTACATTAATGACTACTTGCAAAACTAAGACTAATTAACTAAAACCCAACTAATAAAACAATAATTAATGCATCATTTAATTAAGCATTTAAGCTATTAGCCACCTTATTTATTAAAGTTCATTGACCACAAATCATCATTCTCATTGGCTGAAATTGAAAATATAACCACAACTTTTTTGATATTGCTTGATGTATTAAATTGGTTTTGTTAACTTTGATGAGAGAACAAGGGAATTTTCACCAAAGAGAGAAAGATGAAGAAGATGAGAGAATTATTTTCTACTTATTTAATATCTAAGTATGTACACATTTTGTATTTATATACACACTATCCTAACGGCTAGGTACAAACTCACTTTACTTTTCGAATAGTTAGGTACAATATATAATAGCATATCCTTCAATTTCAAAAAACTATTGTTATTTTGTCCTTTAGTGATTTAGCATGAAGTGGGTTTTAGGCTTGATGTGGGTACCCATAGACTAGCCAAAGAGTTATCTGGGCTTTTATCTTCGCCCTTAATCTTTTCATCTCCAATGCAACATGATCACGATGCTGGTATGAATTTGGAGATTGATCAATTGGCTCAATCGGCTTTATTTGAGCAGGTTTGCCCTCCTCCTTTTTGGCTTGTCCTTCATTTAGTGTTGATACTATCTTCCCTCAAAAGATCAAGTGTATATTTCCTTTGGAATAGAAATGCCGTATGTGCCCAAAGTCTTTAATATCAAAAGTAGACTTTAAAAAACTTTTAGTGCTATTTATTTTCAAAGTATAACTCCCAGTTATAATGATATCGTCTACATAGATTATCACAATAGTAATACCATTATTGGAGTGTTTTATGAATAAGGAATGATTAGCACAACTAACCTTAAAATGTTGAAAAGTTAAAGCACCTAGCAACTTAGAATACAATAGTAATACCATTATTGGAGTGTTTTATGAATAAGGAATGATTAGCACAACTAACCTTAAAGTTAAAGCCTTAGGAGATTGTATTAAGCCATAAATGGCTTTTCTAAGCATACACACATGTGGTCTTAGTACTTTAATGTTGTATCATTGTGGGATATCCATGTACCAAAATATTTACACATCTTGGGTATATATTTACAAGTGTGAAAGAAAGTATTGATAAAAGAATAAAAAAGCTTTTTTATTTTATCCCTAAATATTTACACATCTTGGGTATATATATACAACATCATAACGACTAGGTACAAGCTTACTTTACCTTTTTAATAACTAGGTACAACACATTACAACATATCTTTCAATTTCAAAAACTAACCGTTATTTCATCATTTAGTAGGCAACTTGAAATGGGTTTTGGGCTTGATATAGGTGTCCATAGACTAGTTAAAGAGTTATTTGTGTGAAAAAAGATTGAAGAAGAAAAGAAGTGTGAAAGAAAATATTGATGAAAGAATAAAGAAGCTTGTTTTTTTTTCCACTCCATCAATATTTACATATCTAGGGTATTTATATACAACATCCTAACGGCTAGGTACAAGCTTATTTTACTTTTCTAACAGTTAGGTACAACACACAATAGCATATCTTTCAATTTCAAGAACTAGCCGTTATTTCGTTTTTTAGTGGTTAGCTTGATATAGGGCTTTGGGTTTGATATGGGTGTCCATAGGCCAATCAAAGAGTTATTTGGGCCTTTCATCTTCACCCTCAATCCCTTCATTTTCAACACTCCCCCTCAAGTTGGGCTTGAACAAATTGATCAAGTTCAACTTGCATACAAACTTTTGAAGTTGTTGAATACTCGGAGGTTTGGTGAATATGTCTGCCAATTGATCTTCGCTCTTGACATAAGGCATTGAGATTGTCTTGTTCAAATACTTTTCTCTTATAAAGTGACAATCTACCTCTATGTGCTTGGTCCTCTCATGAAACACTGGATTGTTTGCAATATGTATCGCCGATTTGTTATCACAATGTAGCTTCATAGGTGCCTCGACGTTAAAACCCAAATCTTCAACCAATGCCTTCAACCATATCAATTCACTAGTGGTTGAAGCCATTGCCCTATATTCAGCTTCGGCACTTGATTTGGCCACCACGGTTTGCTTTTTGCTCTTCCAAGTCACTAAATTTCCACCAACAAAAGTGCAATATCCAGTTGTAGATTTGCGATCTTCAATGTTTCCTGCCCAATCAGCATCCGTGTAGGCAAAAATTTGGTGATGTCCATGTTTCTTCATGAGTATTCCTTGTCCTAGAGTTCCCTTTGAGATATTTGAGTATTCGGTCCACCATTTCCATGTGATTGGTCATTGGACAAGTCATGAATTGGCTTACCTGATTCACAGCAAAAGAAATGTCAGGTCTTGTAATAGTTAAATAGATTAACTTACCCACAATTCTTTGATATTGCTTGATGTCTTCAATTGGTTTGCCCTCCTTCCTTTTGGCTTGTCCTTCAATTGGAGTTGATGCTATCTTCCCTCCAAGCTTACCTGTCTCTTTCAAAAGATCAAGTGTGTATTTCCTTTGGGATAGAAATAGCCCTTTATTAGAATGGGCTATTTCTATACCTAGAAAATACCGTAAGTGTCCAAGGTCTTTAATATCAAAAGTAGACTTTAAATAACTTTTAGTGCTGTTTATTCCCGAAGTATCACTCCCTGTTATAATGATATCATCCACATATATTATCACAATAGTAATACCATTATTGGAGTGTTTTATGAATAAAGAGTGATCAGCACTACTAATCTTAAAGTGTTGAGAAGTTAAAGCACTTAGCAACTTAGAGTACCAGGCCCTAGGAGATTGTTTTAAGCCATAAATGGCTTTTCTAAGCTTACACACATGCGGTTTTGGTACTTTAATGTTGTATCCTTGTGGGATATCCATGTAAACCTCTTCTTCTAATTCCCCCTGGAGAAAAGCATTTCGAACATCCATTTGATACATTTCCCATTCATAATTAGTGGCTAAGGACAAAATAACTCTAATGGTTTTCATTTTGGCTACTGGGGCAAATGTTTCAGTGTAATCTAAACCATAGGTTTGAGTGAATCCTTTAGCAACCAATCTAGCTTTATGTTTCTCAATGGAACCATCACTCTTCAGCTTGGTTTTGTACACCCATTTACACCCAACTGTTTTCTTACCTTGCGGGAAGAGTAACAATTTCCCATGTCTTATTCTTAACTAAAGCTTCCAACTCCTCATCCATGGCATTTCTCCAAATAGGAATGTCCTTGGCCTCGTTGTAGCAAGATGGCTCTTTCAAACTATCCAATTTGCTTAAAAACACTCTATAACTCTCTTTAACATTATCTAAGGTATAACAATTTTCTATAGGATGTGCTGTGACTTTGTTCCCATAAAAGAATACCCTATTTTTCTGCCATTCGGATGGAGGCTTCCTAATTCTTTGAGATCTTCTAAGAGAAAAATTTTGATCGTGTGATGAAGAATCGGACTCTCTCTCATTTTGACCCACCTGTGAGGAACTAACTGGGATTTCATGCTCTAAAACTAATTTGTTGATAAATAGAATTTGAATGTGTTTAGCTCACACTTTCAAAGATTCAACATAAACAAATAAAAAAATGCAAGTAGAGGAAAAAATAGATGAAGAGAGAAAATTGAAGAGCTTTTGTATTCTGTCTCTAAATATTTACACAGCTTGGGTTTTTATATACAACATCCTAACGGCTAGGTACAAGCTTACTTTACTTTTCTAACAGCTAGGTACAACACATAATAGCATATCTTTCAATTTAAAAAACTAGCCGTTATTTCGTCGTTTAGTAGTTAGCTTGAATTGGGCTTTGGGCTTGATATGGGTATCCATAGATCAATCCAAGAGTTATTTGGGCTTTTCATCTTCACCCTCAATCTCTTCATCTTTAACACTCCCCCTCAAGTTGGATGACTTGGCATATGCACATAACATACACATCCGAAAATTCTAAGATAAGACAAGTCCGGTTGGGTACTATAAGCAATCTCAATTGGTGTCTTTCCTTTCAGTACCATAGATGGTGTTCGGTTAATAAGATGTGTCGCTGTGAGAATAGCTTCCCCCCAAAACTCTCTAGGTACATTGTGATAGAACATCATAGTTCTTGCCACCTCTAAAATATGCCTATTCTTACGTTCAGCCACTCCATTTTGTTCTGGAGTGTAAGGACAAGTAGTTTGGTTAACAATTCCTTTACTGACTAAAAACTCTTTAAACAAGTTGTTCACATACTCTCCTCCATTATCAGTTCTCAACACCTTAACTTTCTTATCAAATTGGTTTTCAATCAATATCACAAACTCTCTAAAACAACAAAAAACCTCAGATTTCCTTTTAATAAGATAAATCCATGTATACCTAGATTTATGATCTATAAAAGTTACAAAATATTTGAAGCCCTTATGAGATAGAGTGGGAGAAGTCCACAAATCAGAATGTACCAAAGCAAATAAATTATTATATTCATGATGAGATTGTACAAAAGGTATCTTAGTTTGTTTTCCTAAAATACAAGAACTACAATCTTTGATCTTATCAAATTTCAAGTTAGGAACTAATTTTTGCAAAATATGACTAGGAGGATGCCCTAATCTAGCATGCCAAAGTTCTTGGATTTTGCTGCTATCTACTTTAAAGGCTTTGCTTGAATCTTCCAAAACATACAGCCCATTTTTCTCTCTTCCCTCACCAATCAATTGTCCGGTCTTGATGTCCTGAAATGTTACTTTATTAGGTTCAAATATAACATAACAATCTAAATCTTTAGTAATTCTACTTACGGACAACAAATTTGAAGAAAAACATGGCATATAAAGACCTTTAGTATGCTTAGACAAAATATTCAAGTGTCCTAAACCACTAATCGGTATATCTTTTCCATTAGCTATACTCACCCTTTTATCCTTTCCTATAGACTCAATTTTAGAAGCTAAATTTTTACTTCTAAACATGTGATTTGTAGCACCCGAGTCTATAACCCAAGGATCAATATTTAAAGATAAATTAGAGATCAAACCTTGAGAGGTGTTTGGCCTTTGACATTGAAGGAACTTTGCAAATTGCTCAATGAGGTTTGTGGACAAGTTTGCCTCTGATGTGTGGTTTAATTCTTCTGAAATTTTGGCTTTATTCTCCTTCTTCAAGTGAGGATGAAGCTCAAAACATTTATCCTTGTTATGCCCAAACTTTCCACAATGATCACAAAACCTACAATTTCTTTTGATGTGTCCTAGTCTTCCACATCTTTCACATTTGATGGCTTTGCTTTCTTTCAACCCTTGTGTTACCATTGCTGCTTCTTTTGCCTTCGCAAATGCACCTTTCTCAATTTTAGGCTCATCTCTATCAAACGCTTCTCTAGCCATCAATTCCCTATCCACAATATTCACCACATCATCATATGGTGGCATCTCCTTATTCCTTAGAATTTGATTCCTAAGGTCCCCAAAACTAGGCCCCAATCCTGCCAAGAGGAAACAAACAAGATCTTCATTGGCCCTTTTCTCCAATTCTTCCTCATTGGTAGTAATCGGCCTCAAACACTCCAATTCATCCCATGCTTCCTTGATTTTGTTGGAGTAGGAAAGGAAATCACTTCCATTCATCTTGGCATTTGTAATGATTTCCCTCAACTCATAGACTTTTAAGAGATTACCTTGATTTCTGAACCTTCTAGCAAGTGCATTCCAAAGGTCTTTGGCAGTTTTGGCTTTGTTGAAGGCACCAACCAAGGATTGATCAATGGAGTTGATAATCCAAGTAATGACAAGATTATCAACATATCTCCATTCAGCATATTCTTTATCTCCCACCTTAGGTTGATTAATTTCTCCATCAACAAATCCCAGAACTCTCATGCCCAGTAAGGCCCTTGTTGCATTCGTCACCCATGTAGAGTAATTCCTTCCATTTAGAGGAAAGGTAGTAAGCTTAGTGGTGATTTTGTAGTCGGAATCAACATTGAAAAAATTCTCTCTCTTGGCAGAACTACTTCCCACTTGTGCTGCCATTTTAATTTCAGCAACCTGGCCTTGCACAATGGAGATTGATCACACAACCAAGAGAGAGTAAAAAATAAAGGAGAGATGATGAAATGAGCTCCCTAAATGCAACCTTGCTCTGATACCATGTTGATAAATAGAATTTGAATGTGTTTAGCTCACACTTTCAAAGATTCAACATAAACAAATAAAAAAATGCAAGTAGAGAAAAAATAGAAGAAGAGAGAAAATTGAAGAGCTTTTGTATTCTGTCTCTAAATATTTACACAGCTTGGGTTTTTATATACAACATCCTAACGGCTAGGTACAAGCTTACTTTACTTTTCTAACAGCTAGGTACAACACATAATAGCATATCTTTCAATTTAAAAAACTAGCCGTTATTTCGTCGTTTAGTAGTTAGCTTGAATTGGGCTTTGGGCTTGATATGGGTATCCATAGATCAATCCAAGAGTTATTTGGGCTTTTCATCTTCACCCTCAATCTCTTCATCTTTAACATAATTGATCATTAGGGTTCTCATTACAAGGTGTTTCCTCACTTTGACTTTCGCTAACTATGTTTTGTTCTTCATTTGATTGCAATGGTTAATGAATATCACCATTTTGTTGTGTTGAATGTTCATAGATAAAATCCTCTTTTTCGCTTTCATTCAAACTAACTCCATTATTGATTTGATCGTTATTCCTTAACAAACTCAACCGATTACCTACAATAGATAGGGGAAGAGGATCCCCTTTCGTTTCTCCTTCATATCTCACTTTATCAAAGTAAGGATCACTTTCCAGAAAAGTAACGTTTCTTGACAAGAATTTCTCATTTGTAAAAGGATCTAAACATTTATAACCTTTTTTATCAATGCAATACCCTAAAAATATGCACTTTACACTCCTATGACTCAATTTATCTCTAGCATGATTAGGGATGTGAACATAACAAGTACAACCAAATACCTTTAGATAAGATAAGTTTGGTTGCCTATTATGTAACAATTCAAAAGGAGATTTTCCATTCAATAACTTCGAAGGCATACGATTTATCAAATGTATGGCTTTGAGAATGGCTTCATTCCAATATCTTTTAGGGACATTGTGATGAAACATTAGTGACCTTCCTACATCTAAGATGTACCGATTTTTCCGTTCGGCCACACCATTTTGTTCAAGTGTGTAGGGGCAAGTCGTTTGATGAACTATCCCTAAAGTGCTCAAGTAATTCTCAAAGGCATGACTAGTATATTCTCCCCCATTATCACTCCTAAGAATCTTAATCCTTTTGCATGTTGATTTTGAATTAAGGAAACATACTCTTTAAAACATGACAAGGTCTCTGATTTGTTTTTAATCAAGTCTATCCAATTGTATCAAGACTTGTGATCAATGAATGTGACAAAATATATAAAGCCATTGTGAGATTCTAAAGGAGAAGTCCATAGATCAGAGTGAACAAGATCAAACATTTCATTATAACAAGTTTCCGAATGTACAAAAGGAAGTTTAGTATGTTTTCCAAGATTACAAGCTCTACATTGTTTAAAATCACGAAACTTCATTTTCGGAATCATTTTACACAGAATGTTACTAGGAGGATGGCCTAGTCTTGCATGCCAAAGTTTCTGAAGTCCACAGTCTTCCTCAACTCTAAGGGCTTGATTGGTACTATCCAAAAAATATAGGCCGTCATGTAAGGTTCCCTCACCAATCTTCTTCCTGGTTGACATGTCCTGAAATATCACCTTATTGGGTTCAAAGGTGACACGACAATTTAAGTCTTTTGTTATTCTACTAACGGACAGCAAATTTGATGAAAAATTTGGCATATAAAGGCCACTTGTTCTCTTGGATAAAACTTTAATATCTCCTAATCCCTTAATGGGTATTTCACTACCATTGGCTATTGTCACATTTCTAATGTTTCCTAGGGTTTCTATTCTAGATGCCATGTTTTTATTTCTAAACTTATGATTAGTAGCACCTGAATCAATAACCCAAGGGTCAAACGTAAAATCTGAGTTGGAAATCATACCTTGAGAGGAGCTTGGAAGATGGTTCCGAAGTAGTTTGGCCAAATCCTCAAGGAGTTTTGAGTTCTCTTTTTCGATTGCATTTTGAGCACCTTGTGGTGGTGCCTTTTCCTTGAAGTAAACTGGCCTCAAATGTGGATTAAGAACCCAGCATTTTTCTTTAGTATGGCCTAGCATCTTGCAGTGCCCAAACTTCCTCTCTCAGCCTTGTTTGAATTCCCATTCAAAATCTTTCTTTGCAAGTACTCTTTATTAACCTTGTTTGCAACATCGTCATAATAAGGCAAAGGTTCAATTCTAAGAATGTGATTCCGAAGATCTTCGTAGTCCAAACCCAAACCCATCAAATACGATATCACAAGATCTTCATTGGCCCTTTTTTCCACCTCTTCAATGTTGGTAGTATTCGGCCTTAATGATTGAAGTTCATCCCATGCCTCCTTAATTTTGGTGTTATATTCTATCGGATCACCTCCACTAAGGCTGATATTGTTGATGAACTGCTTCAACTCGTATATTTCTCATCAAGTTTTCTTGATGACCAAATTGTCTCTTGATAGACTCCCAAAGTGCTTTAGAAGTTTCGGCCTTTGAGAATGCACCTACCAAGGATGGTTCCATGGAATTTAAAATCCATGTGTACACCAAGTTGTCGTTATAGCACCAATCTTCGTATTCTTCACTTGATGTGTCTGTGGGCTTTGTGATTCTTCCATTCACGAAACTCAATGCTCGTTTTCCACATAATGCTCTTTCAGCGGGATTGATCCAAATTGAGTAATTTTTTCCATTCAAGGGAAATGTGGTAAGTTTCAAGGTGGTGTTACCATCATTATCAACTCCCTTGAAGGAACTTCTGCTCTTGGTGTTGTATGACGAGCCCTCCCTTTCCATTCTTTAATTTGGCTATGAAGGGGAATGTCTTGATACACCAAGAACCAACAAAGCAACAAAAGGTAAAAGCTAGATTCAAGATAAAACCTGTTCTGATACCATGTGAAAAATATTGAAGAAACAAAGAAGTGTGAAGGAAAGTATTGATGAAAGAATAAAGAAGCTTCTTTCTTTTCACTTCATCAATATTTACACATCTAAGGTATTTATATACAACATCCTAACGGCTAGGTACAAGCTTATTTTACTTTTCTAACAGCTAGGTACAACACACAATAGCATATCTTTCAATTTCAAGAACTAGCCGTTATTTCGTCCATTAGTAATTAGCTCACTAGCCGTTATTTCGTCCATTAGTAATTAGCTCACTAGCCGTTATTTCGTCCATTAGTAATTAGCTCACTAGCCGTTATTTCGTCCTTTAGTGGTTAGCTTGATATGGGCTTTGGGCTTGATATGGGTGTCCATAGGCCAATCAAAGAGTTATTTGGGCCTTTTATCTTCAACAGCTATAAAGTCAAAAATGCATATTCCTAAGTTATGCCACAACCCAAAAGGGTTATAGATGCTTTGACCCCAAAACAAATAGGTTTTTTGTATCTAGAAATGTAACATTTTTAGAGCATGAACCCTACTTCGAAAAACATGAACTCAAAACCAATGGTAAGGGGGAGGATGTGGGTAATTCCATCCCCGGTCCTATTATTGACACTATTCACACAAAGGGACCCATTCTTGACTTAGGAAGAATATGCATAATCAGCTAGAATTTCAAGAGGAATCATCTCAAAATGAGAATGATCCTTACCTTCTTAGACAAACAAACGATGAGAATGAACCTACTTTTTCCCATGATGATTCATCCCATGATCAAATTGATCCAAATCATCTTGGAGATGACCAAATTAGTAGCCATGACACACCAAATCAATTTATGGGTAGTGATGCTCATGCTACACAGGAACTACCCACACTCAAAACATCTACTCAGATTAAAAGACCTGCCTCTGAATGGATGAAAACTAGAGTGTTTCATCATGGAAACCATGTAACCAATACCCTATTCAAATCTACTATACTCATGATCACATTAAAGATCAATATAAAGCTTTTCTAAATGCCATCGATGATATTCAAGAGCCTTCCAATTACCAAGAGGCCCTAAATTAGCCCAATTTGGAGAAGTGCAATGAATGAAGAGCTTAAGGCTCTAATTCGCAATCAAACTTGGGATATTGTTCCACTGCCTAAAGGGAAGAAGGTCGTTGGCTGCAAATGGGTATATAAGACCAAGCTTAAGAGTGATGGAACTGTTGAAAAATATAAGGCTAGGTTAATGGCCAAACGCTTCACACAAACTTATGGTATTGATTACACCAAGACTTTTGCCCCCGTAGCTAAAATGAATTCCATTAGAGTTCTTATGTGCTTAGCTGTTAGTTATGATTGGCCATTGTACCAAATGGATGTTATAAATGCCTTCTTACAAGGCGAATTAGAAGAGAAAGTATACATGAGAACACTTGAAGGGTATGGGACTGACATTCCGAAATCACATGTATGTAAGCTTAGTAACCTGGAAGAGTAAGAAACAAAGTGTGGTAGCAAGGTCAAGTGCAGAGGCAGAGTATCGAGCAATGGCAAGTGCAACATGTGAGCTGATTTGGTTGAAGGCTTTAGTTCAAGATTTGGGGTTCAAAACTGAAGCACCAATGAAACTATTTTGCGACAACAAAGCAACAATCTACATAGCTTCAAATCCAGTATTCCATGAGAGAACAAAGCACATTGAGATGGACTGTCACTTTATTAGGGAGAAAGTTCAGAATCAGACCATTGAATAAGAAGTAGATAGTGTATATATAAACATGTGAGTATGTACCTAGCCGTTAGGATAGTGTGTATATAAACACAAGATGTGTAAATGTTTAGACAATTGAATAAGAAGTAGAAAACAATTCTCTCATCTTCTTAATCTTTCTCTCTTTGGTGAAAGTTCTCTCATTCTCTCATCAAACTTAACATATACCACCATTTAGAGACGTACTAGGCAACCATGACTAACACTTGAGTAGTGATAACATAGAATCACAAGATCAAGAGTCTAATGAGGGTGAAACTAGCAATGAAAGTCTAGATGCACATTCACCTAGTGAAGATTTACCGTTATCATCTAGTAGACTTAGAGATGAGGGAGAGCAAAATGAAATACATAAGGATGAACATTCGAATGTTCAAATAGAATCACTATCTAGTAACCAAGATAGGCCATCTATTAGTATACGAAGTGAACGCAAGGCCAAAATCCCCCACTTAGGAGATCTCAAAGAATTCGACGATATTCATCGGATTGCAAGAGGAATTGGATGCTTTAGTTAAAAATAAGACATGGGAATTAGTACCTTTACCTTTGGGAAAGAAGGTTGTAGGATGCAAATGGGTGTATAAGACTAAGTTAAATAGTGATGGAACCTTGGACAAACATAAGGCTAGGTTAGTGGCCAAAGGCTTCACTCAAACCTACGGCTTAGACTATACAGAAACTTTTGCACCAGTTGCAAAAATGAACACCATTAGGGTGCTTCTCTCCTTAGCAGCTAATTATAATTGGGATTTATATCAAATGGATGTGAAGAATGCTTTCTTGTAAGGAGAGTTAGAGGAAGAGTTTACATGAGTTTACCTCAAGGATATGATGTTATGGTTCCTAATACACACGTTTGCAAATTGAAAGAAAGCCATATATGGATTAAAGCAATCACCAAGAGCATGGTATAATAAGTTGCATAATGCATTGTGCTCTCAAAATTTTAAAGTAAGCGATGCTAATCATTCCTTGTTATTAAGCACTGAAGTGAGGGATCTACCATTGTTCTTATTTATGTGGATGATATTATCATCACCGGTTGTGACATTAATGGCATTAAGAGCATTAAAACATATTTGAAGTCTACATTTGATGTTAAAGATTTGGGAAACTTACTGATATTTTCTAGGTATAGAAATCGCTTATTCCAATGAAGGGCTATTTCTATCCCAAAGAAAGTATGTTCTTGATTTGTTAGTGAGACAGGAAAACTTGGAGCAAAGCCAGCTGTGACACCTATGGAGGCACTAAGAAGGAAGAAAAGGATAACAAGCATGAATTTATCTTATTAGAAAGAAATCTGAGTTTTTTGTTTAATCTTATACACCCATTTGCATCCTACAACCTTCTTTCCCAAATGTAAAGGTACTAATTCCCATGTGTTATTTTTAACTAAAGCATCCAATTCCTCTTGCATGGCTTGTCTCCAAACTGATAATTCTCTAGCTTCCTCAAAGTTATTAGGATCTTTAATGGTGTCTACTTTAGTTAAAAAGGCTTTAAAACTCTCTTTTACATTTCCTAAGGTGTAGTAGTGGTCAAGAGGGTGGGCGATTACTTTGTTACCATGGAAAAACACTCCATTCTATCATCCAATCAGATGAAGATTGTCGAAGTCTTTGAGCTCTCCTAAGTGAGGGGATTTTGGCCTTGCATAGGTGCAATATGCTCCCCCTCACTTCGTATACTAATAGATGGCCCATCTTGATTACTAGATAGTGATTCTATTTGAACATTCGAATGTTCATCCCTATGTGTTTTATTTTGCTCTCCCTTCTCTCTAATCTACTAGATGGCAACAGTAAATCTTCACTTACTTCACTAGGTGAATGTGCATCTAGACTTTCATTACTGGTTTCACCCTCATTAGACTCTTGATCTTGTGATTCTATGTTATCACTACTCAAGTCTTGGTCATGGTTGCCTAGTACGTCACTAGATGGTGGTATATACTTGTGTATTATGGCTAAAGGAAGTTGATCATCCACTTCACCTTTTTCATTACTAATGCTATCAAAATTTTGAGAACACAATGCATTATGCAACTTATTATACCATGCTCTTAGTGATTGCTTTAATCCATACATGGCTTTCTTCAATTTGCAAACGTGTGTATTAGGAACCATAACATCATATCCTTGAGGTAAACTATGTAAACCTCTTCCTCTAACTCTCCTTGCAAGAAAGCATTCTTCACATCCATTTGATGTAAATCCCAATTATAATTAGCCGCTAAGGAGAGAAGCACCCTAATGGTGTTCATTTTTGCAACTGGTGCAAAAGTTTCTGTATAGTCTAAGCCATAGGTTTGGGTGAAGCCTTTGGCCACTAACCTAGCCTTATGTTTGTCCAAGGTTCCATCACTATTTAACTTAGTGTTATACACCCATTTACATCCTACAACCTTCTTTCCCCAAGGTAAAGGTACTAATTTCCATGTGTTATTTTTAACTAAAGCATCCAATTCCTCTTGCATGGCTTGTCTCCAAACTGATAATTCTCTAACTTTCTCAAAGTTATTAGGATCTTTAATGGTGCTACTTTTGTTGAAAATGAAGGGATTGAGGGTGAAGATAAAAGGCTACTGGGGCAAATGTCTCCGTGTAATCTAAACCATAGGTTTGAGTGAATCCTTTAGCAACCAATCTAGCTTTTTCCGCTAAAATGTGCCGATTTTTCCGCTCGGCCACACCATTTTGCTCAGGTGTGTAGGGGCAAGTCGTTTGATGAACTATCCCTAAAGTGCTCAAGTAATTCTCAAAGGCGTGACTAGTATATTCTCCCCCATTGTCGCTCCTAAGAATCTTAATCCTTTTACCAAGTTGATTTTCAATTAAGGGAAACATACTCTTTAAAACATGATAAGGTCTCTGATTTGTTTTTAATCAAGTATATCCAAGTGTATCTCGACTTGTGATCAATGAATGTGACAAAATATCTAAAGCCATTGTGAGATTCTAAAGGAGAAGTCCATAGATCAGAGTGAACAAGATCAAAGATTTCATTATAACAAGTTTCCGAATGTACAAAAGGAAGTTTAGTCTGTTTTCCAAGGTTACAAGCCCTACATTGTTTAAAATCACTAAACTTCATTTTCGGAATCATTTTACACAGAATGTTACTAGGAGGATGGCCTAGTCTTGCATGCCAAAGTTTCTGAAGTCCACTGTCTTCCTCAACTCTAAGGGCTTGATTGGTACTATCTAAAAATATAGGCCGTCATGTAGTGCTGATCACAGAATGTTGTTAGGTGCTTTAACTTCTCAACACTTTAAGGTTAGTAGTGCTGATCACTCTTTATTCATAAAACACTCCAATAATGGTATTACTGTTGTGATAATATATGTGGACGATATCATTATAACAGGGAGTGATACTTTGGGAATAAACAGCACTAAAAGTTATTTAAAGTCTACTTTTGATATTAAAGACCTTGGACACTTACGGTATTTTCTAGGTATAGAGATAGCCCATTCTAATAAAGGGCTATTTCTATCCCAAAGAAAATACACACTTGATCTTTTGAAAGAGACAGGTAAGCTTGGAGGGAAGATAGCATCAACTCCAATTGAAGTACAAGCCAAAAAGAAGGAGGGCAAACCAATTGAAGACATCAAGCAATATCAAAGAATTGTGGGTAAGTTAATCTACTTAACTATTACAAGACCTGACATTTCTTTTGCTGTGAATCAGGTAAGCCAATTCATGACTTGTCCAATGACCAATCACATGGAAATGGTGGACCGAATACTCAAATATCTCAAAGGAACTCTAGGACAAGGATTACTGATGAAGAAACATGGACATCACCAAATTTTTGCCTACACGGACGCTGATTGGGCAGGAAGCATTGAAGATCGCAAGTCTACAACTGGATATTGTACTTTTGTTGGTGGGAATTTAGTGACTTGGAAGAGCAAAAAGCAAACCATGGTGGCCAAATCAAGTGCCGAAGCTGAATATAGAGCAATGGCTTCAACCACTAGTGAATTGATATGGTTGAAGGCATTGGTTGAAGATTTGGGTTTTAACGTCGAGGCACCTATGAAGCTACATTGTGATAACAAATCGGCGATACATATTGCAAACAATCCAGTGTTTCATGAGAGGACCAAGCACATAGAGGTAGATTGTCACTTTATAAGAGAAAATATTTGAACAAGACAATCTCAATGCCTTATGTCAAGAGCGAAGATCAATTGGCGGACATATTCACCAAACCTCCGAGTATTCAACAACTTCAAAAGTTTGTATGCAAGTTGAACTTGATCAATTTGTTCAAGCCCAACTTGAGGGGGAGTGTTGAAAATGAAGGGATTGAGGGTGAAGATAAAAGGCCCAAATAACTCTTTGATTGGCCTATGGACACCCATATCAAGCCCAAAGCCCATATCAAGCTAACCACTAAAGGACGAAATAACGGCTAGTAAGCTAATCACTAATGGACGAAATAACGGCTAGTTCTTGAAATTGAAAGATATGCTATTGTGTGTTGTACCTAGCTGTTAGAAAAGTAAAATCAAGCTTGTACCTAGCCGTTAGGATGTTGTATATAAATACCTTAGATGTGTAAATATTGATGAAGTAAAAAAAACAAGCTTCTTTATTCTTTCATCAATACTTTCTTTCACACTTCTTTGTTTCTTCAATATTTTTCACAAAATGCACCAAAACTTGCTGAGTTTAGCCATTATAATCATTGAACTTCATCAATTATAACTCCACACACCTTATTCTGAATTGCACACCTTGTATGAAAGATATTCTCACACTGCTCATCTTCCGTTTTTGCTTGTGTAGTCATGGTACGACAAACTACAAGCATTTCTCCAATTTCAGCATGTTCTACCTCTTCTTCCTCGCCATCTTCCACTCCCTTTTCTTCTGCAGCCTCGTCTTCACTCTCCAATTCTCCTTGTGAGTCCTTAAGCACCATTACCCTCCTATTTGGACATTCAGAAGCATATGCCCCATGTCCAAGGCATTTAAAGCATTTGATGTCTCAGCTCCGTTTTGGAGGAATTGTTTCTGCCACTTTCTCTTTTCCTTTATCAATAGCTACTGTTGACTTGCTAGGACCACTTTTCTCTACTGACTTTGCTATCTTCTTTGAAAATGGAAGTCGAATAAGTAGATGATGAATTGATATTTTTGGTAGAACCTGATCTGTACACTCCCCTCATTAGTTGTCTCTCCACCTTGATAGCAAGTTTAATCACATCTTGCAAAGAAACATATGGTTGCAATTCTGCCCTACTTGCAATTTCATACTTTAGCCCGCCAAGGAACCTTGCAATCGTTAGTTCTTCTGGTTCTTGCAAGTTACATCTCATCATAAGCATCTCATACTCTTTGACATAATCTTCCACACACATGCCCCCTTGCCTTAAACTTTGAAGCTTAAAGTACAGTTCTTGTTTGTAATATTTTGGCAAAAATCTTCTCTCCATTAATCTCTTCATGACTCTCCAACTTGTCACCTCATCTAAACCTTCCCTTCTTCGCCTAGTTTTCTCGTTTTCCCACCATAAATTGGCATAATCATTGAATTCAAGAGCTGCCAACTTGCACTTCCTTGGTTCAGAATAATCATAGTACTCAAATACCTTCTCTACTTTTTGCACCCATTCTAAGTACTCCTCGGGTGAACTTGTTCCTCGAAATGCCAGAATCTTCAACTTAACATCAATTCCATTATCCCTAGTATTTCTTCTCTGCCATTGTCTCTCCCCAGCTTCATTATCTATTTCTGGCTCATCAAGCTCATCCTCTTCATAATAATCAGGCCCTCTAGTTGCTCGCTGCCCTCGTCGTTCATGTCTTCTGGGTTGTTGCTGAATGGTATTCCTTTCCACGGCTTGAATTAAACGGTCAATTTGCTCCCTCATCTCTGCTTGCTGGTGTTCAAGTGCTAGGATCTTAGCTTGATCCAAACTCAATCCTCTTGGAACATGGGGAGTTTCTTCTTCTCTAGACATAATTCTTCCTGAAAATTTTCAAGTGAATGAGTTTCTTGATTCAAAGAGGCTCTGATACCAACTGATATGCCTCAAGGATCTTCAAATGGTGAATCAAGATCTAATGGGTATATTTTCTTTTAGGGTTTTGTGGATGGAAAGAGGTGCTGGGATATGGTATAGTTGTTGAGTGGATGAAAATTCGTAATTGGAGTAAGTTATTGGATCTGTAGAGGTGTTTTAAGGAAGCTGAAAGGGTTATGTACGAATTTGAAGTGGGAATGTGATAGGGATAGCTTATGAAAAGTTTAGGAAGAGGAAATAGAGTTTCAATCAGTATCAAGAATCAAAATAAAGAAATTAAAAACTAGTTAATCAAGTTTGATAAGATCAGATCGCCACAAACAAGATTACTAGGTTGATTCGCCACACTCTAAGATAGAAAGAAGGAAGAGTGATAAGAATCGATAGATAATTCACCATTAAACAAAGGATTCTTAAGTAATTAAGGACTACTAAGTCATCTAGAATTCTATAAGGATAAACCTAATATATTGGTTTCCTAATCCTACTTAAAATATTGCTTGTAAAACCCTACTTGATCTCAAACTCCTTGCCTTGTGACATTTCCTGCTACTGCTAGAATTCTCCTTGGCATGAGATGTCCTTTGTCAATGACGATTAATCCTTCTTGGATGGTAGCAACTTCATTTCCATGATGGAGCACTTCAATTCCCTTGAGATATTTGAGTATTCGGTCCACCATTTCCATGTGATTGGTCATTGGACAAGTCATGAATTGGCTTACCTGATTCACAGCAAAAGAAATGTCAGGTCTTGTAATAGTTAAGTAGATTAACTTACCCACAATTCTTTTGATATTGCTTGATGTCTTCAATTGGTTTTGCCCTCCTTCTTTTTGGCTTGTCCTTCAATTGGAGTTGATGCTATCTTCCCTCCAAGCTTACCTGTCTCTTTCAAAAGATCAAGTGTGTATTTTCTTTGGGATAGAAATAGCCCTTTATTAGAATGGGCTATTTCTATACCTAGAAAATACCGTAAGTGTCCAAGGTCTTTAATATCAAAAGTAGACTTTAAATAACTTTTAGTGCTGTTTATTCCCAAAGTATCACTCCCTGTTATAATGATATCGTCCACATATATTATCACAACAGTAATACCATTATTGGAGTGTTTTATGAATAAAGAGTGATCAGCACTACTAACCTTAAAGTGTTGAGAAGTTAAAGCACCTAGCAACTTAGAGTACCAGGCCCTAGGAGATTGTTTTAAGCCATAAATGGCTTTTCTAAGCTTACATACATGCGGTTTTGGTACTTTAATGTTGTATCCTTGTGGGATATCCATGTAAACCTCTTCTTCTAATTCCCCCTGGAGAAAAGCATTTCGAACATCCATTTGATACATTTCCCATTCATAATTAGTGGCTAAGGACAAAATAACTCTAATGGTGTTCATTTTGGCTACTGGAGCAAATGTCTCAGTGTAATCTAAACCATAGGTTTGAGTGAATCCTTTAGCAACCAATCTAGCTTTATGTTTCTCAATGGAACCATCACTCTTCAGCTTGGTTTTGTACACCCATTTACACCCAACTGTTTTCTTACCTTGGGGAAGAGTAACAATTTCCCATGTCTTATTCTTAATTAAAGCTTCCAACTCCTCATCCATGGCATTTCTCCAAATAGGAATGTCCTTGGCCTCGTTGTAGCAAGATGGCTCTTTCAAACTATCTAATTTGCTTAAAAACACTCTGTAACTCTCTTTAACATTATCTAAGGTATAATAATTTTCTATAGGATGTGCTGTGACTTTGTTCCCATAAAAGAATACCCTATTTTTCTACCATTCGGATGGAGGCTTCTAATTCTTTGAGATCTTCTAAGAGGAAAATTTTGATCATGTGATGAAGAATTAGACTCTCTCTCATTTTGACCCACCGGTGAGGAACTAAATGGGATTTCATGCTCTGAAACTAATTGATCATTAGGGTTCTCATCACAAGGTGTTTCCTCACTTTGACTTTCGCTAACTATGTTTTGTTCTTCATTTGATTCCAATGGTTCATGAATATCATCATTCTATTATGTTGATTTGATCATTATTGATTTGATCATTATTCTTTAACAAACTCATCCGATTACCTACAATAGATAGGGGAAGAGGATCCTCTTTGGTTTCTCCTTCATTTCTCACTTTATCAAGAGTGAAGATCAATTGGTGAACATATTCACCGAACCTTCTAGTATTTAACAACTTCCAAAGTTCGTATGCTAGTTGAACTTGATCAATTTGTTTAAGCCCAACTTGAGGGGCAGTGTTGAAGATGACGAGATTGATGGTGAAGATAAAAGCCCAAATAACTCTTTGATTGGCCTATGGACACCCATAGCAAGCCCAAAGCCCATTCAAGCTAACCATTAAAGCCCATATTAATTCTTGATACTGATTGAAACTCCATTTCTTCTTCCTAAACTTTCCATAAGCTATCCCTATTACATTCCTACTTCAAATTCGTACATAACCCTTTAGCTTCCTTAAAACACCTTTACAGATCCAATAACTTACTCCAATTACGAATTTTCATCCACTCAACAACTATACCATATCTAACACCTCTTTCCATCCACAAAATACCAAAAGAAAATATACCCATTAGATCTTGATTCACCATTTGAAGATCCTTGAGGCATATCATGTTGAACATCATTTTTCTTGTGGCAAGGAATAAAATGAGACATCCTTGAAAACTTGTCAACAACTACCATAACTGAATCTTTTCCCCTCTACATTCTAGGCAAACCAAACACAAAACCTATGCTTAGATCTTCCTACGATTGGTTTGATACAGGCAATGGCATGTATAACCTTTGTGACATCTTCTTACTCTTAGGCTTTCTTGCATGTCACACATCTTTCTATAACTCTTTTTACATCTTTGATCATGGCTGCACAATAAAACTATTCCTTAAGTGCTCTATTGTCTTATTTTCTCCAAACTGACCAACTAAACCTCCACCATGAGTTTCCCTCATTAAGTGCTCATGGATTGAACAATTTGGGATGCATAATCTACCTTGCTTGTGTTAAAGATGAAGAGATTGAGGGTGAAGATGAAAAGCCCAAATAACTGTTGGATTGATCTATGGATACCCATATCAAGCCCAAAGCCCAATTCAAGCTAACTACTAAAGGACGAAATAACGGCTAGTTTTTTAAATTGAAAGATATGTTGTTATGTGTTGTACCTAGCTGTTAGAAAAGTAAAGTAAGCTTGTACCTAGCCGTTAGGATGTTGTATATAAAAACCCAAGCTGTGTAAATATTTGGACAGAGAATACAAAAGCTCTTCAATTTTCTCTCTTCATCTATTTTCTCTCTACTTGCATTTTTTTATTTGTTTATGTTGATCTTTGAAATTGTGAGCTAAACACATTCAAATTCTATTTATAAACATGGTATCAGAGCAAGGTTGCATTTAGGGAGCTCATTTCATTCTCTCCTTTATTTTTTACTCTCTTCGTTATCTTCTTGTAGACCTAGAGACGAGGGAGAGCAAAATGAAATACATAGGGATGAACATTCGAATGTTCAAATAGAATCACTATCTAGTAACCAAGATGGGCCATCTATTAGTATACGAAGTGAGGGGGAGCATGTTGCACCTATGCAAGGCCAAAATCCCCCACTTAGGAGATCTCAAAGAATTCGACAATCTTCATCGGATTGGATGAAGAAAAGAGTGTTTTTTCCACGGTAACAAAGTAATCGCACACCCTCTTGACCACTACTACACCTTAGGAAATGTAAAAGAGAGTTTTAGAGCCTTTTTAACTAAAGTAGACACCATTAAAGATCCTAATAACTTTAAGGAAGCTAGAGAATTATCAGTTTGGAGACAAGCCATGCAAGAGGAATTGGATGCTTTAGTTAAAAATAATACATGGGAATTAGTACCTTTACCTTTGGGAAAGAAGGTTGTAGGATGCAAATGGGTGTATAAGACTAAGTTAAATAGTGATGGAACCTTGGACAAACATAAGGCTAGGTTAGTGGCCAAAGGCTTCACTCAAACCTACGGCTTAGACTATACAGAAACTTTTGCACCAGTTGCAAAAATGAACACTATTAGGGTGCTTCTCTCCTTAGCGGCTAATTATAATTGGGATTTACATCAAATGGATGTGAAGAATGCTTTCTTGCAAGGAGAGTTAGAGGAAGAGGTTTACATGAGTTTACCTCAAGGATATGATGTTATGGTTCCAAATACACATGTTTGCAAATTGAAGAAAGCCATATATGGATTAAAGCAATCACCAAGAGCATGGTATAATAAGTTGCATAATGCATTGTGTTCTCAAAATTTTAAAGTGAGTGATGCTGATCATTCCTTATTTATTAAGCACTCAAGTGAGGGATCTACAATTGTTCTTATTTATGTGGATGATATTATCATCACCGGTTGTGACATTAATGGCTTAGCATTAAAACATATTTGAAGTCTGCATTTGATGTTAAAGATTTGGGAAACTTATGATATTTTCTAGGTATAAAAATCGCTTATTCCAATGAAGGGCTATTTCTATCCCAAAGAAAATATGTTCTTGATTTGTTAAGTGAGACAGGAAAACTTGGAGCAAAGCCAGCTGTGACACCTATGGAGGCATTAAGAAGGAAGAAAGAGGATAACAAGCATGAAAACGAACATGACAAGGAGGAGCCATACAAGGACATCAAGCTTTATCAAAGACTTGTAGGTAAGCTTATATATTTAACTATTACACGACCTGATATTGTTTTTTCTGTGCAACAGGTAAGTCAACACATGTCATGCCCAAAGAATATACACATGGAAATGGTGAATAGAATTTTAAGGTACATAAAACAAGCACCGGGGCAAGGAATCTTGATGAGAAGAAATGGCCACCACAAGATATGTGCTTACACAGATGCGGATTGGGCCGGTAACTTCGAGGACAGAAGATCAACCACTGGTTATTGTACATTCGTGGGAGGTAATTTGGTGACTTGGAAAAGCAAGAAGCAAAGTGTAGTTGCAAGATCGAGTGCAGAAGCTGAATATAGAGCTATGGCATCTACTACGAGTGAATTGGTTTGGATAAAATCATTAGTGGAAGACTTAGGATTTTCAGTTGAAACACCTATAGACATGTACTGTGATAACAAGGCAGCAACACACATTGCATCTAATCCGGTGTTCCATGAGAGGACCAAGCACATCGAAGTTGATTGTCACTTCACAAGAGAAAAGTACTTGAGCAAATTGATCAACATGCCTTATGTGAAGAGTGAAGATCAACTTGCGGATATATTCACCAAACCATGTACTCATCAACAACTTCTTAAGGTGAGTTCCAAGTTGAACTTATTCAATTTGTACAAGTCCAACTTGAGGGGGAGTGTTAAAGATGAAGAGATTGAGGGTGAAGATGAAAAGCCCAAATAACTCTTGGATTGATCTATGGATACCCATATCAAGCCCAAAGCCCTAATTCAAGCTAACTACTAAAGGACGAAATAACGGCTAGTTTTTTAAATTGAAAGATATGCTGTTATGTGTTGTACCTAGCTGTTAGAAAAGTAAAGTAAGCTTATACCTAGCCATTAGGATGTTGTATATAAAAACCCAAGCTGTGTAAATATTTGAAGATAGAATACAAAAGCTCTTCAATTTTCTCTCTTCATCTATTTTCTCTCTACTTGCATTTTTTATTTGTTTATGTTGAATCTTTGAAATTGTGAGCTAAACACATTCAAATTCTATTTATCAACATATACAACATCCTAACGACTAGGTATAAGCTTACTTTACTCTTCTAACAGCTAGGTACAACACATAACAACATATCTTTCAATTTCAAGAACTAGCCATTATTTCGTCCTTTAGTGGTTAGCTTGAAATGGGCTTTGGGCTTGATATGGGTATCCATAGATCAATCAAAGAGTTATTTGGGCTTTTTATCTTCACCCTTCAATCTCTTCATCTTCAACACTCCCCCTCAAGTTGGACTTGTACAAATTGAATAAGTTCAACTTGGAACTCACCTTAAGAAGTTGTTGATGAGTACATGGTTTGGTGAATATATCCGCAAGTTGATCTTCACTCTTCACATAAGGCATGTTGATCACTTTGCTCAAGTACTTTTCTCTTGTGAAGTGACAATCAACTTCAATGTGCTTGGTCCTCTCATGGAACATCGATTAGATGCAATGTGTGTTGCTGCCTTGTTATCACAGTACATGTCCATAGGTGTTTCAACTGAAAATCCTAAGTCTTCCACTAATGATTTTATCCAAACCAATTCACTCGTAGTAGATGCCATAGCTCTATATTCAGCTTCCACACTCGATCTTGCAACTACACTTTGCTTCTTGCTTTTCCAAGTCACCAAATTCCCTCCCACGAATGTGCAATAACCAGTGGTTGATCTTCTGTCCTCGAAGTTACCAGCCCAATCTGCATCTGTGTAGGCACATATCTTGTGGTGACCATTTCTTCTCATCAAGATTCCTTGCCCCAGTGCTTGTTTTATGTACCTTAAAATTCTATTCACCATTTCCATGTGTATATTCTTTGGGCATGACATGTGTTGACTTACCTGTTGCATAGAAAAAACAATGTCAGGTCGTGTAATAGTTAAATATATAAGCTTACCTACAAGTCTTTGATAAAGCTTGATGTCCTTGTATGGCTCCTCCTTGTCATGTTCGTTTTCATACTTCTTATCCTCTTTCTTCCTTCTTAGTGCCTCCATAGGTGTCACAGCTGGCTTTGCTCCAAGTTTTCCTGTCTCACTTAACAAATCAAGAACATACTTTCTTTGGGATAGAAATAGCCCTTTATTGGAATAAGCGATTTCTATACCTAGAAAATATCGTAAGTTTTCCCAAATCTTTAACATCAAATGCAGACTTCAAATATGTTTTAATGCTCTTAATGCCATTAATGTCACAACCGGTGATGATAATATCATCCACATAAATAAGAACAATGGTAGATCCCTCACTTGAGTGCTTAATAAACAAGGAATGATCAGCATCACTCACTTTAAAATTTTGAGAACACAATGCATTATGCAACTTATTATACCATGCTCTTGTATTGCTTTAATCCATATATGGCTTTCTTTAATTGCAAACGTGTGTATTAGGAACCATAACATCATATCCTTGAGGTAAACTCATGTAAACCTCTTCCTCTAACTCTCCTTGCAAGAAAGCATTCTTCACATCCATTTGATGTAAATCCCAATTATAATTAGCTGCTAAGGAGAGAAGCACCCTAATGGTGTTCATTTTTGCAACTGGTGCAAAAGTTTCTGTATAGTCTAAGCCATAGGTTTGGGTGAAGCCTTTGGCCACTAACCTAGCCTTATGTTTGTCCAAGGTTCCATCACTATTTAACTTAGTCTTATACACCCATTTGCATCCTACAACCTTCTTTCCCAAAGGTAAAGGTACTAATTCCCATGTATTATTTTTAACTAAAGCATCCAATTCCTCTTGCATGGCTTGTCTCCAAACTGATAATTCTCTAACTTCCTCAAAGTTATTAGGATCTTTAATGGTGTCTACTTTAGTTAAAAAGGCTCTAAAACTCTCTTTTACATTTCCTAAGGTGTAGTAGTGGTCAAGAGGGTGTGCGATTACTTTGTTACCATGGAAAAACACTCTATTCTTCATCCAATCCGATGAAGATTGTCGAAGTCTTTGAGATCTCCTAAGTGGGGGATTTTGGCCTTGCATAGGTGCAACATGCTCCCCCTCACTTCGTGTACTAATAGATGGCCCATCTTGGTTACTAGATGGTGACTCTATTTGAACATTCGAATGTTCATCCCTATGTGTTTCATTTTGCTTTCCCTCCTCTCTAATTCTACTAGATGACAACAGTAAATCTTCACTTACTTCACTAGGTGAATGTGCATCTAGACTTTCATTGCTGGTTTCACCCTCATTAGACTCTTGATCTTGTGATTCTATGTTATCACTACTCAAGTCTTGGTCATGGTTGCCCACTATGTCACTAGATGGTGGTATATACTTGTGTATTATGGCTAAAGGAAGTGGATCATCACTTCACCTTTTTCATTACCAATGCTATCAAAATATGAGTCATTTTCTACGAAAGTAACATTTCTAGAGATATACTTGTCCTTAGTCAAGGGATTATAGCACCTATAACCCTTAGTATCTACACAATAACCTAAAAAGATGCATTTAATGCTTCTTTCACTTAATTTATCTCTTGAATGACTTGGAATATGTACATAGCATACACATCCGAAAATTCTAAGATAGGACAAGTCCGGTTGGGTACTATAAGCAATCTCAATTGGTGTCTTTCCTTTCAGTACCATGGATGGTGTTCGGTTAATAAGATGTGTGGCTGTGAGAATGGCTTCCCCCCAAAACTCTCTAGGTACATTGTGATAGAACATCATAGTTTTGCCCCCTAAAATATGCCTATTCTTAGTTTAGCCACTCCATTTTGTTTTGGAGTGTAGGACAAGTATTTGGTGAACAATTCCTTTACTAAGTAAAAACTCTTTAAACAAGTTGTTCACATACTCTCCTCCATTATCAGTTCTCAACACCTTAACATTTCTTATCAAATTGGTTTTCAATCAATATTACAAACTCTCTGAAAACAATCAAAAAACCTCAGATTTCTTTTTAATAAGATAAATCCATGTATACCTAGATTTATGATCTATAAAAGTTACAAAATATTTGAAGCCTTTATGAGATAGGGTGGGAGAAGTCCACAAATCAGAATGTACCAAAGCAAATAAATCATTATATTCATGATGAGATTGTACAAAAGGTATCTTAGTTTGTTTTCCTAAAATACAAGAACTACAATCTTTGATCTTATCAAATTTCAAATTAGGAACTAATTTTTGCAAAATATGACTAGGAGGATGCCCTAATCTAGCATGCCAAAGTTCTTGGATTTTGTTGCTATCTACTTTAAAAGCTTTGCTTGAATCTTCCAAAACATACAGCCCATTTTTCTCTCTTCCCTCACCAATCAATTGTCCGGTCTTGATGTCCTGAAATGTTACTTTATTAGGTTCAAATATAACATAACAATCTAAATCTTTAGTAATTCTACTTACGGACAACAAATTTGAAGAAAAACATGGCATATAAAGACCTTTAGTATGCTTAGACAAAATATTCAAGTGTCCTAAACCACTAATTGGTATATCTTTTCCATTAGCTATACTCACCCTTTTATCCTTTCCTATAGACTCAATTTTAGAAGCTAAATTTTTACTTCTAAACATGTGATTTGTAGCACCCGAGTCTATAACCCAAGGATCAATATTTAAAGATAAATTAGAGATCAAACCTTGAGAGGTGCTTGGCCTTTGACATTGAAGGAACTTTGCAAATTGCTCAATGAGATTTGTGGACAAGTTTGCCTCTGATGTGTGGTTTAATTCTTGTGAAATTTTGGCTTTATTCTCCTTCTTCAAGTGAGGATGAAGCTCAAAACACTTTATCCTTGTTATGCCCAAACTTTCCACAATGATCACAAAACCTACAATTTCTTTTGATGTGTCCTAGCCTTCCACATCTTTCACATTTGATGGTTTTGCTCTCTTTCAACCCTTGAGTTACCATTGCTGCTTCTTTTGCCTCCACAAATGCACCTTTCTCAATTTTAGGCTCATCTCTATCAAACGCTTCTCTAGCCATCAATTCCCTATCCACAATATTCACCACATCATCATATGGTGGCATCTCCTTATTCCTTAGAATTTGATTCCTAAGGTCCCCAAAACTAGGCCCCAATCCTGCCAAGAGGAAACAAACAAGATCTTCATTGGCCCTTTTCTCCAATTCTTCCTCATTGGTAGTAATCGGCCTCAAACACTCCAATTCATCCCATGCTTCCTTGATTTTGTTGGAGTAGGAAAGGAAATCACTCCCATTCATCTTGGCATTTGTGATGATTTCCCTCAACTCATAGACTTTTAAGAGATTTCCTTGATTTCCGAACCTTCTAGCAAGTGCATTCCAAAGGTCTTTGGCAGTTTTGGCTTTGTTGAAGGCACCAACCAAGGATTGATCAATGGAGTTGATAATCCAAGTAATGACAAGATTATCAACATATCTCCATTCAGCATATTCTTTATCTCCCACCTTAGGTTGATTAATTTCTCCATCAACAAATCCCAAGAACCCTCATGCCCAATAAGGCCCTTTGTCGCATTTGTCACCCATGTAGAGTAATTCCTTCCATTTAGAGGAAAGGTAGTAAGCTTGGTGGTGATTTTGTAGTCAGAATCAACATTGAAAAAACTCTCTCCCTTGGCAGAACTACTTCCCACTTGTGCTGCCATTTTAATTTCAACAACTTGGCCTTGCACAATGGAGATTGATCACACAACCAAGAGAGAGTAAAAATAAAAGAGAGATGATGAAAGGAGCTCCCTAGATGCAGCCATGCTCTGATACCATGTTGATTAAAAGAATATGAATGTGTTTAGCTCACAATTTCAAAGATTCAACATAAACAAGTAAAAATGCAAGTAGAGAGAAAATACATGAAGAGAGAAAATGAATAGCTTTTTTATTCTATCTCTAAATATTTACACATCTTGGGTTTATATATACAACATCCTAATGGCTAGGTACAAGCTTACTTTACTTTTCTAACAACTAGGTACAACACATAATAGCATATCTTTCAATTTCAAAAAACTAGCCATTATTTTGTCCTTTAGTAGTTAGCTTGAAATGGGCTTTGGGCTTGATATGGGTGTCCATAGATCAATCAAAGAGTTATTTGGGCTTTTCATCTTCACCCTCAATCTCTTCATCTTCAACAAGGACAAAGCACATTGAGATAGACTGTCACTTTATTAGGGAGAAAGTTCAGAATCAGACCATCTGCACCCCTTATGTTCCAAGTGAAGATCAACTAGGAGACTTGTTCACAAAAGCTCCCACTAAAAAACATATCAGGATCGCAATAAGCAACTTGAATTTTAATAACATCCTCAAGCCCAACATGAAGGGGAGTGTTGAAATAAAGCTGATTAATCAATCTTCAAATTCATGCCAGCATCGTGATCGTGTGTTGCATTCGAGATGGAAAAATTAAGGGTGAAGATGAAAAGCCCAAATAACTCTTTGGCTGGTTTATGGATACCATATCAAACTTAAAGCCCATTTTATGCTAAATCAGTTAAAGATAAAATAACAGCTAGTTTTTTGAAATTGAAAGACGTGCTATTATATGTTGTACTTAGCTGTTAGAAAAGTAAAGTGAGTTTGTACCTACAAAGGACAGTGTGTATATAAACACAAGATGTGTAAATATTTAGACATTCAATAAGAAGTAAAAATATATATATATATAGAATTCTCTCATCCTCTTCATCTCTCTCTTTAGTGAAAGTTCTCTCATTCTTTCATCAAAGTTAACAGGTAAGACCACTTTTCTCTACTGACTTTGCTATCTTCTTCAAAATGAAAGTCGAATAAGTAGATATTGAATTAATATTTTTGGTTGAACCTAATTTGTACACTCCCCTCATTAGTTGTCTCTCCACCTTGATAGCAAGTTTAATCACATCTTGCAAAGAAACATATGGTTGCAATTCTGCCCTACTTGCAATTTCATACTTTAGCCTGCCAAGGAACCTTGCAATCGTTAGTTCTTCTGGTTCTTGCAAGTTACATCTCATCATAAGTATCTCATACTCTTTGACATAGTCTTCCACACACATGCCCCCTTTGCCTTAAACTTTGAAGCTTAAAGTACAGTTCTTGTTTGTAATATTCTAGAAAAAATCTTCTCTCCATTAATCTCTTCATGACTCTCCAACTTGTCACCTCATCTAAACCTTCCCTTCTTCACCTGAGTTTTCTCGTTTTCCCACCATAAATTGGCATAATCAGTAAATTCAAGAGCTGCCAACTTGCACTTCCTTAGTTCAGAATAATCATAGTACTCAAATACCTTCTCTATTTTTTGCACCCATTCTAAGTACTCCTCGGGTGAACTTGTTCCTCGAAATGCCGGAATCTTTAGCTTAACATCAATTCCATTATCCCTGGTATTTCTTCTCTGCCATTGTCTCTCCCTCAGCTTCATCATCTATTTCCCGGCTCATCAAGCTCATCTTCTTCATAATAATCAAGCCTTCTAGTTGCTCGCTGCCCTTGTTGTTCATGTCTTCTGGGTTGTTGCTGAATGGTATTCCTTTCCATGACTTGAATTAAACGGTCAATTTACTCCCTCATCTCTACTTGCTGCGTTCAAGTGCTAAGATCTTAGCTTGATCCAAACTCAATCCTCTTGGAACATGTGGAGTTTCTTCTTCTCTAGACATAATTCTTCCTGAAAATTTCAAGTAAATGAGTTTCTTGATTCAAAGAGGCTCTAATACCAACTGATATGCCTTAAGGATTTTCAAATGATGAATCAAGATCTTATGGGTATATTTTCTTTTCGTGTTTTGTGGATAGAAAGAGGTGTTGGGATATGGTATAGTTGTTGAGTAGATGAAAATTCATAATTGGAGTAAGTTTTTGGTACTTTAGAGGTGTTTTAAGGAAGCTGAAGGATTATGTACGAAATTTGAAGTGGAAATATGATAGAAATAGCTTATGGAAGTTTAAGAAGAGGAAATGGAGTTTCAATCATGAAAAAATATTGATGAAGAAATAAAGAAGTGTGAAAGAAAGTATTGATGAAAGAATAAAGAAGCTTGTTTTTTCACTTACTCAATATTTACACATCTAGGGTATTTATATACAACATCCTAACGGCTAGGTACAAGCTTATTTTACTTTTCTAACGGCTAAGTACAAGCTTATTTTACTTTTTTAATAGCTAAGTACAACACACAACAGCATATCTTTCAATTTCAAGAACTAGCAGTTATTTCGTCCATTAGTGATTAGCTTACTAGCCGTTATTTCGTCCTTTAGTGGTTAGCTCTATATGGGCTTTGGGCTTGATATGGTGTATCATAGGCCAATCAAAGAGTTATTTGGGCCTTTTATCTTCACCCTCAATCTCTTCATTTTCAACACTCCCCCTCAAGTTGGGCTTGAACAAATTGATCAAGTTCAACTTGCATACAAACTTTTGAAGTTGTTGAATACTCGGAGGTTTGGTGAATATGTCCGTCAATTGATCTTCACTCTTGACATAAGGCATTGAGATTGTCTTGTTCAAATACTTTTCTCTTATAAAGTGACAATCTACCTCTATGTGCTTGGTCCTCTCATGAAACATTGGATTGTTTACAATATGTATCGTTGATTTGTTATCACAATGTAGCTTCATAGGTGCCTCAACGTTAAAACCCAAATCTTCAACCAATGCCTTCAACCATATCAGTTCACTAGTGGTTGAAGCCCATTGCTCTATATTCAGCTTCGGCACTTGATTTGGCCACCACGGTTTGCTTTTTGCTTTTCCAAGTCACTAAATTTCCACCAACAAAAGTGCAATATCCAGTTGTAGATTTGCGATCTTCAATGTTTCCTGCCCAATCAGCATCCGTGTAGGCAAAAATTTGGTGATGTCTATGTTTCTTCATGAGTATACGTTGTCCTAGAGTTCCCTTGAGATATTTGAGTATTCGGTCCACCATTTCCATGTGATTGGTCATTGGACAAGTCATGAATTGGCTTACCTGATTCACAGCAAAAGAAATGTCAGGTCTAGTAATAGTTAAATAGATTAACTTACCCACAATTCTTTGATATTGCTTGATGTCATTAGTTGGTTTGCCCTCCTTTTTTGCTTGTCCTTTAATTGGTGTTGATGTTATCTTCCCTCCAAGCTTACCTGTCTCTTTCAAAAGATCAAGTGTGTATTTTCTTTGGGATAGAAATAGTCCTTTATTAGAGTGGGCTATTTCTATACCTAGAAAATACTGTAAGTGTCCAAGATCTTTAATATTAAAAGTAGACTTTAAATAACTTTTAGTGCTTTTTATTCCCAAGGTATCACTTCCTGTTATAATGATATCGTCCACATATATTATCACAACAGTAATACCATTATTAGAGTGTTTTATGAATAAAGAGTGATCAACACTACTAACCTTAAAGTGTTGAGAAGTTAAAGCACCTAGTAACTTAGAGTACCGGGCCCTAGGAGGTTGTTTTAAGCCATAAATGGCTTTTCTAAGCTTACACACATGCGGTTTTGGTACTTTAATATTGTATCCTTGTGGGATATCCATGTAAACCTCTTCTTCTAATTCCCCCTGAAGAAAAGCATTTCGAACATCCATTTGATACATTTCCCATTCATAATTAGTGGCTAAGGATAAAATAAGTCTAATAGTGTTCATTTTGGCTACTGAGAGCAAATGTCTCAGTGTAATCTAAACCATAGGTTTGAGTGAATCCTTTAGCAACCAATCTAGCTTTATGTTTCTCAATGGAACCATCACTCTTCAACTTGATTTTGTACACCCATTTACACCCAACTATTTTCTTACCTTGGGGAAGAGTAACAATTTCCCATGTCTTATTCTTAACTAAAGCTTCCAACTCCTCATCCATGGCATTTCTCCAAATAGGAATGTCCTTTGGCCTCGTTGTAGCAAGATGGCTCTTTCAAACTATCCAATTTGCTTAAAAACACTCTGTAACTCTCTTTAACATTATTTAAGGTATAATAATTTTCTATAAGATGTGCCATGACTTTGTTCCCATAAAAGAATACCCTATTTTTCTGCCATTCGGATGGAGGCTTCCTAATTCTTTGAGATCTTCTCATTTTGACCCACCCATGAGGAACTTAACTGCATTTCATGCTCTAAAACTAATTGATCATTAGGGTGCTCATCACAAGGTGTTTCCTCACTTCGACTTTGGGTAACTATGTTTTGTTCTTAGTTTGATTCCAATGGTTCATGAATATCATCATTCTGTTTTGTTGAATCTTCATAGATAGAATCCTCTTCTTTCGCTTTCATTCAAACTAACTCTATTATTGATTTGATCATTATTCCTTAAAAAACTCAATCGATTACATACAATAGATAGGGAAAGAGGATCCTCTTTGGTTTCTCCTTCATTTCTCACTTTATCAAAGTAAGGTTCACTTTCCAGAAAAGTAACATTTCTTGACATGAATTTCTCATTTGTAAAAGGATCTAAACATTTATAACCTTTTTTATCAATGCAATACCCTAAAAATATGCACTTTACACTCCTGTGACTCAATTTATCTCTAGCATGATTAGGGGTATGAACATAACAAGTACAACCAAATACCTTTAGGTGAGATAAATTTGGTTGTCTATTATGCAACAACTCAAAAGGAGATTTTCCATTCAATAACTTCGAAGGCATAGGATTTATCAAATGTATGGCTGTGAGAATGGCTTCATTCCAATATCTTTTAGGGACATTCTGATGAAACATTAATGACCTTCCTACATCTAAGATGTGCCAATTTTTTCGCTCGGCCACACCATTTTGTTCAGGTGTGTAGGGGCAAGTCGTTTGATGAACTATCACTAAAGTGCTCAAGTAATTCTCAAAGGCATGACTAGTATATTCTCCCCCATTGTCGCTCCTAAGAATCTTAATCCTTTTGCCAAGTTGATTTTCAATCAAGGAAACATACTCTTTAAAACATGACAAGGTCTCTGATTTGTTTTTAATCAAGTATATCCAAGTGTATCTGAACTTGTGATCAATGAATGTGACAAAATATCTAAAGCCATTGTGAGATTCTAAAGGAGAAGTCCATAGATCAGAGTGAACAAGATCAAACATTTCATTATAACAAGTTTCCGAATGTACAAAAGGAAGTTTAGTCTGTTTTCCAAGATTA
The DNA here is from genome assembly GCA_019650275.1 of Xylocarpus granatum. Classification (NCBI taxonomy): domain Eukaryota; kingdom Viridiplantae; phylum Streptophyta; class Magnoliopsida; order Sapindales; family Meliaceae; genus Xylocarpus; species Xylocarpus granatum. The sequence continues at coordinate 185,010 of BNST01002239.1, forward strand.
CAAGCCCTACATTGTTTAAAATCACTAAACTTCATTTTCGGAATTATTTTACACAGAATTTTACTAGGAGGATGGCTTAGTCTTGCATGCCAAAGTTTTTGAAGTCCACAATCTTCCTCAACTCTAAGGGCTTGATTGGTACTATCCAAAAAATATAGGCCGTCATGTAGGGTTCCCTCACCAATCTTCTTCCCAGTTGATATGTCCTGAAATATCACCTTATTGGGTTCAAAGATGACACAACAATTTAAATCTTTTGTTATTTTACTAATGGACAGCAGATTTGATGAAAAATTTGGCATATAAAGGCCACTTGTTTTCTTGGATAAAACTTTAATATCTCCTAATCCCTTAATGGGTATTTCACTACCATTGGCTATTGTCACATTTCTAAAGTTTCCTAGGGTTTCTATTCTAGATGCCATATTTTTATTTCTAAACATATGATTAGTAGCACCTGAATCAATAACCCAAGGGTCAAACTTAAAATATGAGTTGGAAATCATACTTTGAGAGAAGCTTGGAAGATGGTTTTGAAGTAGTTTGGCCAAATCCTCAAGGAGTTTTGAGTTCCCTTTTTCGATCGCATTTTGAGCACCTTGTGGTGGTGCTTTTTCCTTGAAGTTGATTGGCCTCAGATGTGGATTAAAAAACCCAACATTTTTCTTCAGTATGACCTAGCATCTTGCAGTGGCCGCACTTCCAACATTTATCTTTGAGGTTGTGCATCTGTCCACAGTTATCACACTTAGCCTTCACTTTTGCTCCTTGGACCATCCTGCCTTCTTCCTTGCTGTCCACCAAACTACCTCTCTCAACCTTGCTTGAATTCCCATTCAAAATCTTTTTTTGCAAGTACTCTTTATTAACCTTATTTGCAACATCGTCATAATGAGGCAAAGGCTCAATTCTAAGAATGTGATTTCGAAGATCTTCCTAGTCAGAACCTAAACCCATCAAATACGATATCACAAGATCTTCATTAGCCCTTTTTTCCACCTCTTCAACATTGGCAGTATTCGGCCTTAACGATTGAAGTTCATCCCACGCCTCCTTAATTTTGGTGTTATATTCTATCAGATCACCTCCACCAAGGCTGATATTGTTGATGAACTGCTTCAACTCATATATTCTCATCAAGTTTCCTTGATGACCAAATTGTCTCTTGATAGACTCCCAAAGTGCTTTAGAAGTTTCGGCCTTTGAGAATGCACCTACCAAAGGATGGTTCCATGGAATTTAAAATCCACGTGTACACCAAGTTGTCATTATAGCACCAATCTTCATATTCCTCACTTGATGTGTCTATGGGCTTTGTGATTCCTCCATTCACGAAACCCAACGCTCGTTTTCCACATAATGCTCTTTCAGCGGGATTGATCCAAATTGAGTAATTTTTTCCATTCAAGGAAAATGTGGTAAGTTTCAAGGTGATATTACCAGCATTATCAACTACCTTGAAGGAACTTCTGCTCTTGGTGTTGTATGACAAGCCCTCCTTTTCCATTCTTTAATTTGGCTAAGAAGGGGAATGTCTTGATACACCAAGAACCAACAAAGCAACAAAAGTAAAAGCTAGATTCAATATGAAACCTGCTCTAATACCATGAAAAAATATTGATGAAGAAACAAAGAAGTGTGAAAGAAAGTATTGATGAAAGAATAAAGAAGCTTGTTTTTTCACTTACTCAATATTTACACATCTAGGGTATTTATATACAACATCCTAACGGCTAAGTACAAGCTTATTTTACTTTTCTAACAGCTAGGTACAACACACAACAGCATACCTTTCAATTTCAGGAATTAGCCGTTATTTCGTCTATTAGTGATTAGCTTACTAGCCGTTATTTCATCATTTAGTGGTTAACTCTATATGGGCTTTGGGCTTGATATGGGTGTCCATAGGCCAATCAAAGAGTTATTTGGGCCTTTTATCTTCACCCTCAATCTCTTCATTTTCAACAAATCAGTATCAAGAATCAAAATAAAGAAATTAAAAACTAATTAATCAAATTTGATAAGATTATTAAGTTGATTTGCCACACTCAAAGATAGAAAGAACAAAGAGTGATAAGAATCGATAGATAATTCACCACTAAACAACTAAACAAAGAATTTGTTTAGATAAGAATTTGGATGTAACTCAGCAACATTCTCCTCATTCTTAGAGTCTGAATCCGTTACAATAACATGTCTTCCATTATAGAACTAGCAAGCTTGCCCTGAAAGATATGTACATTAAGGACTACTTGAAAAACTAAAACTAGTCAAGTAAAACCCAACTATTAAAATAATAATTAATGCATAGTTTAAGTTATTAGCCACGTTATTTATTAGAGTTCATTGATCACAAATCATCATTCTCATTGGCTGAAATTTGTGAAAAATATTGAAGAAACAAAGAAGTGTGAAAGAAAGTATTGATGAAAGAATAAAGAAGCTTGTATTTCACTTTACACATCTTGGGTATATATATACAACATCCTAACGGCTAGGTACAAGTTGATTTTACTTTTCTAACAGCTAGGTACAACACATAACAGCATAGCTTTCAATTTCAAGAACTAGCCGTTATTTCGTCCATTAGTGATTAGCTTACTAGCCGTTATTTTGTCCTTTAGCGGTTAGCTTGATATGGGCTTTGGGCTTGATATGGGTGTACATAGGCCAATCGAAGAGTTATTTGGGCCTTTTATCTTCACCCTCAATCCCTTCATTTTCAACACTCCCCCTCAAGTTGGGCTTGAACAAATTGATCAAGTTCAACTTGCATACAAACTTTTGAAGTTGTTGAATACTCGGAGGTTTGGTGAATATGTCCGCCAATTGATCTTCGCTCTTGACATAAGGCATTGAGATTGTCTTGTTCAAATATTTTTCTCTTATAAAGTGACAATCTACCTCTATATGCTTGGTCCTCTCATGAAACACCGGATTGTTTGCAATATGTATCGCCGATTTGTTATCACAATGTAGCTTCATAGGTGCCTCGACATTAAAACCCAAATCTTCAACCAATGCCTTCAACCATATCAATTCACTGGTGGTTGAAGCCATTGCTCTATATTCAGCTTCGGCACTTGATTTGGCCACCACGGTTTGCTTTTTGCTCTTCCAAGTCACTAAATTCCCACCAACAAAAGTACAATATCCAGTCGTAGACTTGCGATCTTCAATGCTTCCTGCCCAATCAGCATCCGTGTAGGCAAAAATTTGGTGATGTCCATGTTTCTTCATTAGTAATCCTTGTCCTAGAGTTCCTTTGAGATATTTGAGTATTCGGTCCACCATTTCCATGTGATTGGTCATTGGACAAGTCATGAATTGGCTTACCTGATTCACAGCAAAAGAAATGTCAGGTCTTGTAATAGTTAAGTAGATTAACTTACCCACAATTCTTTGATATTGCTTGATGTCTTCAATTGGTTTGCCCTCCTTCTTTTTGGCTTGTACTTCAATTGGAGTTGATGCTATCTTCCCTCCAAGCTTACCTGTCTCTTTCAAAAGATCAAGTGTGTATTTTCTTTGGGATAGAAATAGCCCTTTATTAGAATGAGCTATCTCTATACCTAGAAAATACCGTAAGTGTCCAAGGTCTTTAATATCAAAAGTAGACTTTAAATAACTTTTAGTGCTGTTTATTCCCAAAGTATCACTCCCTGTTATAATGATATCGTCCACATATATTATCACAACAGTAATACCATTATTGGAGTGTTTTATGAATAAAGAGTGATCAGCACTACTAACCTTAAAGTGTTGAGAAGTTAAAGCACCTAACAACTTAGAGTACCAGGCCCTAGGAGATTGTTTTAAGCCATAGATGGCTTTTCTAAGCTTACATACATGCGGTTTTGGTACTTTAATGTTGTATCCTTGTGGGATATCCATGTAAACCTCTTCTTCTAATTCCCCCTGGAGAAAAGCATTTCGAACATCCATTTGATACATTTCCCATTCATAATTAGTGGCTAAGGACAAAATAACTCTAATGGTGTTCATTTTGGCTACTGGAGCAAATGTCTCCGTGTAATCTAAACCATAGGTTTGAGTGAATCCTTTAGCAACCAATCTAGCTTTATGTTTCTCAATGGAACCATCACTCTTCAGCTTGGTTTTGTACACCCATTTACACCCAACTGTTTTCTTACCTTGGGGAAGAGTAACAATTTCCCATGTCTTATTCTTAACTAAAGCTTCCAACTCCTCATCCATGGCATTTCTCCAAATAGGAATGTCCTTGGCCTCGTTGTAGCAAGATGGCTCTTTCAAACTATCCAATTTGCTTAAAAACACTCTATAACTCTCTTTAACATTATCTAAGGTATAATAATTTTGTATAGGATGTGCTGTGACTTTGTTCCCATAAAAGAATACCCTATTTTTCTGCCATTCGGATGGAGGCTTCCTAATTCTTTGAGATCTTCTAAGAGGAAAATTTTGATCATGTGATGAAGAATCGGACTCTCTCTCATTTTGACCCACCGGTGAGGAACTAAATGGGATTTCATTCTCTAAAACTAATTGATCATTACGGGTTCTCATCACAAGGTGTTTCCTCACTTTGACTTTCGCTAACTATGTTTTGTTCTTCATTTGATTCCAATGGTTCATGAATATCACCATTCTGTTGTGTTGAATCTTCATAGATAAAATCCTCTTTTTCGCTTTCATTCAAACTAACTCCATTATTGATTTGATCGTTATTCCTTAACAAACTCAACCGATTACCTACAATAGATAGGGGAAGAGGATCCCCTTTCATTTCTCCTTCATTTCTCACTTTATCAAAGTAAGGATCACTTTCCAGAAAAGTAACATTTCTTGACAAGAATTTCTCATTCGTAAAAGGATCTAAACATTTATAACCCTTTTTATCAATGCAATACCCTAAAAATATGCACTTTACACTCCTATGACTCAATTTATCTCTAGCATGATTAGGGATGTGAACATAACAAGTACAGCCAAATACCTTTAGATAAGATAAGTTTGGTTGCCTATTATGCAACAATTCAAAAGGAGATTTTCCATTCAACAACTTCGAAGGCATACGATTTATCAAATGTATGGCAGTGAGAATGGCTTCATTCCAATATCTTTTAGGGACATTGTGATGAAACATTAGTGACCTTCCTACATCTAAAATGTGCCGATTTTTCCGCTCGGCCACACCATTTTGTTCAGGTGTGTAGGGGCAAGTCGTTTGATGAACTATCCCTAAAGTGCTCAAGTAATTCTCAAAGGCATGACTAGTATATTCTCCCCCATTGTCGCTCCTAAGAATCTTAATCCTTTTACCAAGTTGATTTTCAATTAAGGAAACATACTCTTTAAAACATGATAAGGTCTCTGATTTGTTTTTAATCAAGTATATCCAAGTGTATCTCGACTTGTGATCAATGAATGTGACAAAATATCTAAAGCCATTGTGAGATTCTAAAGGAGAAGTCCATAGATCAGAGTGAACAAGATCAAATATTTCATTATAACAAGTTTCCGAATGTACAAAAGGAAGTTTAGTCTGTTTTCCAAGATTACAAGCCCTACATTGTTTAAAATCACTAAACTTCATTTTCGGAATCATTTTACACAGAATGTTACTAGGAGGATGGCCTAGTCTTGCATGCCAAAGTTTCTGAAGTCCACTGTCTTCCTCAACTCTAAGGGCTTGATTGGTACTATCCAAAAAATATAGGCCGTCATGTAAGGTTCCCTCACCAATCTTCTTCCCGGTTGACATGTCCTGAAATATCACCTTATTGGGTTCAAAGGTAACACGACAATTTAAGTCTTTTGTTATTCTACTAACGGACAGCAAATTTGATGAAAAATTTGGCATATAAAGGCCACTTGTTCTCTTGGATAAAACTTTAATATCTCCTAATCCCTTAATGGGTATTTCACTACCATTGGCTATTGTCACATTTCTAATGTTTCCTAGGGTTTCTATTCTAGATGCCATGTTTTTATTTCTAAACATATGATTAGTAGCACCTGAATCAATAACCCAAGGGTCAAACTTAAAATGTGAGTTGGAAATCATACCTTGAGAGGAGCTTGGAAGATGGTTCCGAAGTAGTTTGGCCAAATCCTCAAGGAGTTTTGAGTTCTCTTTTTCGATTGCATTTTGAGCACCTTGTGGTGCGCCTTTTCCTTGAAGTTAACTGGCCTCAAATGTGGATTAAGAACCCAACATTTTTCTTTAGTATGACCAAGCATCTTGCAGTGCCCACACTTCCAGCATTTGTCTTTAAGGTTGTGCATCCGTCCACATTTATCACACTTAGCCTTAACTTTTGCTCCTTGGACCATCCTGCCTTCTTCCTTGCTGTCCACCAAACTACCTCTCTCAGCCTTGCTTGAATTCCCATTCAAAATCTTTCTTTGCAAGTACTCTTTATTAACCTTGTTTGCAACATCGTCATAATAAGGCAAAGGTTCAATTCTAAGAATGTGATTCCGAAGATCTTCGTAGTTCGAACCCAAACCCATCAAGTACGATATCACAAGATCTTCATTGGCCCTTTTTTCCACCTCTTCAATGTTGGTAGTATTCGGCCTTAATGATTGAAGTTCATCCCATGCCTCCTTAATTTTGGTGTTATATTCTATCGGATCACCTCCACTAAGGCTGATATTGTTGATGAACTGCTTCAACTCGTATATTCTCATCAAGTTTCCTTGATGACCAAATTGTCTCTTGATAGACTCCCAAAGTGCTTTAGAAGTTTCAGCCTTTGAGAATGCACCTACCAAGGATGGTTCCATGGAATTTAAAATCCATGTGTACACCAAGTTGTCATTATAACACCAATCTTCATATTCTTCACTTGATGTGTCTGTGGGCTTTGTGATTCTTCCATTCACGAAACCCAATGCTCGTTTTCCACATAATGCTCTTTCAGCGGGATTGATCCAAATTGAGTAATTTTTTCCATTCAAGGGAAATGTGGTAAGTTTCAAGGTGGTGTTACCATCATTATCAACTCCCTTGAAGGAACTTCTGCTCTTGGTGTTGTATGACGAGCCCTCCCTTTCCATTCTTTAATTTTGGCTATGAAGGGGAATGTCTTGATACACCAAGAACCAACAAAGCAAACAAAAGGTAAAAAGCTAGATTAGAGATGAAACCTGCTCTGATACCATGTGAAAAATATTGAAGAAACAAAGAAGTGTGAAAGAAAGTATTGATGAAAGAATAAAGAAGCTTGTTTTTCACTTTACACATCTTGGGTATATATATACAACATCCTAACGGCTAGGTACAAGTTGATTTTACTTTTCTAACAACTAGGTACAACACATAACAGCATAGCTTTCAATTTCAAGAACTAGCCGTTATTTCGTCCATTAGTGATTAGCTTACTAGCCGTTATTTCGTCATTTAGTGGTTAGCTTGATATGGGCTTTGGGCTTGATATGGGTGTACATAGGCCAATCAAAGAGTTATTTGGGCCTTTTATCTTCACCCTCAATCCCTTCATTTTCAACACATTTTAGACGTAGGAAGGTCACTAATGTTTCATCACAATGTCCCTAAAAGATATTGGAATGAAGCCATTCTCACTGCCATACATTTGATAAATCGTATGCCTTCGAAGTTGTTGAATGGAAAATCTCCTTTTGAATTGTTGCATAATAGGCAACCAAACTTATCTTATCTAAAGGTATTTGGCTGTACTTGTTATGTTCACATCCCTAATCATGCTAGAGATAAATTGAGTCATAGGAGTGTAAAGTGCATATTTTTAGGGTATTGCATTGATAAAAAGGGTTATAAATGTTTAGATCCTTCTACGAATAAGAAATTCTTGTCAAGAAATGTTACTTTTCTGGAAAGTGATCCTTACTTTGATAAAGTGAGAAATGAAGGAGAAATGAAAGGGGATCCTCTTCCCCTATCTATTGTAGGTAATCGGTTGAGTTTGTTAAGGAATAACGATCAAATCAATAATGGAGTTAGTTTGAATGAAAGCGAAAAAGAGGATTTTATCTATGAAGATTCAACACAACAGAATGGTGATATTCATGAACCATTGGACTCAAATGAAGAACAAAACATAGTTAGCAAAAGTCAAAGTGAGGAAACACCTTGTGATGAGAACCCTAATGATCAATTAGTTTTAGAGCATGAAATCCCATTTAGTTCCTCACCGGTGGGTCAAAATGAGAGAGAGTCCGATTCTTCATCACATGATCAAAATTTTCCTCTTAGAAGATCTCAAAGAATTAGGAAGCCTCCATCCGAATGGCAGAAAAATAGGGTATTCTTTTATGGGAACAAAGTCACAGCACATCCTATACAAAATTATTATACCTTAGATAATGTTAAAGAGAGTTATAGAGTGTTTTTAAGCAAATTGGATAGTTTGAAAGAGCCATCTTGCTACAACGAGGCCAAGGACATTCCTATTTGGAGAAATGCCATGGATGAGGAGTTGGAAGCTTTAGTTAAGAATAAGACATGGGAAATTGTTACTCTTCCCCAAGGTAAGAAAACAGTTGGGTGTAAATGGGTGTACAAAACCAAGCTGAAGAGTGATGGTTCCATTGAGAAACATAAAGCTAGATTGGTTGCTAAAGGATTCACTCAAACCTATGGTTTAGATTACACGGAGACATTTGCTCCAGTAGCCAAAATGAACACCATTAGAGTTATTTTGTCCTTAGCCACTAATTATGAATGGGAAATGTATCAAATGGATGTTCGAAATGCTTTTCTCCAGGGGGAATTAGAAGAAGAGGTTTACATGGATATCCCACAAGGATACAACATTAAAGTACCAAAACCGCATGTATGTAAGCTTAGAAAAGCCATCTATGGCTTAAAACAATCTCCTAGGGCCTGGTACTCTAAGTTGTTAGGTGCTTTAACTTCTCAACACTTTAAGGTTAGTAGTGCTGATCACTCTTTATTCATAAAACACTCCAATAATGGTATTACTGTTGTGATAATATATGTGGACGATATCATTATAACAGGGAGTGATACTTTGGGAATAAACAGCACTAAAAGTTATTTAAAGTCTACTTTTGATATTAAAGACCTTGGACACTTACGGTATTTTCTAGGTATAGAGATAGCTCATTCTAATAAAGGGCTATTTCTATCCCAAAGAAAATACACACTTGATCTTTTGAAAGAGACAGGTAAGCTTGGAGGGAAGATAGCATCAACTCCAATTGAAGTACAAGCCAAAAAGAAGGAGGGCAAACCAATTGAAGACATCAAGCAATATCAAAGAATTGTGGGTAAGTTAATCTACTTAACTATTACAAGACCTGACATTTCTTTTGCTGTGAATCAGGTAAGCCAATTCATGACTTGTCCAATGACCAATCACATGGAAATGGTGGACCGAATACTCAAATATCTCAAAGGAACTCTAGGACAAGGATTACTAATGAAGAAACATGGACATCACCAAATTTTTGCCTACACGGATGCTGATTGGGCAGGAAGCATTGAAGATCGCAAGTCTACAACTGGATATTGTACTTTTGTTGGTGGGAATTTAGTGACTTGGAAGAGTAAAAAGCAAACCGTGGTGGCCAAATCAAGTGCCGAAGCTGAATATAGAGCAATGGCTTCAACCACCAGTGAATTGATATGGTTGAAGGCATTGGTTGAAGATTTGGGTTTTAATGTCGAGGCACCTATGAAGCTACATTGTGATAACAAATCGGCAATACATATTGCAAACAATCCGGTGTTTCATGAGAGGACCAAGCATATAGAGGTAGATTGTCACTTTATAAGAGAAAAATATTTGAACAAGACAATCTCAATGCCTTATGTCAAGAGCGAAGATCAATTGGCGGACATATTCACCAAACCTCCGAGTATTCAACAACTTCAAAAGTTTGTATCCAAGTTGAACTTGATCAATTTGTTCAAGCCCAACTTGAGGGGGAGTGTTGAAAATGAAGGGATTGAGGGTGAAGATAAAAGGCCCAAATAACTCTTTGATTGGCCTATGTACACCCATATCAAGCCCAAAGTCCATATCAAGCTAACCGCTAAAGGACGAAATAACGGCTAGTAAGCTAATCACTAATGGACGAAATAACAGCTAGTTCTTGAAATTGAAAGCTATGTTGTTATGTGTTGTACCTAGCTGTTAGAAAAGTAAAATCAACTTGTACCTAGCCGTTAGGATGTTGTATATATATACCCAAGATGTGTAAAGTGAAAAACAAGCTTCTTTATTCTTTCATCAATACTTTCTTTCACACTTCTTTGTTTCTTCAATATTTTTCACACAATTTAGGTTTGTTTTAATTTAATTAACTTATTAAGTTAGACTCAAACAAGTAAAGACCTAATCTGTGTTAGATAAGTTATTTTGCTATGATTTGTTTTATTTGTGTTAAGGTATCCTATAAGTATACCTATAAACTTTCAAAATGGGAGGTTGATTAATTATAAAAAAATTCACTTTTTATGAGCTTACCTGTTCTTTGAGAGCAAATTAAACTTATCAAGAACAATCCTTTCTTAAAGACTTTTGTGGGTCTAAGGTTTATTTTTTTTTCTCTGAATATTATACCAAAGTTTGTGGCTACAAGACATCATTAGGTTGCAATGTATTTAAAGTTCAAATCTAGATTTAATGTTTCTAACTTCGTTTTCGTGTTCTTGTGCTTTTCTTGAGATTTGGTTCTTGAGGATCGCATCACATATCCTTGAAGTTGGAAGATCAATGATCTTCTACCATAATGTTCCCAAATATTTCTGGAACAATGCCATCCTCACAATTGTTCGTGTAATAAATAGAGCATCAACAAAGGTTCTGAGGTAACATTATATCCTTGAGGTAAACTCATGTAAACCTCTTCCTCTAACTGATGTGCTCAATCATGGAAATGAAGTTACTGCCATCCAAGAAAAATTAATCCTCATTAACAAAGGATATCCATGCCAAGAAGAATTCCAGCAGCAGCAGAAAATATCACTAGGCAAGGAGTTTGAGATCAAGTAGGGTTTTACATGTAAGATTTTAAGTAGGATTAGGAACCCGATATATTAGGCTTATCTTCATAGAAATCTAGATGACTTAGTAGTCCTTATTTACTTAGGAATCCTTATCATAGATGAATTAGGCGTTTTAGTATAAGTTAGACATGGAAAGGCTGTCATTACTATAAATACGGCATTAGTGCTTGTAATTAAACAGTTTTGAAGAATAAGCGGAATTTTGCTTCGTTGCATCCAAATTCTTATCTAAACAAATTCCTTGTTTAGTGGCGAATTATCTATCGATTCTTATCACTCTTCCTTCTTTCTATCTTAGAGTGTGGCGAATCAACCTAGTAATCTTGTTTGTGGCGATTTGATCTTATCAAACTTGATTAACTAGTTTTCTCTTCTTAAACTTTTCATAAGCTATCCCTATCACATTCCCACTTCAAAATTCGTACATAACCCTTCCGCTTTCTTAAAACACCCCTACAGACCCATTAACTTACTCCAATTACGAATTTTCATCCACCCAACAACTATACTATATACCAGCACCTCTTTCCATCCACAAAACCCTAAAAAAAATATATCAGCTTGGTATCAGAGCCTCTTTGAATCAAGAAATTCATTCACTTGAAAATTTTAGGACGAATTATGTCTGGAGAAGAAGAAACTCCTCATGTTCCAAGAGGATTGAGTTTGGATCAAGCTAAGATCCTAGCACTTGAACACCAGCAAGCAGAGATGAGGGAGCAAATTGACCGTTTAATTCAAGCCGTAGAAAGGAATACCATTTAGCCACAACCCAGAAGACATGAACGACAAGGGCAGCGAGCAACTAGAGGGCCTGAGTATTATGAAGAAGATGAGCTTGATGAGCCAGAAAGAGATGATGAAGCTCGGGGAGAGACGATGGCAGAGAAGAAATATAAGGGATAATGGAATTGATGTTAAGCTAAAGATTCCGGCATTTTGAGGAACAAGTTCACCCGAGGAGTACTTAGAATGGCTGCAAAAAGTGTTGAAAATGAAGGGATTGAGGGTGAAGATAAAAGGCCCAAATAACTCTTTGATTGGCCTATGTACACCCATATCAAGCCCAAGGTCCATATCAAGCTAACCGCTAAAGGACGAAATAACGGCTAGTAAGCTAATCACTAATGGACGAAATAACGGCTAGTTCTTGAAATTGAAAGCTATGTTGTTATGTGTTGTACCTAGCTGTTAGAAAAGTAAAATCAACTTGTACCTAGCCGTTAGGATGTTGTATATATATACCCAAGATGTGTAAAGTGAAAAACAAGCTTCTTTATTCTTTCATCAATACTTTCCTTCACACTTCTTTGTTTCTTCAATATTTTTCACATGGTATCAGAGCAGGTTTCATCTCTAATCTAGCTTTTTACCTTTTGTTGCTTTGTTGGTTCTTGGTGTATCAAGACATTCCCCTTCATAGCCAAATTAAAGAATGGAAAGGGAGGGCTCGTCATACAACACCAAGAGCAGAAGTTCCTTCAAGGGAGTTGATAATGATAGTAACACCACCTTGAAACTTACCACATTTCCCTTGAATGGAAAAAATTACTCAATTTGGATCAATCCCGCTGAAAGAGCATTATGTGGAAAACGAGCATTGGGTTTCGTGAATGGAAGAATCACAAAGCCCACAGACACATCAAGTGAAGAATATGAAGATTGGTGTTATAATGACAACTTGGTGTACACATGGATTTTAAATTCCATGGAACCATCCTTGGTAGGTGCATTCTCAAAGGCTGAAACTTCTAAAGCACTTTGGGAGTCTATCAAGAGACAATTGGTCATCAAGGAAACTTGATGAGAATATACGAGTTGAAGCAGTTCATCAACAATATCAGCCTTAGTGGAGGTGATTCGATAGAATATAACACCAAAATTAAGGAGGCATGGGATGAACTTCAATCATTAAGACCAAATACTACCAACATTGAAGAGGTGGAAAAAAAGGGCCAATGAAGATCTTGTGATATCGTATTTGATGGGTTTGGGTTCGGACTACGAAGATCTTCGGAATCACATTCTTAGAATTGAACCTTTGCCTTATTATGACAATGTTGCAAACAAGGTTAATAAAGAGTACTTGCAAAGAAAGATTTTGAATGGGAATTCAAGCAAGGCTGAGAGAGGTAGTTTGGTGGACAGCAAGGAAGAAGGCAGGATGGTCCAAGGAGCAAAAGTTAAGGCTAAGTGTGATAAATGTGGACGGATGCACAACCTTAAAGACAAATGCTGGAAGTGTGGGCACTGCAAGATGCTTGGTCATACTAAAGAAAAATGTTGGGTTCTTAATCCACATTTGAGGCCAGTTAACTTCAAGGAAAAGGCGCCACCACAAGGTGCTCAAAATGCAATCGAAAAAGGGAACTCAAAACTCCTTGAGGATTTGGCCAAACTACTTCGAAACCATCTTCCAAGCTCCTCTCAAGGTATGATTTCCAACTCACATTTTAAGTTTGACCCTTGGGTTATTGATTCAGGTGCTACTAATCATATGTTTAGAAATAAAAACATGGCATCTAGAATAGAAACCCTAGGAAACATTAGAAATGTGACAATAGCCAATGGTAGTGAAATACCCATTAAGGGATTAGGAGATATTAAAGTTTTGTCCAAGAGAACAAGTGGCCTTTATATGCCAAATTTTTCATCAAATTTGCTGTCCGTTAGTAGAATAACAAAAGACTTAAATTGTCGTGTTACCTTTGAACCCAATAAGGTGATATTTCAGGACATGTCAACCGGGAAGAAGATTGGTGAGGGAACCTTACATGACGGCCTATATTTTTTGGATAGTACCAATCAAGCCCTTAGAGTTGAGGAAGACAGTGGACTTCAGAAACTTTGGCATGCAAGACTAGGCCATCCTCCTAGTAACATTCTGTGTAAAATGATTCCGAAAATGAAGTTTAGTGATTTTAAACAATGTAGGGCTTGTAATCTTGGAAAACAGACTAAACTTCCTTTTGTACATTCGGAAACTTGTTATAATGAAATATTTGATCTTGTTCACTCTGATCTATGGACTTCTCCTTTAGAATCTCACAATGGCTTTAGATATTTTGTCACATTCATTGATCACAAGTCGAGATACACTTGGATATACTTGATTAAAAACAAATCAGAGACCTTATCATGTTTTAAAGAGTATGTTTCCTTAATTGAAAATCAACTTGGTAAAAGGATTAAGATTCTTAGGAGCGACAATGGGGGAGAATATACTAGTCATGCCTTTGAGAATTACTTGAGCACTTTAGGGATAGTTCATCAAACGACTTGCCCCTACACACCTGAACAAAATGGTGTGGCCGAGCGGAAAAATCGGCACATTTTAGATTAGAGATGTCTTGATACACCAAATAGATCTCATACCAGGGGCAACTCTACCAAATCGACCAGCCTATAGAAGCAATCCAGAAGAGACTAAAGAGTTGCAAAAACAAGTTTCTAAGCTGATTGATAAAGGATATGTTAGTGAATCTATGAATCCTTGTTCCGTATCGGCTTTGTTGGCGCCGAAGAATGATGGAACCATACGGATGTGTGTGGATAGTAGAGCAATCAACAAGATTACGATAAAATATCACTATCCTATCCCTAGACTTGATGATATGCTTGACGAGTTAAATGGTGCTGCTATATTTTCTAAAATAGATCTCAAAAGTGATTATCATCAGATTAGGATGAAAGAAGGGGATGAATGGAAAACCGCTTTTAAAACTAAATTTGGATTATATGAATGGATGGTTATGCCATTTGGTTTATCCAATGCACCAAGCACCTTTATGAGATTGATGAATTATGTACTTAGGAACTTTATTGGTGATTTTGTTGTTGTTTATTTCGATGATATTTTCATCTACAATGGAAGTCTAGAAACACATATAATTCATTTAAGAAAAGTGTTTAAAGTACTGAGAGAAGAAAAATTGTATGGTAATTTGAAGAAATGCCATTTTTGCCAAGACTGTGTAGTTTTTCTTGGTTATGTGGTGTCAAAGCAAGGTGTTGGAGTTGATGAAGAAAAGGTAAAGGCTATTAAAGATTGGCTTATCCCAAGTAGTGTTGTTGAAGTGAGAAGTTTTCATGGGTTGGCTTCTTTTTATCGAAGGTTTGTGAAGAATTTTAGTACTTTACTTGCTCCTATTACTAAAATTATTAAGAAAGAAAAGGCTTTTGAATGGAATAATGAAGCGCAAAGGAGTTTTGAGTTGATTAAGGAGAAGTTAACAACTGCACCAATTTTAGCATTACCTGATTTTTCCAAAACTTTTGAATTGGAGTGTGATGCCTCTGGTGTGGGAATTGGGGCCGTTCTTATGCAAGAGGGGCATCCATTAGCATACTTTAGTCAAAAGTTAAGTGGTGCACAATTAAACTACTCAACCTATGACAAAGAGTTTTTTGCTTTAATTAGAGCTTTAGAGACTTGGCAACATTATTTACTACCTAAGGAGTTTGTTATTCACACTGATCATGAGTCCTTAAAGCATTTAAAAGGGCAAAGCAAGCTGAATAGAAGGCATGCAAAATGGGTGGAATTCTTAGAGTCTTTTCCTTACGTGATCAAGTACAAGAAAGGAAATGTGAACATTGTGGCTGATGCACTATCTCGGAGGTACTCGTTAATTTCCATGTCAAATGTTAAACTAATGGGTTTTAAGATGCTTGTAGATCAGTATAAAAATGACCCAAAGTTTGCATCAATATATGAGGAGTGCAAGAAAGGAGCCATGCAAGGACTTTTATCGACATGATGACTATCTGTTCAAGCAAGGTAGATTATGCATCCCAAATTGTTCAATTCGTGAGCACTTAGTGAGGGAAACTCATGGTGGAGGTTTAGCTGGTCATTTTGGAGAAAAGAAGACATTAGAAGCACTCAAGGAACACTTTTATTGGCCAACCATGATCAAAGATATTAAAAGAGTCATAGAAAGATGTGTGATATGTAAGAAAGCTAAGAGTAAGGAGATGTCACAAGGGTTATACATGCCATTGCCTGTACCAGACCAACCGTGGGAAGATTTAAGCATGGATTTTATTCTTGGTTTGCCTAGAACGCAGAGGGGAAAGGATTCAGTTATGGTCGTTGTTGATCAGTTTTCCAAGATGTCTCATTTTATTCCGTGCCACAAGACAAATGATGCTCAACATATTGCTGATTTATTTTTCAAAGAGATTGTTCGATTACATGGGATTCCCAAAAGTATTGTTTCAGACCGTGATGTCAAATTCTTAAGTTATTTTTGGAAGACTTTATGGAAAAGACTTGGAACAAAACTACTCTTTAGCACAACATGTCATCCTCAAACCGATGGACAAACTGAGGTGGTAAATCGAACCTTTTCTTCTTTACTTCGTACTGTTGTCAACAAGAATTTGAAGAATTGAGATGAATGTTTATCATATGTTGAGTTTGCTTACAATAGAAGCGTGCACAGTGGAACGAAGCATTCTCCGTTTGAGATAGTTTATGGATTCAATCCTATAACTCCTCTTGATTTGTTGCCACTGCCTATTGAAGAGAGAATTTGCTTTGATGGAAACAAAAAGGCTGAGTTTGTTAAATCTCTACATGAGAGTGTGAAGAGACAAATTGAAAAGAAAAATGAAGAATACACACGGTTAGCAAATAAAAGGAGAACAAGAATTCAATTTGCACCAGGAGATTTAGTTTGGATTCACCTACACAAGGAAAGGTTTCCAACACAAAGAAAATCAAAACTAATGCCAAGGGCTGATGGTCCTTTTGGAGTTGTTGACAAGATGAATGATAATGCTTATAAGATTGAATTGCCAGGAGATTATAATATTTCTACTACATTCAATGTCAGGGACCTTTCTCCTTACTTAGAAGATGATTTCAAATACACCGAGGAGAAGGATTTGAGGGCAAATCCAATTCAACAAGGGGAGGATGATGTGCTCAATCATGGAAATGAAGTTACTGCCATCCAAGAAAAATTAATCCTCATTAACAAAGGATATCCATGCCAAGAAGAATTCCAGCAGCAGCAGAAAATATCACTAGGCAAGGAGTTTGAGATCAAGTAGGGTTTTACATGTAAGATTTTAAGTAGGATTAGGAACCCGATATATTAGGCTTATCTTCATAGAAATCTAGATGACTTAGTAGTCCTTATTTACTTAGGAATCCTTATCATAGATGAATTAGGCGTTTTAGTATAAGTTAGACATGGAAAGGCTGTCATTACTATAAATACGGCATTAGTGCTTGTAATTAAACAGTTTTGAAGAATAAGCGGAATTTTGCTTCGTTGCATCCAAATTCTTATCTAAACAAATTCCTTGTTTAGTGGCGAATTATCTATCGATTCTTATCACTCTTCCTTCTTTCTATCTTAGAGTGTGGCAAATCAACCTAGTAATCTTGTTTGTGGCGATTTGATCTTATCAAACTTGATTAAGTAGTTTTCTCTTCTTAAACTTTTCATAAGCTATCCCTATCACATTCCCACTTCAAAATTCGTACATAACCCTTCCGCTTTTCTTAAAACACCCCTACAGACCCATTAACTTACTCCAATTACGAATTTTCATCTACCCAACAACTATACTATATACCAGCACCTCTTTCCATCCACAAAACCCTAAAAAAAATATACCCATTAGATCTTGATTCACCATTAAGATCCTTGAGGCATATCATTAACTCTATTTGCAAGAAAGAATTCTTCACATCCATTTGATGTAAATCCCAATTATAATTAGCCGCTAAGGAGAGAAGCACCCTAAGAGTGTTCATTTTTGCAATTGGTGCAAAAGTTTCTGTATAGTCTAAGCCGTAGGTTTGAGTGAAGCCTTTGGCCACTAACCTAGCCTTATGTTTGTCCAAGGTTCCATCACTATTTAACTTAGTCTTATACACCCATTTGCATCCTACAACCTTCTTTCCCAAAGGTAAAGGTACTAATTCTCATGTATTATTTTTAACTAAAGCATCGAATTCCTCTTGCATGGCTTGTATCTAAACTGATAATTCCCTAGCTTCCTTAAAGTTATTTAGATCTTTAATGGTGTCTACTTTAGTTAAAAAGGCTCTAAAACTCTCTTTTACATTTCCTAAGGTGTAGTAGTGGTCAAGAGGGTGTGCGATTACTTTGTTACCGTGGAAAAACACTCTTTTCTTCATCCAATCCGATGAAGATTGTTGAATTCTTTGAGATCTTCTAAGTTGGGGATTTTGGCCTTGCATAGGTGCAACATGCTCCCCCTCACTTCGTATACTAATAGATGGTCCATCTTGGTTACTAGATAATGATTCTATTTGAACATTCGAATGTTCATCCCTATGTATTTCATTTTGCTCTCCCTCGTCTCTAAGTCTACAAGAAGATAACGGTAAATCTTCACTTACTTCACTAGGTGAATATGCATCTAGATTTTCATTGCTAGTTTCACCCTCATTAAACTCTTGATCTTGTGATTCTATGTTATCACCACTCAAGTATAGGTCATGGTTGCCTAGTACATCACTAGATGGTGGTATGTACTAAGCAACCATGCACCTTTCTCAATTTTAGGCTCATCTCTATCAAACGCTTCTCTAGCCATCAATTCCCTATCCACAATATTCACCACATCATCATATGGTGGCATCTCCTTATTCCTTAGAATTTGATTCCTAAGGTCCCCAAAACTAGGCCCCAATCCTGCCAAGAGGAAACAAACAAGATCTTCATTGGCCCTTTTCTCCAATTCTTCCTCATTGGTAGTAATCGGCCTCAAACACACCAATTCATCCCATGCTTCCTTGATTTTGTTGGAGTAGGAAAGGAAATCACTTCCATTCATCTTGGCATTTGTGATAATTTCCCTCAACTCATAGACTTTTAAAAGATTACCTTGATTTCCGAACCTTCTAGCAAGTGCATTCCAAAGGTCTTTGGTAGTTTTGGCTTTGTTGAAGGCACCAACCAAGGATTGATCAATGGAGTTGATAATCCAAGTAATGACAAGATTATCAACATATCTCCATTCAACATATTCTTTATCTCCCACCTTAGGTTGATTAATTTCTCCATCAACAAATCCCAAAACCCTCATGCCCAGTAAGGCCCTTGTCGCATTTCGTCACCCATGTAGAGTAATTCCTTCCATTTAGAGGAAAGGTAGTAAGCTTAGTGGTGATTTTGTAGTCGAAATCAACATTGAAAAAATTCTCTCTCTTGGCAGAACTACTTCCCACTTGTGCTGCCATTTTAATTTCAGCAACTTGGCCTTGCACAATGGAGATTGATCGCACAAATAAGAGAGAGTAAAAAATAAAGGAGAGATGATGAAATGAGCTCCCTAAATGCAACCTTGCTCTGATTCCATGTTGATAAGTAAAGAGAAAATAGATGAAGAGAGAAAACTGAAGAGCTTTTGTATTCTATCTCCAAATATTTACACATCTTAGGTTTTTTATATACAACATCCTAACGGTTAGGTACAAGCTTACTTTACTTTTCTAACAGCTAGGTACAACACATAACAACATATCTTTCAATTTAAAAAACTAGCCGTTATTTCGTTCTTTAGTAGTTACTTGAATTGGGCTTTGGACTTGATATGGGTATCCATAGATCGATCCAAGAGTTATTTGGGCTTTTCATCTTCACCCTTAATCTCTTCATCTTTAACACTTTGTAGCAATAGGAACGAACTTAGCTATAAAAGTCAAAAATGTATATTCCTATGTTATGCCACAACCCAAAAGGTTATGTAGATGCGTTGACCCAAAGACAAATTAGTTGTTTGTATCTAAAAACGTCATATTTTTAGAACATGAACCTTACTTCGAAAAATATGAACTCGAATCCAATGGTAAAGGGGGAGGATGTGGGTAATTCCACCCCAGGTCCTGTTATTGATACTATTCACACAAAGGGACCCATTCTTGAACTTAGAAAGAATATCCATAACCAAGTAGAAGTTCAAGAGGAATCATCTCAAAATGAGAATAATCCTTACCTTCTTACACCAACAAATGATGAGAATGAATCTATTTTTTCCCAAGATGAGTCATCTCATAATGAGACTGATTCAGATCACCATAAAGATGACCAAATTAGTAGCCCTAACACACTAATTCAATTTATGGGTAGTGGTGATCATGTTACACAAGAACTACCCACACTCAAAAGATCTACTCAAATCAAAAGGCCAGGCTTTAAATGAATGAAAACTAAAGTGTTTTATCATGGTAACCATATGATCAATCACTTTATTCAATGCTATTATACTTATGATCACATTAAAGATTAGTTTCTAAATGCCATTGATGATATTCAAAAGCCTTCCAATTATAAAGAAGCCCAAATCATCTTAATTTAGGGAAATGTGATGAATAACGAACTCAAGGCTCTAATTCGTAATCAAACTTGAGATATTGTTCCACTTTCTAAAAGGAAAAAAGTCATTGGTTGCAAATGGGTATATAAAACCAAGCTTAAAAGTGATGAAACATATAAGGCTAGGTTAGTGACCAAAGGCTTCACACAAACCTATGGTATTGATTACACCGAGACTTTTGCCCCCGTAGCTAAATTAAATTCCTTTAGAGTCCTTATATCCTTAGTTGTTAATTATGATTGGCCATTGTTGCAAATAAATGTAAGAAATATCTTCTTACAAGGCAAATTAGAAGAGGAAGTACACATGAGAATACTTGAAGAGTATGGGACTGACATTCCCAAGTTATATGTATGTAAACTTAAAAAGGTCATCTATGACCTTAAACAATCCCCTAAGGCCTAGTACTCTAAATTGTACAATGCTCTCAATTGCCAAGCCTTTACATTAAAGCGAGACTGATTTATCCCTATTCACCAAACATTTCAAAGATAAAATAATGACAATTCTGATTTATATTGATGACATTATCATTACTGGTAGTGACCAAATAGGCATTAGTTGCATTAAATCATATCTTAAATTTATTTTTGACATTAAAAACTTAGGATCTTACTACATTTTTTAAGAATAGAAATTGCCCACTCTGAAAAGGAATTATTTCTATACCAAAGAAAATATATACTTGATCTTTTTGGTGAAACAGGCAAATTAGGTGCAACGATAGTTTCAATGTCAATCAAAAATACCTACAAGCAAAAGGACAAAGAAGAACACAAAGAGAAGTAGCCCAAGCCAATTCAGAATGTCAAATAATATCAACGAATTATCAATAAGTTAATTTATTTAATCATTACTAGACCTGACATTAGCTTTGCTGTGAATCAGGTCAATCAATTCATGCAACAATCAATGACCAACCACATGAATATAGTAAATCGAATCCTTTATTACCTTAAAAAAATACTAAGGCAAAGTTTACACAAGCAAAAGAATGGTCACCATGAGATCGTAATATATAGTGATGCAGATTAGGCTAGAAATGTTAAAGACAGAAAGTGAATTACCGAATATTGCACATTTGTTGAAGGAAACATGGTAACCTAAAATAGTAAAAAACAAAGTGTGTGGTAGCCAACATGTGAGCTGATTTGGTTGAAGACTTTAGTTCAAGATTTGGAGTTCAAAACTAACCAATGAAACTATTTTGCGACAACAAAGTAGTAATCTACATAACTTTCAGTTCGATATTCCATAATAATGCAAAGCATATTGAGATAAATTGTCACTTTATTAAGACAAAAGTTCAGAATAAGACCATTTGCACTCTTTATGTTCCAAGTGAAGATCAATTAACAAACTTGTTCACAAAAGTTTCCACTAAAAAATATATCAAGATCGCAATAAACAAGTTGAATTTAAATAACATTTTCAAGCCCAACTTGAGGGAGAGTGTTAAAATAAAGCTGATTAAACCGATTGATCAATCTCTAGATTCATGCTAACATCGTAACTGTGTTGCATTAGAGATGAAGAGATTGACGGTAAAGATAAAAAACTTAAATAACATTTTAACTGGTCTGTTGGCATCTATATCAAACCCAAAGCCTATTTCATGTTAGATCACTAAAAGACAAAATAACAATTAATTTTTTAAAATTAAAAAATGTGCTATTATATATTATATATAACTATTAGAAAAGTAAAATAAATTCGTACCTACTTGTTAAGATATTATGCATATAAATACAAGATTTTGAAATTGAATAAAAAGTAAAAAATAATTCTTTTGTGAAAATTCTCTCATTCTCTCGTCAAAGTTAACATTAAATGCATTTTTTTTTGTTATTATGTAAATACTAAAGATTATAAATACTATAATCCCTTGACTAAGGACAAGTATATTACTAAGAATGTTACTTTAATAAAAAAAATGATTCATATTTTGATAGCACCGTGAAAAAATGTTGATGAAAAAACAAAGAAGTATAAAAGAAAGTGTTGATGAAAGAATAAAGAAACTTGTTTTATTCACTAGCTAAATATTTACACATCTTGGGTATTTATATACAACATCCTAACGGTTAAGTACAAGCTTATTTTACTTTTCTAATAACTAGGTACAACACATAACAGCATATCTTTCAATTTCAAGAACTAGCCGTTATTTCGTCTCTTTAGTGGTTAGCTTGAAATGGGCTTTGGCTTGATATAGGGTGTCCATAGGCCAATCAAAGAGTTATTTGGGCCTTTTATCTTCACCCTCAATCTCTTCATCTTCAACACTCCCCCTCAAGTTGGGCTTGAACAAATTGATCAAGTTCAACTTGCATACGAACTTTTGGAGTTGTTGAATACTCGGAGGTTTGGTGAATATGTCCGCCAATTGATCTTCACTCTTGACATAAGGCATTGAGATTGTCTTGTTCAAATACTTTTCTCTTATAAAGTGACAATCTACCTCTATGTGCTTGGTCCTCTCATGAAACACTGGATTGTTTGCAATATGTATCGCCGATTTGTTATCACAATGTAGCTTCATAGGTGCCTCGACATTAAAACCCAAATCTTCAACCAATGCCTTCAACCATATCAATTCACTGGTGGTTGAAGCCATTGCTCTATATTTAGCTTCGACACTTGATTTGGCCACCACGGTTTGCTTTTTGCTCTTCCAAGTCACTAAATTCCCACCAACAAAAGTGCAATATCTAGTTGTAGACTTACGATCTTCAATGCTTCCTGCCCAATCAGTGTCCGTGTAGGCAAAAATTTGGTTATGTCCATGTTTCTTTCATGAGTATTCCTTGTCCTAGAGTTCCTTTGAGATATTTGAGTATTCGAGTCCACCATTTCCATGTGATTGGTCATTGGACAAGTCATGAATTGGCTTACCTAATTCACAGCAAAAGAAATGTCAGGTCTAGTAATAGTTAAATAGATTAACTTACCCACAATTCTTTGATATTGCTTGATGTCTTCAATTGGTTTACCCTCCTTCTTTTTGGCTTGTCCTTCAATTGGTGTTGATGCTATCTTCCTTCCAAGCTTACTTCTCTCTTTCAAAAGATTAAGTGTGCATTTCCTTTGGGAATTGAAATAGCCCTTTATTAAAACGAGCTATTTCTATGCCTAAAAAATACCGTAAATGTCCAAGGTCTTTAATATCAAAAGTAGACTTTAAATAATTTTTAGTGTTACTTATTCTCAAAGTATCACTCCCTGTTATAATGATATAGTCCACATGTATTATCACAACAGTAATACCATTATTGGAGTGTTTTATGAATAAAGAGTGATTAACACTTCTAACCTTAAAATGTTGAGAAAGTTAAAGCTCCTAGCAACTTAGAGTACCAAGCCCTTAGAGATTGTTTTAAGTCATAAATGACTTTTCTAAGCTTACACACATGCGTTTTTAAGCCATAAATGGCTTTTCTAAGCTTACACACATGCGGTTTTAGTACTTTAATGTTGTATCCTTGTGGGATATCCATGTAAACCTCTTCTTCTAATTCCCCCTGGAGAAAAGTATTTCGAACATCCATTTGATACATTTCCCATTCATAATTAGTGGCTAAGGACAAAATAACTCTAATGGTGTTCATTTTGGCTACTGGAGCAAATGTCTCAGTGTAATCTAAACCATAGGTTTGAGTGAATCCTTTAGCAACCAATCTAGCTTTATGTTTCTCAATAGAACCATCACTCTTTAGCTTGCTTTCTTTCACCTTTTTCTTTGGGGAAAAACTAATAATTTCCCATGTCTTATTCTTAACTAAAGCTTCCAACTCCTCATCCATGGCATTTCTCCAAATAGAAATGTCATTGGTTTCGTTGTAGCAAGATAACTCTTTCAAACTATCCAATTTGCTTTAAAAAAACTCTATAACTCTCTTTAACATTATCTAAGGTATAATAATTTTCTATAGGATGTGCTGTGACTTTGTTCCCATAAAAGAATACCCTATTTTTCTGCCATTCGGATGGAGGCTTCCTAATTCTTTGAGATCTTCTAAGAGGAAAATTTTGATCATGTGATGAAGAATCAGACTCTCTCTCATTTTGACCCACCCGTGAGGAACTAAATGGGATTTCATGTTCTAAAACTAATTGATCATTAGGGTTCTCATCACAAGGTGTTTCTTTACTTTAACTTTTCGCTAATTATGTTTTGTTCTTTATTTGATTCCAATGGTTCATGAATATCACCATTTTGTTGTGTTGAATCTTCATAGATAAAATCCTTTTTTTCGCTTTCATTCAAACTAACTTCATTATTGATTTGATCATTATTCTTTAACAAAACTCAATCGGTTACCTACAATAGATAGGGGAAGAGGATCCTCTTTGGTTTCTCCTTCATTTCTCACTTTATCAAAGTAAGGATCACTTTTCAAAAAAGTAATATTTCTTGACAAGAATTTCTCATTTGTAAAAGGATCTACTAAACTTTTATCAATGCAATACCCTAAAAATATGCACTTTACACTCCTATGACTCAATTTATCTCTAGCATGATTAGAGATATGAACATAACAAGTACAACCAAATATCTTTAGATAAGATAAGTTTGGTTACCTATTATGCAACAAGTCAAAAAGAGATTTTTCATTCAATAACTTCGAAGGCATACGATTTATCAAACGTATAGGCTAGTGAGAATAGCTTCATTCCAATATCTTTTAGATACATTGTGATGAAACATTAATGACCTTCCTACATCGAAGATGTGCTGATTTTTCCACTCGACCACACCATTTTGTTCAGTGTGTAAGGGGCAAGTCGTTTGATGAACTATCCCTAAAGTGCTCAAGTAATTCTCAAAGGCGTGACTAGTATATTCTCCCCCATTGTCGCTCCTAAGAATCTTAATCCTTTTGCCAAGTTGATTTTCAATTAAGGAAACAAACTCTTTAAAAATGACAAAGTCTCTGATTTGTTTTTAATCAAGTATATCCAAGTGTATCTCGACTTGTGATCAATGAATGTGACAAAATATCTAAAGCCATTGTGAGATTCTAAAGGAGAAGTCCATAGGTCAGAGTGAACAGGATTAAACATTTCATTATAAACGACTTTTGCTCCTTGGACCATCCTACCTTCTTCCTTACTATCCACCGAACTACCTCTCTTAGCCTTGCTTGAATTCCTATTAAAATCTTTCTTTGCACGTACTTTTTATTAACCTTATTTGCAAGATCATCATAATGAGGCAAAGAATCAATTCTAAGAATGTGGTTCCAAAGATCTTCATAATCAAAGCCCAAACCCATCAAATACAATATCACAAGATCTTTATCGGCACTTTTTCTCCACATCTTCAATATTGATAGTATTCAACCTTAACGATTGAAGTTCATCCCATGCCTCCTTAATTTTGGTGTTATATTCTATCGAATCACCTCCACCAAGGCTGATATTATTGATGAACTCTTCAGCTCGTATATTCTCATCAAGTTTTCATGATGACCAAATTGTCTCTTTATAGACTCTCAAAGTGCTTTCGAAGTTTCAACCTTTGAGAATGCACCTAGCAAGGATGGTTCCATGGAATTTAAAATCCATGTGTACACCAAGTTGTCATTATAGCACCAATCTTCATATTCTTCACTTCATGTGTTTGTGGGACTTTGTGATTCTTTCCATTCACAAAACCCAACGCTCATTTTTCACATAATGCTCTTTCAGCGGGATTGATCCAAATTGAGTAATTTTTTCCATTCAAGGAAAATGTGGTAAGTTTCAAGATGGTGTTACCATCATTATCAACTTCCTTGAAGGAACTTCTGCTCTTGGTGTTGTATGACAAGTCCTCATTTTCCATTCTTTACTTTGGCTATGAAAAGGGAATGTCTTGATACACCAAGAACCAACAAAGCAACAAAAAGTAAAAGCTAGATTCAAGATGAAACCTACTCTAATACCAAGTAAAAAAATGTTGATGAAAAAATAAAGAAGCTTGTTTTATTCACTAGCTAAATATTTACAAATCTTGGGTTATTTATATACAATATTCTAACGACTAGATACAAGCTTATTTTACTTTTCTAATAGCTAGGTACAACACATAACAACAGATCTTTCAATTTCAAGAACTAATCGTTATTTCGTCCTTTAGTGCTTAACTTGAAATGGACTTTGAACTTGATATGGGTGTTCATAGGCCAATCAAATAGTTATTTGAGCTTTTTATCTTTATCCTCAATCTCTTCATCTTCAACAAACACTGGCAATGAAAAAGATGAAGTGGAGGATCCACTTTCTTTAATCATAATACACAAGTGCATACCATTATTTAGTGACATAATTGATAACTATAACCAAGACTTGAGTAGTGTTAATGATGTTCTCAATCATGAAAATGAAATTGCTACCATCCAAGAAAGATTAATCCTCATTGACAAAGGACTAGGAGTTTGAGATCAAATAGGGTTTTACAAATAAGATTTTAAGTAGGATTAGGAACTCAATATATTAGGCTTATCGTCATAGAATTCTAGATGACTTAGTAGTCCTTATTTACTTAAGAATCCTTATCATAGATGAATTAGGCGTTTTAGTATAAGTTAGACATGGAAAGGTTGTCATCACTATAAATACAACATTATTGCTTGTAATTAAGCAATTTTGATGAATAAGCGAAATTTTGCTTAGTTGCATCCAAATTCTTATCTAAACAAATTCTTTGTTTAGTGGCGAATTATCTATCGATTCTTATCACTCTTCCTTCTTTCTATCTTAGAGTGTGGCGCATCAACCTAGTAATTTTGTTTGTGGTGATCTAATCTTATCAAACTTGATTAACTAGTTTTAATTTCTTTATTTTGATTCTTGATATGATTGAAATTCCTTTTTCTCTTCTTAAACTTTTCATAAGCTATCTCTATCACATTCCCATTTCAAATTCGTATGTAACCCTTCAGTTTCCTTAAAATACCTCAACAGACCCAATAACTTACTCCAATTACGAATTTTCATCTACCCAACAACTATATCATATCCCAGCATCTTTTTCCATCCACAAAACCCTAAAAGAAAATACACCCATTAGATCTTAATTCACTATTGAAGATCTTTGAGACATATCAGTTAACATAGAATTGCAAAATCAAAAGTCTAATGAAAGTGAAACCAGCAAAGAAAATCCATATGCATTCACCTAATCAAGTAAAAGAAAATCTACTTTTGTCATCTAATAGAATTAGAGTGAAGGAAAATTAAGATAAAACACCTAGAGATGAACATTCGAATGTTCAAATTGAGTTACTATATGGTAAACAAGATAGGCCATCTATTAGTACAGGAAGTGAAGGGAAGCATATTACACCTACGCAAGGCCAAAATCCCCCACTTAAGAGATCTCCAAGACTTCGACAATTTTCATCATAATAGATGAAAGATAATGTTTTTCTATGATAATAAAGTAATCAAACACTTTTTTGACCACTACTACACTTTAGGATATGTAAAAGAGAATTTTAGAACATTTTTAACTAGAGTAGACACCATTAAAGATCTTATAACTTTGAAAAAGTTAGAAAATTACCAGTTTAGAGATAAGTCATGTAAAAGAAATTGGATTTATTAATTAAAAATATACATGAAAATTAGTATCTTTACCTTTACGAAAGAAAGTTGTAGGACGCAAATAGGTGTATAAAACCAAGTTAAATAGTAATGAAATATTGGACAAATATAAAGCTAGATTAGTGGCCAAAAACTTCACCCAAACTTATGGCTAATATCATATAGAAATTTTTGCACTAGTTACATTAGGGTACTTCTATCCTTAACAACTAATTATAATTGGAATTTACATCAAATGAATATGAAAAATGCTTTCTTGCAAGAAGAGTTAGAACAAGAGATTTACATGAATTTACTTCAAGAATATGATGTTATGATTTCTAATACAAAAGTTTGCAAATTGAAGAAAGCCGTATATAAATTAAAACAATTATCAAAAATATGGTATAATAAATTGCTCTGTATTCTCAAAATTTTAAAATAAACGATATTAATCACTCCTTATTTATTAAGCACTCAAATGAGAGATTTACCATCGTTCTTATTTATGTGGATAATATTATCATCACTGATTGTGACATTAATGGTATTAAAAGCATTAAAATATATTTGAAGTGTACATTTAATGTTAAAAATTTAAAAAACTTACGATATTTTCTAAGTATAAAAATAACTTATTTCAACAAACGATTGTTTCTATTCCAAAAAAAATATGTTCTTAATTTGTTAAGTGAGCCAAAAAAACTAGGAGCAAAGTCGACTGTAACACCTATGAAGTCACTAAAAAGGAAGAAAGAAAATAAGAAATATGACATAACAAAGAGAAGTTGTACAAAAATATCAAGTTTTATCAAAGACTTGTACATAAGTTTATATATTTAACTATTACACAACTTAACCTTTTTTTTTCTGTGCACCAAGTAAGTCAACACATGTCATGTCCAAATAATATACGCATGAAAATAGTTAATAGATTTTAAGGTACATAAAAAAACACTAGAGCAAGGAATCTTGATGAAAAGAAATGGTCACCATAAGATATATGCCTACATAGATGCGAATTGGGCCAATAACTTCAAAGACAGATAATCAATCACAAGTTATTACACATTCGTGGGGGAGAATTTATTGACTTGGAAAAGCAAGAAACAAAGTGTGATTGCAAGATCGAATGCAAAAGTTAAATATAGAGCTATGACTGTTGATAAATAGAATCTGAATGTGTTTAGCTCACAATTTCAAAGATTCAACATAAACCAAATAAAAATGCAAGTAGAGAGAAAATGCATGAAGAGAGAAAAATGAATAGCTTTTTATTCTATCTCAAAATATTTACACATCTTGGGTTTATATATACAACATCCTAATGGCTAGGTACAAGCTTACTTTACTTTTCTAACAGCTAGGTACAACACATAACAGCATATCTTTCAATTTAAAAAACTAGCCGTTATTTCGTCCTTTAGTAGTTAGCTTGAATTGGGCTTTGGGCTTGATATGGGTATCCATAGATCAATCCAAGAGTTATTTGGGCTTTTCATCTTCACCCTCAATCTCTTCATCTTTAACACTCCCCCTCAAGTTGGACTTGTACAAATTGAATAAGTTCAACTTGGAACTCACCTTAAGAAGTTGTTGATGAGTACATGGTTTGGTGAATATATCCGCAAGTTGATCTTCACTCTTCACATAAGGCATGTTGATCACTTTGCTCAAGTACTTTTCTCTTGTGAAGTGACAATCAACTTCGATGTGCTTGGTCCTCTCATGGAACACTGGATTAGATGCAATGTGTGTTGCTGCCTTGTTATCACAGTACATGTCCATAGGTGTTTCAACTGAAAATCCTAAGTCTTCCACTAATGATTTTATCCAAACCAATTCACTCGTAGTAGATGCCATAGCTCTATATTCAGCTTCTGCACTCGATCTTGCAACTACACTTTGCTTCTTGCTTTTCCAAGTCACCAAATTACCTCCCACGAATGTGCAATAACCAGTGGTTGATCTTCTGTCCTCGAAGTTACCGGCCCAATCCGCATCTGTGTAAGCACATATCTTGTGGTGGCCATTTCTTCTCATCAAGATTCCTTGCCCCGGTGCTTGTTTTATGTACCTTAAAATTCTATTCACCATTTCCATGTGTATATTCTTTGGGCATGACATGTGTTGACTTACCTGTTGCACAGAAAAAACAATATCAGGTCGTGTAATAGTTAAATATATAAGCTTACCTACAAGTCTTTGATAAAGCTTGATGTCCTTGTATGGCTCCTCCTTGTCATGTTCGTTTTCATGCTTGTTATCCTCTTTCTTCCTTCTTAGTGCCTCCATAGGTGTCACAGCTGGCTTTGCTCCAAGTTTTCCTGTCTCACTTAACAAATCAAGAACATATTTTCTTTGGGATAGAAATAGCCCTTCATTGGAATAAGCGATTTCTATACCTAGAAAATATCGTAAGTTTCCCAAATCTTTAACATCAAATGCAGACTTCAAATATGTTTTAATGCTCTTAATGCCATTAATGTCACAACCGGTGATGATAATATCATCCACATAAATAAGAACAATGGTAGATCCCTCACTTGAGTGCTTAATAAATAAGGAATGATCAGCATCACTCACTTTAAAATTTTGAGAACACAATGCATTATGCAACTTATTATACCATGCTCTTGGTGATTGCTTTAATCCATATATGGCTTTCTTCAATTTGCAAACATGTGTATTTGGAACCATAACATCATATCCTTGAGGTAAACTCATGTAAACCTCTTCCTCTAACTCTCCTTGCAAGAAAGCATTCTTTACATCCATTTGATGTAAATCCCAATTATAATTAGCCGCTAAGGAGAGAAGCACCCTAATGGTGTTCATTTTTGCAACTGGTGCAAAAGTTTCTGTATAGTCTAAGCCGTAGGTTTGAGTGAAGCCTTTGGCCACTAACCTAGCCTTATGTTTGTCCAAGGTTCCATCACTATTTAACTTAGTCTTATACACCCATTTGCATCCTACAACCTTCTTTCCCAAAGGTAAAGGTACTAATTCCCATGTATTATTTTTAACTAAAGCATCCAATTCCTCTTGCATGGCTTGTCTCCAAACTGATAATTCCCTAGCTTCCTTAAAGTTATTAGGATCTTTAATGGTGTCTACTTTAGTTAAAAAGGCTCTAAAACTCTCTTTTACATTTCCTAAGGTGTAGTAGTGGTCAAGAGGGTGTGCGATTACTTTGTTACCGTGGAAAAACACTCTTTTCTTCATCCAATCCGATGAAGATTGTCGAATTCTTTGAGATCTCCTAAGTGGGGGATTTTGGGCCTTGCATAGGTGCAACATGCTCCCCCTCACTTCGTATACTAATAGATGGCCCATCTTGGTTACTAGATAGTGATTCTATTTGAACATTCGAATGTTCATCCCTATGTATTTCATTTTGCTCTCCCTCGTCTCTAAGTCTACTGGATGATAACTGTAAATCTTCACTTACTTCACTAGGTGAATGTGCATCTAGACTTTCATTGCTGGTTTCACCCTCATTAGACTCTTGATCTTGTGATTCTATGTTATCACTACTCAAGTGTTGGTCATGGTTGCCTAGTACGTCACTAGATAGTGGTATATACTTGTGTATTATGGCTAAAGGAAGTGGATCATCAACTTCACCTTTTCCATTACCATTGCTATGAAAATATGAGTCATTTTCTACGAAAGTAACATTTCTAGAAATATACTTGTTCTTAGTTAAGGGATTATAGCACCTATAACCCTTAGTATCTACACAATAACCTAAAAAGATGCATTTAATGCTTCTTTCACTTAATTTATCTCTTGAATGACTTGGCATATGTACATAACATACACATCCAAAAATTCTAAGATAGGACAAGTTTGGCTGGGTACTATAAGCAATCTCAATTGGTGTCTTTCCTTTCAGTACCATGGATGGTGTTCGGTTAATAAGATGTGTCGCTGTGAGAATAGCTTCCCCCCAAAACTCTCTAGGTACATTGTGATAGAACATCATAGTTCTTGCCACCTCTAAAATATGCCTATTCTTACGTTCAGCCACTCCATTTTGTTCTGGAGTGTAAGGACAAGTAGTTTGGTGAACAATTCCTTTACTAACTAAAAACTCTTTAAACAAGTTGTTCACATACTCTCCTCCATTATCAGTTCTCAACACCTTAACTTTCTTATCAAATTGGTTTTCAATCAATATTACAAACTCTCTAAAACAACAAAAAACCTCAGATTTCCTTTTAATAAGATAAATCCATGTATACCTAGATTTATGATCTATAAAAGTTACAAAATATTTGAAGCCCTTATGAGATAGAGTGGGAGAAGTCCACAAATCAGAATGTACCAAAGCAAATAAATCATTATATTCATGATGAGATTGTACAAAAGGTATCTTAGTTTGTTTTCCTAAAATACAAGAACTACAATCTTTGATCTTATCAAATTTCAAGTTAGGAACTAATTTTTGCAAAATATGACTAGGAGGATGCCCTAATCTAGCATGCCAAAGTTCTTGGATTTTGCTGCTATCTACTTTAAAGGCTTTGCTTGAATCTTCCAAAACATACAGCCCATTTTTCTCTCTTCCCTCACCAATCAATTGTCCGGTCTTGATGTCCTGAAATGTTACTTTATTAGGTTCAAATATAACATAACAATCTAAATCTTTAGTAATTCTACTTACGGACAACAAATTTGAAGAAAAACATGGCATATAAAGACCTTTAGTATGCTTAGACAAAATATTCAAGTGTCCTAAACCACTAATCGGTATATCTTTTCCATTAGCTATACTCACCCTTTTATCCTTTCCTATAGACTCAATTTTAGAAGCTAAATTTTTACTTCTAAACATGTGATTTGTAGCACCCGAGTCTATAACCCAAGGATCAATATTTAAAGATAAATTAGAGATCAAACCTTGAGAGGTGTTTGGCCTTTGACATTGAAGGAACTTTGCAAATTGCTCAATGAGATTTGTGGACAAGTTTGCCTCTGATTTGTGGTTTAATTCTTCTGAAATTTTGGCTTTATTCTCCTTCTTCAAGTGAGGATGAAGCTCAAAACATTTATCCTTGTTATGCCCAAACTTTCCACAATGATCACAAAACCTACAATTTCTTTTGATGTGTCCTAGTCTTCCACATCTTTCACATTTGATGGTTTTGCTTTCTTTCAACCCTTGTGTTACCATTGCTACTTCTTTTGCCTCCACAAATGCACCTTTCTCAATTTTAGGCTCATCTCTATCAAACGCTTCTCTAGCCATCAATTCCCTATCCACAATATTCACCACATCATCATATGGTGGCATCTCCTTATTCCTTAGAATTTGATTCCTAAGGTCCCCAAAACTAGGCCCCAATCCTGCCAAGAGGAAACAAACAAGATCTTCATTGGCCCTTTTCTCCAATTCTTCCTCATTGGTAGTAATCGGCCTCAAACACTCCAATTCATCCCATGCTTCCTTGATTTTGTTGGAGTAGGAAAGGAAATCGCTCCCATTCATCTTGGCATTTGTGATGATTTCCCTCAACTCATAGACTTTTAAGAGATTTCCTTGATTTCCGAACCTTCTAGCAAGTGCATTCCAAAGGTCTTTGGCAGTTTTGGCTTTGTTGAAGGCACCAACCAAGGATTGATCAATGGAGTTGATAATCCAAGTAATGACAAGATTATCAACATATCTCCATTCAGCATATTCTTTATCTCCCACCTTAGGTTGATTAATTTCTCCATCAACAAATCCCAGAACCCTCATGCCCAGTAAGGCCCTTGTCGCATTCGTCACCCATGTAGAGTAATTCCTTCCATTTAGAGGAAAGGTAGTAAGCTTAGTGGTGATTTTGTAGTCGGAATCAACATTGAAAAAATTCTCTCTCTTGGCAGAACTACTTCCCACTTGTGCTGCCATTTTAATTTCAGCAACTTGGCCTTGCACAATGGAGATTGATTACACAACCAAGAGAGAGTAAAAATAAAAGAGAGATGATGAAAGGAACTCTCTAGATGCAACCTTGCTCTGATACCATGTTGATAAATAGAATCTGAATGTGTTTAGCTCACAATTTCAAACATTCAACATAAACCAAGTAATCGCAAAATATTTACACATATTGGGTTTATATATACAACATCCTAACGGCTAGGTACAAGCTTACTTTACTTTTCTAACAGCTAGGTACAACACATAACAGCATATCTTTCAATTTAAAAAACTAGCATTATTTCGTCCTTTAGTAGTTAGCTTGAATTGGGCTTTGGGCTTGATATGGGTATCCATAGATCAATCCAAGAGTTATTTGGGCTTTTTCATCTTCACCCTCAATCTCTTCATCTTTAATAATGACATCTCCCACTAAAGAATTGGTTTGGATAAAATCATTAGTGAAAATCTTAAAGTTCTTAATTAAAACACCTATAGACATATACAGTGATAACAAATCCAATGTTACATAAGAAGACCAAGCATTTTAAAATTGATTGTCACTTCACAGAAGAGAAATAATTGAGCAAAATGATCAACATGCATTATGTAATAAGTAAAGATCAACTTATAGATGCATTCACCAAACCATATAATCATCAACAACTACTCTAAGTGAGCTTCAAGTTAAACTTACTCAATTTGTACAAATCCAACTTTAGGGAGAGTGTTAAAGATGAAGAGATTAAAGATGAAAAATGAAAAATTCAAATAACTCTTTGACTGGTCCATGAATACCCATATCAAACTCAAAACCTATTTTTGATAGTCATTAAAAATAAAATAATAACTAATTTTTGATAATCACTAAAAGACAAAATAACAACTAATTTTTTAAAATTGAAATATGTATTATTATATGTTATACCTAACGGTTAGAAAAATAAAATAAATTTATACCTAACTGTCAAGATATTGTGTATCTAAACATAAAATGTATAAATATTTAGAGATTGAACAAAAAATTATTCATTTTCTCTCTTCATGTATTTTTTTATCTATATGCATTTTTGTTAAATCTCTAAAATCGTGAGCTAAACACACTCAAATTCATTTTATCAACATTGTCCGCAAAAATTTAAGCAAAAAAATCAACAGCAACTTTGCATTAGTATGGATGACATTTTGTGGGCGAGGAGGACTATCCAGTCCAGAGAAACCATTGCAATGTCTTCTGAAGTTGCAGAGTTTCATTTCAGCTGAGCTACTACCCGAACCAATTTGCTGTTCTCTAATTTTACACATCCTTTGGGCTAAAAAGGAAAATACAATCAGCTTGAATTCCCAATTTGTACACAACAGAATTGTATATCAGTACGAGGAATAATATCATTATAGGTACAAATGGGAAAAGCAGTAAACATGCGACTTCATCATGAGAAAGATGAAAAGCCTCCACTATCATTGGGAGAAAAAAATGCGAGAAAAAGATACTAATTTTACATTGCACTATCTGCTTTAAAATAAAAAATTGAAGGGAGAAACTAAATATAGCTAAAATCTTCAAATAACAAATGCACTAATCATTCTTAGTGGGTGCACCAGAAGCCTGCTCCCAAAAAATTTTATTTGAGTTGCGGAAATTCTGCGTATCATTAGGCATGCAGAGCATAAATTGCACTGCATAGCAGTGCAATGTTTATGAATGATTGATAAATCGAAACATCTATTTACTACAGATTAAAAAAGCTAGCATGTTCATGCTCTGCAAAATTAAAATGTGGTGTATTCAAATGAGACAAAAGCAAACAACACAAAAGAATTCTTCTAACTGTTCTCAAGGCAAAGGGCAACGGTGCCTCATGTAACTAACTAAGATCATTCAAACATCACTTGGAGAGGGCAAGAATGATCAAATTGTTGGCACCTAACCAATCAGAAATGTAACAAGCTGTATAGTAGAATCCATGCCAGCTGAAAAGCACAAAAGAGAATGTGTTAGTTATAGGACCAGCAAAGGCCCTCTTCTTCTAATACGCAAGGGAGCTGTTATAATATAAAGAAAGGATGGTGAAGTACCAGAAAAAGAGTTACGGAAGCAAAAAGCCCCTCTTGGAGGAGGGCTCCATGACCACCAAATTCTTCTTCATCAATCTTTAATACCATTGCATAATAACCATATATGATTGTAGAAGATATCACCAAAAAACTGCAAAACCAAAATCAATACCAGAAAATAAGCAAATGTACCCCAGAACAAAGATGTCAACAACATCCAATTTCCAAATCAGAACAAAGATGTCATATTAATATGATGTCAACCTGCAAAGGGAAAATATCTATAAGCAGCAGATGGTACACAAATGAATGCAACTCAGGCAGAATTGATACCCCAGATTTGGACGCCTAGGGTTAAAAAAAAGGGTCAAGATATGGCCTCAGTATATTTTGAACTTCAAGGGTGTCAAATTAGTACACACTACAAGAGGGAAAAAAAACCCTATATCATTACTTGAAAGAAACCACAATATTAAAAGCAGTGATAGTGTGCATATTATGCATGGTTTATTCACACATCATGCAGTTATATCGATTTGGTTTTCAGCTTCATGAAATAAGCCTATCCTAGTAAAAAGGATAAGGTTGCCCTCAAAATGTGAAATGATACTTGAAAGGACTGGTTATGAGAACCATACCACTCTGTTGATGACTTTATTCTAACACCAAAACTCTTCTTCTAGGCGTTTCTGGTTCAAATGAGCTTCAATGTGTCTTCTACTGTTCTCAGGCTTCATTTGGCATTAAGGTGTGGTGTCTTTTAAGTCACAAATGTTGTAGGATGAAAGCAATCAAACACTAGGAGGTCTCACTAAAAGTTGGAGTTGAATTATCACAATCCCAAACAAAGACTTAATTGAATATTTTATAACCAGCTAAATCCGTGCACCAAAAAGCAGTACTAATTGACCCATCAAGGGTCATAATTGTTTGATAATTTATAGTTCATCCAAGTCTGTGGGTTTCCTTTCAACCTCTTCCCATCCTCAAAGCAGCTGCAACTAAAATCATATCACAATTCATAAATGCATAGCACTTTGATCCATTAGAATTAAAATAACCTAGCAAACAGTCCACATTATTCTAACTAACCTAAGAGATTAACATTCCACATGCTAAAGATTGCTAACAGTTTTACATGACAGGATAAATTTATTTATAAAATCACTAAGCATTAATAGGACAAGTAGGCACCAACTTACACGACAATCCATATGCCTCCAACCAATGGAATGGCACCACATAGCAACCCGCATAGAATCGCCACCACTTGTCGAATCCAATGCAACGAATCTCCCAATTGATCCTGAGCCAAAATTAAGCATGAATGAATTCAATTCACCACCAAGTTTGCTAGTATAAATACAAATTCATCAATCCACTTTATTTTACAATAAAAAAGCAGCAAACTAGGAAATACTAAGTAATGCATGCAAAATTGTTATGTTAACCACCGGCTCAACTGCAAACATATAATTTTACTTATTTAACTAAGAAAATCAGTAGAATTAAATAGACAACCGCAATATGGTTAATATTGCACAAACATTTATTAATCACTGAACTTAATCACTTTCAATAATTAAAACCCATCCAGTAAATCGCCACTATTAACAAATGAAAACAATCAAAAAGCTGAACCTATCCAGAAAAAAACAATGATCGTGATTCAACGGTTAGTTACCTTGTCCCAGGACGCCTCTGGATCTAACAACTTGGCCAATTTGAACCGGGACAAGTGGCCGAACCAAGACAAGTGACCGTTTGCGTGCTGTTGTCGCTGTTGAAGATTGAATTTAACTGATTTTCCTTCTTTCATTCTCCGAGGCTTAACGATGATTTACAATCTACCGAACACGATTGATTTAACTAAAAATTGTCGTCGGAACAGCTTTAGGGTTTCCTGAATTCGAATTTGAACAGAGAGTTCGGAGAAAAACTGATTGGATTGACGGAAAATAAAAGAACTGCAATGCTCCGCTGCAGATCTGAATTGACTGTAGAAGAAAATTTCGAGGCTCGCTGCTTTTATTTGTTTGTGTATTCGTAAATGGAACAAACCAGCAGCAAGCATAGAGGTCCACACTGCTAGCGGCGATGACTAGTGATCCGTTGTTAATCTATAATTTAATAAAATAAAAATATTATTAGTGGAACAAACCGCAATTTTAGGCTTCTTTGTATTTACATGACAGTATATCCTTATTAACTATTTACTAATATCCACGTGTTTTTAAAAAATTAAAATAAAACAATGCGCCAAGAGAGCGTGAGCCAAATCCACTTTTCGAAGCAAATTCCAACGCTCCTTATCCAATTGCACTTCTCGATCACTGCTGAAGCAATTGCATACATCGATCGAATCCATTTGAAATCCCAATTAATAGTTGGAGATGGGCAGTCCTAAGAAGGGCCAGGGTACGGGTTTTTTCGAGGCCATGAGTTCTGGTTTGTCCATGTTCGGTAACGCCATGCACATATGTTGGGGTCCCAATTTTTTCCCCAACTTTTCTACACTTTAAGGGTCAACACGCCTTCTGGAATCCTTCCTAACTTGCTATCTCATTTGATTCTTGAGTTCTTTTCTTATTTTATATCTCCCTAAGCTGTCCTTCGGGTTAACTAATATATATAAAAATATGTTGGATAGGCAAGACAACTCTTAAACCTATCACAACTTGCCTTGGTTAAAGAAGACAACTCTTAACTTCAACCTTAGCTCTGAAGCAAGGAAGACAACTCTTAACCTTAACTTAAGCACCAAGTTATCTCAAGATAACTCTTAAAAGATAACCGAAATATAAACAAGAATAGAAGCAAGAATGCTTACCTTTGATTCTTGATTAATGAATGAGAAAATAACAAAATTCGTAACTTATGAGCTCTTCACAAATAATGGGTTGTATTTATAGTCCTAAGACAGCCTTATCCTAATTTAACTAGTACTTAGGTTCCTTATCCACTTAGGATATGTTTTCCTAAGTCAACAAGCTTTTTTAAGTCAAATAAAACATTATCAAGATAGACCTTATCCTTTGTATCCTAATCCTACTAGGATTCTTGGTCCTTCCTGAATTCCTACTTAGATTAGAATTCCTACTTTATCTTGTTTTCTACAGCAGTGGACTTCCTCTTGACTTATCCTTCTAGGACTAGGACTCTCAATAAGTATCCTTCTGCCCTTAGAATTCTTCTTGTCGCGACTATCCTATTGCTACTGGAATTCATCATGCATTTCCTGCTGCTGCTGGAATTCTCCTTGGCTTTCATTTCCACCATTGATTAGGACTGAGTCAAAACCTGGCCGTGCTTCATTGCTTGCTGCGTGCATGCTGCTTGTGCGCACTTGCTAGTTGGTTGCTATCTCTCTTGCTGCCTGGCGCCTTGCGCGCATTCTCTCACGCTCCCTTTGCCTCCTAAGGTCCTCAACAACAGATTTGTCAGCGGGTGCGTTTTTTCTTCGATAAATTTTTAAAAATATTCTTATTTTTACCTCTCTTAATATTTGTGATCAACTCTAATTTATTTTTACTAAAGTAACTATTTTGAACGATTTTGCCTCCAAATCCTAAATTACAATTTCATATATGTCCTCAAAATAATCAAAAGATAAAAACAAACGTCTACTCATTTTCTTCATATTTCATCACCGTTGTATTGCTGCTAAATTACAAGTTTTATCTTCGATAGTATAAAGAATACAACAACAACAACAAGAAAAAAAAAGTTAATCTGACTTACATTAGATAAAATTTTACTTTTGTGTGTTTACAAATAATAAAAATATTTTCGTAATTAAAGCATTAACTATGATAAAATTAAGTTTTTGGTGTAGTAGTTCATTTCTTCTTTGTTGTTAAAATATTGATACAATGATAGAGAAGTAGGTGTATAGATAGGGTAAAATATAGCAAATAAGGCTATTTCGATATTTTGGGTGAGAAAATAAAAAAGATGGAGGAGGAAGACGCAAGGCGTAAACTCCCCTAAGTTCCCAAGGACCCAGGTGTTTTTTTACCTAGGCCCTGGGTCCTCCCTGGTCCTTGGAAACTAGAGCATAAACTCTCCTAGGTCCTTGGAGACTCAGGCCATAAACTCACCTATGTCCCCTAGGACCCAGGTGTTTTTTTTACTTGGGCCCCGGGTTCTTGGTGACCCAGGACAAACTCACTTGAGTTCTTAGGGACCCAGGTGTTTTTTTACCTAGGCCCTGGGTCCCTAAAGACTCAAGGCATAAACTCACTTGGGTCCTCGGGGACCCAAGTGCTTTTTTACCCGGGTCCCGGGTCCAGGGACCCGGGACCTATATTTCCTATGTCCTTGGGACCAGGGCATGAATTCCTCTAAGTCTCTAAAGACCCAGGGCATAAACTCACTTAAGTCCCCGAGGACCCAAGGGTTTTTTTACCCAGGGCCCATATTCCCTGGGTTCTTGGGGACTCAAGGCATAAACTCACTTTGATTCCCGAGGATCCAGGGCTCATATTCCCTAAGTCCCTAGGGACCCAAAGCGTAAACTCACCTGAGTCCTCAGGAACCTAAGAGTTTTTTACCAGGGCCCTAGTCCTTGAGATCCAAGAATTTTTTTTCCTAGACAATCAACTTGAATTAATAGAACATTACTTTAATTAAATATAAACTATAGAAATTTAAGTTTTAAAAGCTTAATTTTTTTTCAAATTCGCACTTGAAAGTTGGAATGTGAATTTTTCACTGTTGTGTTAGCTGTTCAAAGAGGAAAAATTCGACTAAGGTAGGCATGATGAAATCCGTATCTATTTATAACCTAAATTTAGGATTTGAGGATAAAATCGTCCAAAGTAATTACTTTGATAAGAATGAATACGGATTGGTCAAAAATGTTAGGAGAGATAAAAATAAGACTATTTTCAAAAATTTTTCTTTTTCTTTTTCTTTTGTTTTTATTCTTTATTTGAAGTCATCTTTTTTTTGTAAAAAAAATTCTTTTTTCGTATTCTTTGTAATTTCATTTGCATTTTGAATTGCGAGATTGAATTCTATTATTGAATGTTTGATTCTAGAATAATGGAACCCTGATTCATGAATTTGCTTGTTATGATAATAATAAAAAATTTTAATTTAGATTTTTTGAATTCTTTTTCTAGAATAAGTAGAAGTGTGCTCCTCGTTTGGCAGGTTTCCTGCTATACATCATAACTTTGCTGGGCTCTCATGCTTGTTTACTTTTGAAATTACACATTAGCTCTCAAGTTGTAATGTGCATTTTATGAGAAAGTTAATCAATATCGCTAGTTATCAGGTTTACAGCTGTTGTCTATATTTGTAAATGGTGTACACATTGCTGGTGTGGTGTACACATTGCTGGTGTGTATTAGTGCATTTATAATCAGTTATGAAGGGTTGTCTTATGCTTATCTCATTTGCTGCCTCCAGGATGCTTGGTTATGAGGGAGTAGAAGTCATTAATCTGGAGGGAGGCAACGAAGATGCTGAGCAGGAAGCTCAGAGAGGAAGATGGAGGCAGGAGGTGTGTGTTACAATAACTTTTTCTTTTTTTAAAAAAAACTTTTGGCTAATTAAATTTAAGTCCCCATATCTGTGTCTATTTCAGCAGATGTTGTATTGTGTTTCTTTTCTCTATATTTTTTTTTCCTTGCATAAACCACTTTTTGTTCTCACTATCTTTGTTTTTATCTGGCTATGAATAATATGATGTGGCATACTGTCTTGCGTATTTATTTATTTTTAGTGGTTGTGTATTCTTAGAGCATCACATCCTTGGCTGCTTTTCCCACGTCTCCCATCTATCTGTTTTTATTATTTGATGCTACTGGTAAGTGTGTATGAAAATGTGTTATACGTGTGATACAGATGTTTATCTTTAACTCAAAATTTGTATTTTAGGTAATTTATTAGAAGTTACTTTTCTTACTGAAATAATGTGGCTGGTCTGTCCTTGCTTGTTTAAACCCTTTTTTACTTAATAAATCTTAACCTTTGAAAATGGAAAAGCAATGTGATCATTAGTGTGTGTACTTTATTGTTTGGAAACCATGTCATAGACATATTCAAACTTTCCCTTCTTCAAGGTTTCAACTCCTTGAAAGAAAGAAAACAAGTTTCC
Source organism: Xylocarpus granatum (assembly GCA_019650275.1). Classification (NCBI taxonomy): domain Eukaryota; kingdom Viridiplantae; phylum Streptophyta; class Magnoliopsida; order Sapindales; family Meliaceae; genus Xylocarpus; species Xylocarpus granatum. Next base: position 227,019 of record BNST01002239.1, read on the forward strand.
ACTCCTTGCTGCTTTTTATTCATTGTTTTTCTTTTTCTTTTATCTTAACTAGAAATTCATAATTATCTTGCAGCAAATATGTCCTCTATTTATTGGAATGCTGGTGTTTTGAGCTATTTCTTGTGTTAAACTGGAATGAGACAGCTACTGGAAGATGATGCAAAAGTACATAGGATCAGATGTAATGGTGACACTTCCTGTCATTATATTTGAGCCCATGACTATGCTTCAAAAAATGGCAGAGGTTTGTGCTACCTTATTGACATCACTGATGATTTGGTTTTATTTTTTATGATGTTTATAATATCTGTTACAGTTTAAGTTGTGCAATGACTTTCACAGTTAATGGAATGCTGCCACTTGTTAGATCAAGTAGATGAATGTGAGGATTCGTGTATGCAGTTGGTCTAGGTTGGTGAGTATGATTTTTCGTTGAATTCTTTATGAAACTCAATGTCATATTATCGGAATTGATGCAGTTTTATGTTACAATGAAGCATCATGGGCTATATCTGTTTAACATGCCTACCAATGGACGTGTAAGCCTTTTCATCCTATTCTTGGGGAGACCTATGAGATGGTTAATCATGGAAGTATTACATTTATTGCAGTGCAGGTGAGCATTCAAGGGTTCTGATTTCCTTAAGAGTTTGTCGTGGTTTTCCTCCTCTCCATATTTCTTTTCATTCATAGTTGAGCTTCTTTAAATCATGCAAAACCGTCCTTCTTCATTGTTTTCCCTTAGAAGTAATTTATAAAGTATGGTGATCTTTAATTGTATATGTGACCTTCTTTTTCATACTGCCACACTCAATTGTTTTATCTTTTGTTGTTTGACTCAATATATTTTCATTTCAGGTGAGTCATCACCCTCCAGGGCATGCTGAGAATGAGCATTTTACCTGTGATGTGACATCGAAGTTAAAAACTAAATTCTTGGGAAACTCTGTCAATATTTACCCTGTTGGAAGGTGATAATATAGTGCTGGTCCTTGAAATATTTGTGCACTTTCCTGTTACTTTGTATCCTGGAAATTGAAAATAGTTGTTTAACTAGTTTGCTCTGGTATTGGGAGTTATGGTAGGTGAAGGGGATGTTGGTGGTTGGGCTCTATCAGGGAGTTCATATTAGTCATTATTGGAGCTTTCTTGGTTTACTAATTAATGAATGCCACATCGTTTGGTATACAGTTTTTAGGATTAATTTTGCAATCTTGATCCGTTATTAATTAGATTGATCAACTTTAATATATTTGTTACTCTTTTTGTCTATAGACCGTATTGATACTGAACTTGATGCCTATATTTGGCTCTCTTCAGAGGTTATGTTGACATCAACAGCTTTCTAAACCTGTCAGTCATTTCATATTATTTAGTTTTCAGCTTTGCAGAAACTTATCTATGTTCATTTAGTTTTCATCATTTGCAGAATGCGTGTTACTCTTAAGAGAGATGGTGTCATCTTAGATCTGGTGCCACCTCCCACTAAGGTTAACAATTTGATTTTTGGACAGACTTGGGTTGATTCAACAGGGGAGATGGTCATGACAAATTTGACAACAGGGGACAAAGTTGTTCTATACTTTCAACCATGCGGTTGGTTTGGGTAATTTATCTCTTCTCAATTATATTTTTGAGCAATTCTGCATTAATATGAGACTTTATTTTTTCCTATTTCTCTGAAGATTATCCGGTCCTTTTTTTCTACTAAACTTTGCTCTTTATAATTGTTCTTTTATCTGTAATATGCCCAAATGCATGTTTCTGCCTACAACCTGTGAATGGCGATTGATTAATGGTATTTCTGTTTTAAGAGCTGGTCGCTATGAAGTGGATGGGTACGTTTATAATGCAGCTGAGGAGCCTAAAAATATTGATGACTGGGAAGTGGAATGAATCAATGAACTATTAACCATGTGATATGGAAGGGGAACCTCTTCCAGGCACAGAAATGAAAGAGATCACTTTTGTTTAACTTACAAACTTTGTTTCTTAAGCTATTAGTATTTTGCATGGGAGTTTCAAACAGTTGATTCAAGCCTGCAAGTTTGATTTTGCAATTAATAGTTAATTTCTACTATCCAGGTTTCATGCATTTATCTATATTCTTTTTTCCTAGTCTGGTTACTTTGTCTTTTCTTGTTAATTCTACTTATGTTAAGTTGACTTTTCCTTACCTGGTAAACTTTGGAGATGTGGCTAGCCCATATTTTGTGTCTTTAGGTTGCTTGGTATTGGCATCATTCTAACATGGAGATAGCTTTCTGACGACATATGTCCTTCTAAAACTGTTATCTTATGTGTTGTCGATTATTGAGCTGTTAAACAAACTGCTAACTCTTACTATTCATTTGTGGCTTTGATTTTATCCTCCTCAGGTTTGGCATGTTGCTGATGTTGCTGAGAGTGACAAATTTCATTATACATATTTTGCACAAAAAATAAACAGCTTTGACACTGCTCCTAAGAAGTTGTTGGCATCGGATTCTTGTCTATGTCCTGATGATATGTCCAAAGCTGGTGCTGAAAAGAGCAGGTATTATCTCTCTCTTCTCTCTTTCATATGCAGACTAGCACTTAACATGTTGAGCAAATATTGAATCATAAGGTTCATTATCTGTGCCCTATTGCAATTGGCTTAATATAAATGAAGTGAAGTTGCTTGTAACTACCCCGTACAAATTTTTAACAGAGGCTTCTCCTGTGGTCTAGTGAAGCTCGCTTATGGTTAAGAGATATTCAGGCTATGTTTTTCAAGGGGATATGTCTACAGATGGGCAATTATGATCACAATGACGAACTCTCTTTTTGGTTACAGTTTTCAGTTATAAAATTCTTGTTGATGTCTAGTTATTCCCAGTTCTTCATGTAGAAACAAGTTGAATTCATAGGATGGTCCTCTCTTTTATAAGTTCTCATGTTGCAACTTCTGATAGCCGTGAAAAGAAGAAGAAATATACATAAATCAAGATTCTCTATCAAATTATGAGGTTTATTTTTCACTTCTAATTTATAATTTACAATAAAGAATTGCTGCTGCATGCTATCCTTACCCAACCTAATATATTTCTCCCTTGATTTGAAGAAAAAAAAAGAAAATTGAAAGAGAATTATCATAAGTAACAATTTGAATTCTTCAAAGTTAGAATGACATTTTTTCAAAAAGTTTGGCTCTTCCTTCAGAGTGTTCATTTCTCCTTTTCAGTTTGGAGGAAAGGCAGAGAACTGAAAAGAGGAACCGAGAGGCCAAGGGTCATCAGTTTACACCAAGATGGTTCATTTTAACTGAGGAACTTACATCTACACCTTGGGGTGACTTGGAAATCTACCAATTCAATGGAAAATATAATGAACATGGGGCTGCTAGAGAGAGCTCAGTAGCATTGATGTTGTTGATGTTAAATCAATTGAATTCAACCCTTGGCAGTATGTTAATTTGTCTGCAGAACAAGGTAATACAAGTGCTGTCATATATGCTTGTTGGTGTCTGCAACTTGTTGATATAATTTTCTGGTGCGATGCAGTACTAATGTGTTGTTTTTTTTTGGCATGTGGACATTGTATCCCCATTTTATAATCCTACTATATTTCAATCCTCAAAAGTAGTTTTACTGTCTCAGCATTCTGTCTTCATCTGCTTCTATTTTTATATGTTTTTATAATTTTTTTTCTGATGAATCTTATCGGCTATTTGGATACCCTTGTAAGCATAAAATACTAAAACATGCTTTAAAAACTGAAAATTTAAATTGCGGAAGCCATGGATAACCAACCTCTCGCCATTGCTTTTCTTCACGTTTTTGAGTGTTGCCAAAGCCTTCTAAGCTCTCTAAATCCTCTCAAGATGGTGTTTAACAAGAATTTCGAGCTTAGGGACCTTTGCAAAGCAAAACACCTCCCAATTTATAGAATTCTTCCCATCAAAGAATTCTCACACTTAATGGAGGTATTATGGCTACTCAATGCTGCAGTTTCATATTTTAAATTTGAATTCAAGAGTTACAAAACATAATGGAGAGTTAAGGGCCATAATTTGGATGTTACAAATCATTTCTTAATGAATTTGATTGTTACAAATTCAAAATTTGTAACTTACATTCTCCCACTTGGCCCGCAAACTTCAAATTCTCACATACAAGAAATAACATACATGAATCATGGCGATATATTATCAAAATTGATAACTTCTCTTCCATGTATTACAAATATATGATACTTCTTACTGCAACCTTATTGTGTTAATCTTAATGAATAAACCCTATGTTTATTCTTGGTCCCACATAATAACCTTAACTTAATAAATAAACTTCATGTTTATTCTAGGTCTAATACAAATTTTGTTTTCTTTCAAATAAATGTGCACACTTTATTAGAAAACAAATAATCAGAGTTTCATAAATAACAATGAATTTACATATTAGAACCAAGTCCCATATGTATTACATGATCCTTAAACCTTGATGGTGGCATGCCTTTTGTTAAGGGATCTGCAATCATCAATTCAGTGCTGATGTGCTCAATGACCACTTTATTTTCCTTAATACGTTCTCTAATGGCTAAGTACTTAATGTCGATGTGTTTACTTCGACTCCCACTTTTATTATTCTTAGCCAAAAATACAGCAGCTGAATTGTCACAATATATCCTTAATGGCTTAGAAATTGAATCCAAAAGTCTAAGCCCAGATATGAAACTCTTTAACCAAACTCCATGAGAGGTGGCCTCAAAACAAGAAACGAACTCGGCTTCCATAGTGGAAGTAGCAATCAATGATTGCTTAGCACTTCTCCAAGATACAGCTCCGCTAGCTAACATAAAGATGTATCCAGATGTTGATTTTCTTGAATCATCACAGCCAGCGAAGTCAGAATCTGAGTAGCCAACTACTTCCAGATTGTCAGTTCGTCTATACATAAGCATGTAATCTTTGGTCCCTTGAAGGTACCTTAAGACTTTCTTTGCAGCTTTCCAGTGGTCCATTCCTGGGTTACTCTGATATCTTCCCAACATTCCAACTGCGAAAGCTATGTCAGGTCTTGTACAGACTTGAGCATACATAATGCTTCCAACAACTGAAGCGTATGGAATGTTGTTCATTCGTTCCATTTCGAGATCATTTCTAGGACATTGGTTCAAATTGAACTTATCTCCCTTAACAATTGGTGCTACACTTGGAGAACAATCTTTCATCCGAAATCTTTCTAAAACTTTCTTGATATAGGTTTCCTGAGATAGACCTAAAATACTCTTATGTCTATCTCTATGTATCTTGATGCCAATGACATAAGATGCTTCACCCATATCTTTCATATCAAAATTTTTAGAAAGAAATTGTTTCACCTCATGTAGAAACCCTTTATTATTGGTTGCAAGTAGTATATCATCCACATATAGAACAAGGAAACAAATTTTACTCCCACTAACCTTCTGGTATATACATTGATCCATGAGATTTTCTTCAAAACCAAATGAAGAAATAATTTCATGAAATTTTAAATACCACTGTCGAGAGGCTTGTTTCAATCCATATATAGATTTCTTAAGTTTGCAAACCAAATGTTCACCATCACTGGAAGAAAATCCTTCAGGTTGTTTCATATAAACCTCTTCTTCCAAATCTCCATTAAGGAATGCTGTTTTCACATCCATTTGATGTAACTCTAAATCAAAATGAGCTACTAATGCCATAATCACACGAAAAGAATCTTTCTTTGACACAGGAGAAAAAGTTTCTGTGTAATCGATTCCTTCTTTCTGAGTAAATCCTTTGGCAACAAGTCTTGCCTTGTATCTCTCAATGTTGCCTAATGAATCCTTTTTGGTTTTAAATATCCATTTACACCCTATGGATTTAAATCCTTTAGGCAACTCAACAAGATTCCAGACTCCATTCGTTGACATAGAATTTATCTCATCTTTCATGGCATTATACCATAAGTTAGATTGCTGACAACTCATGGCCTGTGAAAACGTTTCTGGATCATTTACGGCTCCAATATTATAGTTTGACTCTTGTAAATACACAATATAATCACTAGAAATTGGTGATCTTTTTACCCTAGTAGATCTTCTTAATGTTGTTTCAACATTTTCCTGAGGATTATGTTGCATAATCGGTTGTTCAACAACTTGATCTACTAAGACATCACTAGTTTGTGAAATTTGATTATCATTTGGTTGAATATCAATCATTGTTTAATCAACATCCATTTGTACCGAAGGAATATTATTAATGACAATCACTTTAGTACTTGAAGTAGACGGTTCTGAATGATCATTCTCAGAAACAATGTTCTGGGATTGATCCCTCCCACTGATCAAGTCATTCTCAAGAAATTTAGCATTTCTTGATTCCACAAACTTAATGTGATATGATGGACAATAAAATTTGTATCCTTTAGACCTTTCTGAATATCCAACGAAATATCCACTTATGGTTCTAGGATCCAATTTCTTTTCTTGTGGATTGTAAACTCTTATTTCAGAAGGACAACCCCAAATGCGTACATGTTGCAAACTCGGTTTCCATCCTTTCCATAACTCAAATGGTGTTTTTGAAACAGCCTTAGTTGGAACCCGGTTTAATATGTACACAGCTGTCTTAAGAGCTTCTGTCCACAAGGACTTAGGAAGTTTGGAGTTATTAAGCATACTCCGTACCATATCCAATAATGTTCGATTTCTTCTTTCTGCTACACCATTTTGGTCTGGAGAACCAGGCATAGTATATTGGGCAATAATCCCATGCTCTTGAAGAAATCTCGCAAATGGCCCAAGTGCTTGTCCATTTTCTGTGTATTTACCATAATATTCACCACCTCTATCTGATCTCACGATTTTTATTTGCTTACCACATTGTTTCTCTACTTCAGTTTTGAATATTTTAAAAGCATGTAATGCTTCATCTTTAGTATTCAACAAGTAGAGATACATAGATCGTGAATAATCATCAATAAAAGTGATAAAATACTTATAACTATATGAGTCTATATTGATACTACAAATGTCTGTATGTATGATTTCTAATAAGTCTGAACTCCTCTTGGCACCTTTCTTTGACTTGTTGGTCTGCTTACCCTTTATACAGTCCACACAAGTCTCAAAATCAGTAAAATCTAAAGCACTAAGTACTTTATCATTTACTAACCGTTTGATTCTTTCTATGGAGATATGTCCTAATCTCCGATGCCACAACATAGAGGAATTTTCATTCATAACATTTCTTTTAACACCAGCATGAGTATGCATTGTATTATAACAAGCATTATTTTGTAAATTAATATGAAAAAGACCATCAGACAATGTACCACTTCCAACAAGATTTGATTTATAAAAAATTTTCATAAAAGTATCCGAAAAGTTGAAGGAATATCCATAGGGTACAAGTCTAGAAATAGAAATTAAATTTCTAGAAAAATTAGGAATATAAAAGGTCTTTTCCAGATTCATTACAAAACCACTATTGAGAACTAAACTGCATGTCCCAATAGCCTCTACAGTTGAGCTTATCTTATTTCCAGAATAGATAAAACGCTCAGCTCCCACTGGTTTCCTTAGGTTTTGCAAACCCTGCAAAACATTCGTAATATGGATTGTAGAACCAGAGTCAATCCACCATGTGTTATGACAAACTTCAGTCATATTAGATTCATAACTTACAAAAGAAAAAGAAATACCTTTCTTAACAAGCCATTGCTGAAACTTGATACAATCCTTCTTTATATGCCCCTTTTTCTTACAAAAGAAACATTTGGATTCTTTCTTTATTTCAGCTTGGACAGGTATTTTGCTTTTCCCTTTCTTCTTAATCTTTCCTTTTGTTGCCAAATGTGCACCTTGAATGTTTACTCCCATTTCTGCAATTAACCTTCCCTCTTCTTGAACACACATGGTCATCAATTCATTAATAGACCATTTATCTTTATGTGTGTTATAAGAAATTTTAAAGGGTCCATATGGTTGAGGAAGTGAATTCAAAATATAGTGCACAAGGAAAGGTTCAGACATTGTCACGTCCAGAGTTTTCAATTGAGCCGCAATATCTCTTATCTTCATGATGTGCTCTCGCACACCAGTGATGGTGATAAGTTTCATGGAAGAGAATTGCATAATAAGGGTACTGGCTAGTGCTTTATCTGATGACTCAAATTGTTCATCAATAGCCTTCATCAAAGCACGAACATCATTATGCTGAGCGACTGAACCACGTATACTAGCAGAAATTTTAGTCTTTATGAACATTACACTAAGACGATTAGATCGCTCCCAACGTTCATAAAGCTTAATTTGTGCTGGAGTGCTAGCATCAGTAATAGGTGATGGTTCATCTTTCCGTATAGCATAATCTATATCCTGCCACCCTAAATACAACAATATTTTCTCTTTCCATGTCTTATAATTATCTCCTACTAGTTCAGGAACATCTAAGTTGATATCAGATATATTTGTAGGTTGTGATGCTGCAAAATTACATACTTATGATGAATTTTATTGAGGTTTAAACATTATCATATTTTATCAATATAAAATATGCATAAAATATGAATCGCATGACATAAAATACTACCTGTGGGTTAAATATTTTATTCAAATAGATTCACATATCTTAATGATAAAACTATTATATTATCTCTAATTTCTTAATTCCTGTGGGTAAATTAAGAAAAATAATATAATATTTTATCCTAATTAATCATATAAACGTAATAAAAATTCCTGTGGGATAAAATTTATCACATCTAATATGATCAATTACAATTAATGTCTTAAATTATATGTGATCCTTACACAATATAAAGTTTTCTCTAACTCAGGGATGCTATGGCTACTCCCTAATATTTTAAACTTTTTATGGATCACTAAGACATTTCAATAAATATATATGCTTTATAGAAATTTTATCCAAAATATTTCTATATTTATTGTATAGGTAATAGAGAGTAATATATTTAGCTAACAATCACAGTAGGTCAATTCCCAGGAAAGATTGGAGGGGTCACAAGCGGTCCCACTTAAAACCCAACCTCCTTAGACAGAATTTTCCAAACATATAATTATAAGCAAATAAAATACTACAACTATACCAAACAATAATACTTTAATATGATATTTTTCTATTTACTTAAATTTTATGTATATATATATATATATTTTTAATGTATTTGCATACTATACTATTTACCGTCTCTAAAATGTATGCATAAAAATATAAAATACATAAACTCAACAAATTATATTATTGCATCATAAAACACAAAATATATGCTTAAAATAATTAAATCCAAATTATGCATATAACATGATATAAATAATATGCATAAATTCAAACATTTAAATTATACAAGATAATTTAATTAAAAATAAATTAAATTATTAATAAATTTGATTGTATTAAAATATTTATACAAAATATATTTTAAATACAAATCGCAAATTTAATAATGGGCATTTTTTATTTTTGCAATTAATATTAACATTAAAAACACATAATAATATTAAATGTATTTAATTAGCATAAATCTAGTTATGGTCCAGTGGTCAAGTCTTGTTGTGCATGGGCCTGGGTTCGAATCCAGCCCATTCTAATATATTTTTCAAATACTAAAGAAAACTGTATGACATGTCATCCACTGGTAAAGGGTCTTCTTCAACCTCCAGCCGGGTCAACCCGACCCGAATTCAGACCCACGGACCCGAAAACTTATCCGACCAATTTTCTAACCATTTTTGACACCGTTTTTAATGTTTTTTACGTCCAAAATGTTATAAATTCAATGTTAAAATAATTTATAACATATATTTTTAATAAAAATATAAAAATATAAGTTGCATGAAAAAATAAAAACTTTAACAAACCCTATAACACTATTTCATATTTTCTCTCATGCAACTCAACAAAGTAAGCAAGACAGAGATTATAAGCATGCTCTGATACCAAATGTAAGCATAAAATACTAAAACATGCTTTAAAAATTGAAAATTTAAATTGCGGAAACCATGGATAACCAACCTCTCGCCATTGCTTTTCTTCACGTTTTTGAGTGTTGCCAAAGCCTTCTAAGCTCTCTAAATCCTCTCAAGATGGTGTTTAACAAGAATTTCGAGCTTAGGGACCTTTGCAAAGCAAAACACCTCCCAATTTATAGAATTCTTCCCATCAAAGAATTCTCACACTTAATGGAGGTATTATGGCTACTCAATGCTGCAGTTTCATATTTTAAATTTGAATTCAAAGAGTTACAAAACATAATGGAGAGTTAAGGGCCATAATTTGGATGTTACAAATCATTTCTTAATGAATTTGATTGTTACAAATTCAAAATTTGTAACTTACAACCCTTTGTCCACGCGGTGGTCTGTTCATCAAGTAGAAGCACACATTGATTTTTGTCTTGATAATATAAAAGGATAGTGAGAAGCAAATGATAGGTTAAAAGGAAGGGCTATTGCGCTGTTTTGGTTGCATACTCCAGTTCAGGCGATGTCCAACCAGTTTCTTAAATTCTGGGGAAAGTAACAATGTAAAGAAATATGCTGCAATCGTGGTCCCTTGTCATTTCTCATTCTGTAACATTCCTCGTCTCTGTGCTTCCAATTGAATGATAATATTCTTTTAATTATTGAAACAGTAAAAACAGCAAATGTACCATGTCTGTTAGAATATGTTTTGCTGTTTGGCCAACTATGTCCTACAATGTCTGTTCATGTGGGATGCTATACCTTATTGTTAGTTTTGTTTTACACACTTTTTAACATGATTTTTAATGACTTGTCTCCTCTCTAGTGGCTATTTTGTTGTCCATTTGAAATTTGTTTTATTTTCAGCAGTAAATGCTTACATAAATTTTTTTGTGTTGCTATTGGGTGGATTATGATAATCATCAATGGCGGTTGTAAAGTTTAAGTGGCTTTCTTTGCTCTTTATTTCACAGACTGAGCTACTTGTCTCGAATTTCGATTATGATCCCAGAATCTTTGACTATCATTTGCATAGTTTTTGTTTTACTTGCTATTCAATCTTGAGGTGAATATCATGACATTTTAGACTGCTTTGATTAATGGAAACAAAGGTGAGGGCCTGAAAACTTGATCTTATTATTACATAGTAGGTAGGTATATGGGGTTTTTCCTATATGTTGTTGTTGGTTTATGGACCCAACCATCTTAAAGGTGGATTTCTGCTGGCCTGAGATGGGAAGGAAACTGGAAGTGTAAGATTCATCTATGTGACAGTTTCATCCCCGTGAAATACAGACAAAATCATGCTCCTTATCCTTTATGTTGTTCTTTCACGACATTAGTGCCAACCGAAAATGCCCGTGTGTTGGGCTTTATCATTTACCCACCAAGAAAATTTTCACTACGGCTTTCATGATTTAGTATTCAGTTTGTCAAAATCCCAACAATCCCATCCCATCCCATCGTTAGGAAGTTGTTACTTTAAGTCAAGGCATGCACCAAAGTAACCAATTTTTCTCTTCTTTTATTAGTACTCCATCACCGAAGAGAACCTTTTACTGTTTCAGCTCCGTTGTTAAAAGTCACCCAGCATTCGTTCTCTGCAACTCTCAAATTTAATTACGATTAGCCTTTTATTTATTCATTTTTGGGATAGAGAAGAAAGGGCTGGGGGAAATTATCGTTAGTAAATCAAAGTTGAAAGGTGAAGTTTCTCTCACCAATCTCTCTCTCTCTCTCTCTCTCATCGAGTTACCATTGTAGCTTTTACGTCAAGAAATCTCTCTCTCACTCTCTCAGTTCCGTAAACTTCAATCTAATTCCACACTTGAGTGCCTGTTTCCCCGTAATTCAATTTCAACTATTTACTTAACTTCTCATAAATTTGGTATTCTATAGTCTAGACCCCCGTTAAGGGAGTCCAGTCAGCATAAGTAATTGATTAGCTGGCTGTGATCCAGTCAACCGGTGGCATGTCAGGTGGCCATCTTATGCATGTGATGTATTGGGTAAGTCAGCCTTGTACTTTTTATCTGCTTGCAAACGAAAGGCCAGGCATTAATATACAGTGAACAACAAATGGCGCCCCCTTGTTTTCCAGCTTTCTTGGGAGTAACCTCTTTTGCATATGCCTTGAACACACAATGCAAACTCTTTCTCTCTCTCTCTCTCTCCACGGGCAGAGACAGACAGATCTACCTTACAAGGCAATGCAAACCAAACATTTGCCTTGGCACATGTGCTGCCTCGCTAGCTCTTTTTACGTTTCGATGCACTTCTATAACCCTTCGAGATATTTTATCTGCCATAGCTCTATAAAAGAATAAAATATTTTTGACAGATGGAAAGTTGGTGGGTTTAGATCGGGCAATCAAATCCTTAAGAATCTGGTTATGGATAGGAGAGGAAAATTATGGACGTTGACGATTGCCGTGGTATGCAAGTGCAACAAAGTAAACCCTTTTTTAGTTTTCCTGACAGACTGGGGTTTGAATGGATGATAACAGCACAGCACACGCTCCCCCTCTGCTTTGTATATTGCTTGTTAGCCATGCAAGTGTTCATAAGAACTAAGTTGGAACTCCAATCGAAAACTCACCATGCATGCATGTTCTCTCTTGTGAATTATGTATTATGTCCTGTAAAGTACATCACTGATTCTTATTTTCCTTTCGCATCCAAGGCCCCTTGCGGTTTTTTTGTTGTTTTGAGTTTTTGGACTGTTGGTGTTAATCAAATTTTAGAGATCTCAGCTAGCAGTTTGTGTCGTCTGTTTTTATAACCACTTTTGTTGTTGATATCTATAATCAATATACATTATCCCACGTGTAATAGTAATGTGGTTTAGTTGAACAGTCATCTACCCACAACGATAATTGGTAGTTTAATTGATTGTTGGTGCATCAAACTGTAAATTCTTCATAGATGCATGCAACAAAACTACGAAGAACCATCCACTCTGCCCACTTTAGGGAGAGAGATTCGCATTTGGCGGGCGACCGATCACTGATTGATTTCATTTTGGAACTTTTTTTGTACAGACAAGCTTTCGTTTTGTCAACAAATGTATACCTTCTTTTCCTTTGCTACATTTTCCACTGAAAGTGACTGACAATTTACTTTTAGAAGTTCTCCCGCACAATTCACGAACACACTCTTTAAGTACATTGACTAGACAATTCTCTGTCTCTCTCTCTCTCTCTCTCTCTATATATATATATATATATGCAAGGGATAATTTCATATACCCCTTAAGGTTTTGTAATTTTTTATGTCCACCCAAAAACTTTTTAAAATGCATCCTGTCCTTTTCTTAAGTTTTAAAAATACCATATACCTCCGCACAGTTTTTAAAATAAAACAGAGTGTGATAAAATAAAATATTCAGTCTTTATTAATTTTTTTATCACACACGAGTGATTTAATCTTATTTTTAATTAATTAAAAATCAATTTTATTATAAATATAAAATAATAATTTCTAACCAAAATTTTATTTCACCAACATAACTTCGCACACTTACCAAAGATTCGGTAAGAGAATAGAGCTTTCAGACACGTGTCAATCGAATAAGACTAATTACTCCCAATCTTTTGAAAAATTTATTTAAAAGACCAAAAATATCTGACCCCTTATTTTAAAACGAATAATCCGTTGTGGGGGGCCCCCAATGGTCTCGGACCCACCACGAACCGCACACCCCTTATCCCCGAAGATAACGCCGTTAACGATCTCGGTCCTTCATACCCTCCAAACGGAGATTCTCCTCACGCCGTCACAATATTGACAGCGCTAACTGTCCCTGCCCTCCCTTTCATTTCAAAAAGCTTTAAAACCGCCACACCACTCAAAAACCGTACTGATAACATAAACAAAAAGCCACCAATACGAACCTCCCCTCTTGCCACGTAAGATAACTTGTCCCTTGCCCATCCTACGCGGCAGAGATGGTACAAAAAAGCATATGGCTACAAACACTTGTAACAACTGAACAAAGTGCGAGACATGCTTATCGGGATAACTGGTTCAATCTAGTGACGAATCCACCTCTCGTATCGTATGTTAGGACTCACGACACCAGAAGCTTCTAGATCCGAGAGTCTCCGCCATCGGATGGTAAAAAGGGAGGAGAGAGAGAGAGACACACACAGAGTAAAATACTAATCTTAGATCTGTTTGCCACGTGACGATTTATAACTGCTTGCTGGCTTTCGCGTTGTTCAGTTGTATACGGTAACCCCCTGTCTGGCCATAAATTTAAACGTGCGGTAAATCTAGTATTTTTATTTGAATTATCTATTTATTTATTTGTATTTTCGGGTCATTTAGGTCCTTTTATATAATTGAACAGCAAAACTGATGATTTGTCCCTTGACTTATCAAATATTATTGACCAAAATACGTGTCATTATTATTATATAATTAAATTTTAAAAACAATTAATTACAATATTTTATTATACATCATAATTAATATAATAAAATAAAAAAAATTATCAATTTATAATAAATAAAAAATTATAAAATTTTTATTATTTAATTAATATAATAAAATTTTATTCTTAATTTAAAGTTAATAACTAGTGAATTAGTGCAAATTTTGACCTTGATCTATGTGTTCAAATATTTACTATTAGTTATTTTTAACCCAATTAAAATCATTGTTATTTCCCTCTAATCCCCAATTTATTCGACTAAATTTGATATTAAATTCAGTAACAAGCATAGATATATTTGTGCCATATTTTAGTGTCCTAATATCAAATAAATAATGGTACAAATTCGGAATCTCCGTGATCCAGCGTTTTTTCCGATTGGAAGAATCAAACGTAGCCACAGGATCTACTGTACCTCCACGTGGCAGGATCACAGAGCGAGCAAAAATTTGTGGGTCACGGGATTAGGAAGAACCGGTCTTGGTGATATGGGTGTTTACCGATTGGTCCGGTGACAGGGGGTCAATGGTATAAGTGCTGGGGTTTAAGCAAAGGTGGAGTGGTTTTCAGAGGGTTTTGGTGATCAGAAAGAGAGAGAAAGCGAGAATTTTTATTTTGAAAGAAATTGAGAAGGTAAAATTGGGTAGAGTTTAAAATAAATATTTGTTTGCTTCTCGGGAAAATATGGGATAGAGAATGAGAGAAAGTTTGGGGTGATTTGGGTTTGGATTTGGAGTGAAATACCGCTAATATTTTCTATTACGATTATCCGATCTTTACATTTTTGCCAATTTTGCTTTCTTGCAAGAAAAAGGTTGGCGTTTGAACGATAAATCACTCTCAAGAGGTGAGATAATGGAATTGTGATGATTTTACGTTTTCTTTTCTCCCAAGTTTTTGTTTTTGATGAAAATGAGGTTCTTTTCGAGTGAAAAACGTGCTTGGGTGGCGAGAAATGACCGGAAAATTCGATTTTGACGGCAATCAAACACCGGAGCTGTTGCGTGATGCAATTTCTCTTTTTTCCTTTTGTTCTTAACCAAATTTGGCACGAAAATGGTTTTTTTTTCAGTAACTTTAATTTCATTTACTTTTGAAGAATTGCTTGATGTTTTGGAATTTTATTGTTGATTTCTTTTTTATTATTGGCAATTTGTGTTTTCACGGGTTCGATCTGGTATTTGATGGACAATTCAATATTTCACAAAAGAATTTTGTATTAAATATTCAACATTTCTTCACAAATTATCAAGTTTACTTTTTTCTTTTTGAGGGCTTTTCAGTTGCTGCTGGATTTTTCGAGATCGATCTTTGTTAGGGGTTTTAGATCCCAAAATTGTCATAATTTAATTTTATATTGGACTAATTATTGCCAATTTTTCAGTTAGATGTCTGAAATGATTGTATAGATTCCATGGTTTCGATCCTCTATTTCAGGGTTTTGTTGTGGTTTAGGCTTTTCTCACTTTTTTTTCTGGGAAAAAAAGATTTCTTTTTTGATTTTTCCTTCCTGGATTAGAAGAAATTGTACAGAAAATTTGAGGTTTGAATTTCATTGTTTATTAATGTAGTCTGTTCCTTTTTTTTTGTCGTTTTTACTTGTAAATTTTCGGTTTTCAATGGTTTTCATGCGCCAGATTGGGTGGGCTGATGTCTGAAATTATGCAATCGGTTACCCATTTTGTACAATGCATATAATTTTAACTCAATTTTGTGTTTTTGAGGTTTATTTGATTGATTTTTCAATTGGGGTCACTACAATGCTTGTTTTTTAAGGTCAGATCACGTGGATCCGATGCGAGTTACAGAATTGGAGTCTTATATGGAATTGACAATTGTAAAATTACAAATTTTCTACGTTATTTGGGTAATATGCGAGTTAATAATTGCTAGAGTTTTTAGTTTTTCATTTGAACAGAATTGTGGTTTTAGAATTGGCTTGAAGGCTTGAATATCTACCAAATTTTGAAATTCACCTATCTGTGGTGACATTTTCATGGCAAAAGCAAGGGCTTTGATTGTTTTATGCCTTTCTATTGTTTTGTAATAGTTATTCAGCATTTAGGAGACTATTAATGATTTTGGTATTTGGGTTTCATTAGCCCATTTGAAATTGGAATACTCATTATTTTTCTTTTGAGAAAATATATATTATTGAATATTGTAGTTTATTATATCAATAGAGAAATTTAGTTGTAGATGCAGTATTAGGTGTTGATATGGAATTACTTATTCATTCATTATGTGGGCATCATGTTTTACTTTTACATTAACCTTTCTCTGGTCATTGTTTCAGGGTTTTGTGGGCTTTAAGGATTCTGTGGTGCACAGTATTGGAAAATATATTGAGAATGCTGTTTGTTGTGTTGTTCTTGGTGTGAGATATGGTGTGGCAAAAGAGGTTAGATTATGGATTCAATGGCTATCAGGTGCCATGTACACCTCGAGCCACAAGATCAGCTAGGGTAATATATTCAACTTTGTTTGTGTAGCCCAATTTATCTCTGTACTGTGCTTTCTTTCTGGGATGCTGATCTATGATAATCACATCATCTTGTTCCTTTCAGAAGAGGTGTTCATTCAAGAAGAAAGCCGAAGACAATCAAATGTGTGCATTTGATTTATTGGCCACTGTAGCTGGAAAGTTATTGCTTGAGAAACAGACTACTCCTAGTTCTAATACATCAACTGATGAAGATCACTCTGCAGTCATAAAAGATACTGAGGAAAAGGAAATGCCGGATGAAAACAAACAATTGAAAGTGGAAACACATGATCAAGGAAGCTATGATAGGGGATTCTTTGTCTCTGAGCTTATCACACAAGCTCATGATAAGAAATGCAGTCTTAAGGAATGCTCACGTCAACAGGATGGTGCCCATTTTGGATTTGCCTCTTTAATAACCAATTCTGATTGCTCTAAGGGGTTTGGTGATCAGAAATTGGTAAACGGCAAAACCAAGATTGAAATGGGAACTTTAGCTTGCAAAATAGAGGTAGGTCCCTCTGGGTACAGGGAGTATGCTGATCGTAAAGTAGAGGATGAAACTAAAAAGTTTATTAAGGATGAATCACATATGATTGGGAAGGGGCAATTTGGTACTAGGGCTGATGGGTGCAGTTTAGAGAATCCATTGGTTTGGGATGGGAAATCTGCTGCATTTGTTAGTTCAGATAGTAGTGCCAAGGTGCCTTTTTGCAGGGACCACAGTCCCTGTAGTTCTTTTCCCGCAAGACGGGATTATGTAAATATAGTTAGTAGAGATGATGACGAAAATTTCTCTGGGTGTACTCACCCCAATATTACAAAAAAGTCCTTTAGGCCAGCACCACGTATTGGGGACAGAAGAATAAGGAAAATATTGGCTTCTAAATATTGGAAAGTAGCTTCAAAATTGAAGGATGTAACACATTCTAATACTGGTAAGTATCTAATTTATAATAGTAAGTAGCTGCTTTATAGTCTTTTCACTTGTTATTCTGATATTGTGTTGCAGATAACTTATAAATGGATGTTTTGATGCTTTCAGATGGTGAACTGAAGCCTGTTTACCGTAATAGGAATAGCTGTTACAAAAGTATAAGGTCTGAAAGGAATTATCCTATCAAGAAAAGGAGACTTTTTAACTGTAACTCGTTATCAAATTACGATGGAAGAATTTGTAGAGACGACATTTGTGTTTCACCTAAAAGAGATGTCAGTGGAAATGTGTCTGCCGTGTGTCCAAATATTCATGAAGGTATTTTAACCTACATGTTGTTTCTTGTATTTTGGTTTAGTGGATTTTGGGTTCATTGCTTTCTGCAGCTTTTGTTAATCAATCCTTCATTGTTATGCAGCCTCCAGGGTGTCATCTTCAGTAGTAGGTTCACGCCCGTCATTCCAGTCTAAGGATTCTCATGGTATGAGAACCTTTTGCCAAATGATTCATTTCAAACTCCTTTCTTGATTTGTGTATGACATTCAAAGAGATTCTTACATGAAGATGTCTTTCCTTTTACTCAGTGAAGCTTAGGATCAAGTCTTTCAGGGTGCCAGAGCTTTTTATTGAAGTACCAGAGACTGCAACTGTTGGTTCACTGAAGGTATATTGGTCTTGGATTCTGTTCATCTTAATAAAACAATTGGCAGCCACTTCTGTGTCATGCATATGGGTTGATGATGTCAAGAAGAACATGTTAAGAGATTGTTCTACATTTAGTCTTCTGCCACTCCTTGCTTTTTCATCTGGCTTAGGAATTAAGTTTGGGACATTGACTGTGCATGTTGAATTTGGGTTTTGAAGAATCATAATTTATGTTGTACATCTATCTATTTCAATATATATGTGTATATGCTTCTACAACAGTTTGCCCTGCAATTGGGCGTCATGCATCAATGACTTGGTTTTTGCCAAGCATTCTGATTTATGCGAGTTTTTTTTAGAGGAGGGTTATGGAGGCAGTGAATGATATACTTGGAGGTGGATTATGTATTGGCATACTTCTTCAGGGAAAGAAGGTTAAAGATGACAACAAAACACTACTTCAGACTGGGATTTCTCATCATAACCAGATGGATGCTTTGGGTTTTAGCCTGGAGCCAAACACCTCAGAAACTCCCCCGTCATTGTGCCTTGGAGATTCTCCCTTTATTCTTCCCCGCAATACACCTCAGCCTCTTATCAGGTAATGTGATTGTGCTTCTTGAACATGATTTCTCATGATAACCAATTACTAGTTGGCAAACTTTTGTGATAACTGTATTTGATTTTATCCATTAGCAATGTTTGCCTGTTTTTACCATTTTACATTAGTTGCCAATAGAGGCAAGAATTAGGTTGGTTAAAGGTGACTAAATGCCAGGTAAGTGAAGCTAATATTTAATGTCTTTTTGCCAGGTATCCACCTGCTACAGGTAATTTTCACCAGAGCACTTGTGATGCCACGCCTGAGCTTCATGTGGCTAATGTGGGCAGCTTCATTGAAAGTGATCATGATTCTGCAGCCTCTCCAACTGACATGTCAAATGACAAAAGCACCAAGGAATCAAAAGCACTGGTAGCTGTTTCAGCAATCAGTGTGGAGGCACTGGCTGTGGTTCCAGTGCACCAGAAATCCAAGCGATCTGAGATTGTGCAACGTCGAATTCGTCGACCTTTCTCTGTTTCTGAAGTTGAAGCACTTGTTCAAGCTGTTGAGAAACTTGGAACTGGAAGGTACATTAGACAATACACGATTGGATCTTGACTAGATATTTGCTGATCTCAGATTAGCTCAAACCAATAATTAATTGAAAATTTACACAAATCACTGGTTCACTTTTATGATTAGACAAACTGCTACCATTTTGTGACAGATGCAATTTTTAATGTTTTATTGATCTGCAGATGGCGTGATGTTAAACTACGAGCTTTTGATAATGCCAAGCATCGAACTTATGTGGATTTGAAGGTAAGTAGAGCATTTTCCATTTTCTACATTCAAGTTCAATACGACACTGTTTTCAATGCTCTTACCTTTGAAAGTTTATTCTTCCTGCGCTTTAGATCTTTTTCTTTTACTGCATTTCCAACTGCAATTTTATTAAAGAATATTGTTGTGACTTCAATGAACTTGTTTGAACCATTGTGTTTTAAATCTTTTTTCTTTATAAAATTCTAAAAAGGTGTACGACTTGGACCCACAAGAGCACATAGGTTTTCTATTCAGGCAAATAGTTGCTTGTATAACTGGGTGAATGATTAGATGGCCTTTGTAGCTTTATTACTTAATTGTAGTTTTATACATATTGCAACAACTGTCCCACAAGGAATATCTTCAATTCTCATTTCACACGACAACTCCTGATGCTTTTATTCCACATTCTTCTCTTTTTGTCAAATGGCACTATACCCCACTTTTGCTTTGCTCTTTCTGTTTCAGCTTATTATATATATAAACAATTGCATAGTTATATAGCCAATACATTGAAATCTTTAAGCAGATCCTAGTGATTAGGCCGAAAAGTGGGGCAATCTGAGCTGTTTTCTTTTGTAATCTTGTTGATGGGTTGCTTAAAAGTGGGTATTCGCGTGAATTGGTTTTGGTTGTGATTGTTTGCTCCTCTTTTTTTGGTTTGTGCTGTTGCCCAGGACAAGTGGAAAACACTAGTGCACACGGCAAGAATATCCCCACAACAAAGGCGGGGAGAGCCTGTTCCTCAGGAACTCTTGGACAGGGTCCTGACCGCCCATGCTTACTGGTCTCAGCAGCAAACCAAGCAACAACTCAAGCACCACCCGGAGACTTGCCTTCTCCTCTGAGAGCACATCGTTGCATGTTTGAGAAAACGAAGGCCCAGCAGCAGATTGTTTCAGAGGAGGATTCTCTAATTGTCCTCTACATCATCGTTAGTTATTATTCTAGCTGTATTTTGGTTATGATTATGTAAAAAGTGGTTAAAGGAATAGAGGTACCAATATATATATATATATATATATATGTGTGTGTGTGTAATATTTTCTCTGCGCTCTGGCCATGATTCTTTTCCTGCTCGGAGGAAGGGCCCGGCGTCTGTAAATGACTGACAGAATAAGAGCTTTGCTAACTGAATTCAATTTGTCGACATAAAATTTGGTGGGAGTTCTTGTTTGTTTTTTTTATTCCTTCCTGCATTGTTCATAATGAAAGTTCCAGTGATTGTAAATAAATAAATAAATAAAAAAGGGAAGTTGGGTCAACGAGAAATGGATGACTTTTCGTTTACTATTATCGGTGAGTGTCAGAGCAAAATGGATTAATTAAACTCGTTACTATAATTCCATTCCCGGCAAGGAAGAAATATTTTACTTGGAAAATGTTAACAGGAAGAAATTGTATTGTTGTAATATCGAGTCTACGTTGGTGTGCCCAACTCTAAATGATTACAATACAGCTTCGTCAACACACGAGTAATGATTATTTTTCATTCTTAAATCCATGAGCTTGAACGAGGCCAAAATCCCAGAGGCAGGCGAGTGTTGTAGCAAGCATTTTGGCTGTGATATCACGGAGACAACGCCACTGCGATCAAAGACCCGTAGTTTGTGCCATTATTCTGTCTTCGAAAAACTACTTATCGCTTTATTGCAACGCAGCGGCATATCACTCATTCAATTTTGTTGACTGATTGAGAGAGAGCGAGAGTCAGAGACAGACAGACAGACAGACCGACAGACGACGAGTCTGGAAGATCTAGAGGCGTTTGAATTAGAGCCAAGGCTTGCATTATCTAGTTCCATTATGTGGTCATAGGCGTCTGTTAACCTTTTGATTTCTTGACTTTCAAGTCTTATTTAATAACAAAATTTGTGAACAGTGCACCAACGAACAGTTTCGGGCTCGTGCGCATTGCAAAAAATTATATATATATATATTGTGTAACATTTCGTACTCTACAAAATTCATTATTAAATTTTAAAATTAAAAATCAAAAATTATATTATTTCATTTGATCATAAAATTTTGTTCTTGCTTGTAACAGGTGAACTTGAATTGTTATATGGTGAATGTTCGCTATTGCCCTCGTGGACAATACTCATGAACAATTACTAAGGTACATAGTATTGCATTGATAAAAATCAGTTTACGTGAGAATAAAATTATTTGAAAATGTCTATGTCATTGAATAAGGTTGAATTGAAAGTGATAGATTCGATGCATTCTAAATGCGTTAAAAACGGAAAATTCCCCTTTTCTAGCGGCTACAGTTGCAGACACAGAGAAGGCGGGCAGAACGCAACGCTTGACCGTCGTTGTGGTTGGTGAATGTCAAGCACCTTGCCTTGCTGGATCGCCAGCTCGCGGATTTCGACAATATCACGCAACCAACGTGTACGTAGTAAAACCCGAAGTCGGGCAACTCAACGGGGACCGAACTGCGACTCGTGTCCGTGTCACGGTCCCTGTCCGCGTCTCACTGCGGTGGGACCGCAATAAATCGCTGCCACGTGTGGTGTGGGACCAGTTTCAAATATATCGTCCTACGCGTTTGTTATGTGGGGACACGATAAAAACCGGAGGGCGGGGGGGTGTGGAAGGTTGAAGGAGTAGGATTTGAAGATGACATGGTAGTGATACTGGTGAGTTTTGACTGGTGGTAAGTTGAATTAAATCACAGATCTGTCAGAAACAAATGGTTCATTTTTGGACAGTGACATTCTTTCTTCATATTTTTTTTTCCAGAACCCGGGATCGATTCTTGTTCCGAGGAAGTTCGTGAATTTGGTAGTGATAAATTAGAAAACGCGTTTATCTTTGTTCCAGTGTCTTGTCCTGAATCCCTAGGGTCCCAGGTATGCCCTGGTTTTCAAAGCTTCTTTCTTTTGTCATTACAATCAGTTTTAAGTTAGTCAAATTTTAAAGTTATAGAAATCGAAAACACCTCTTTTGTTCACTTTTATATGATTTAATTTTTCTTCTAGTATGATTTTGTGTGAGACTTAATTATATTCTGTTGTGGTTTCGTTAAAAAGATATGATTTTTGTAACTTTTGTGGGTATTTTGAGGGATCAAGGAATCTGGTCTTACTATACAACGTTCTTGATTTAGCTATAACAATCTTTAAGTTGAGGGTGTTATTTGTTTTCTTACCTTAAGGAGTTTAGAGAAGCATAGATAACTATGGATTCGAAGGATTCAAAGTCCACTAGATTCCCCAGTTCAGTAAATGGTTTCAATTTTCACAGTGACACTGTTTTTCGCTGTTCAAATGAGTACTCAAATTTTGAAAATGGAGCCAAATTCAATTTCAATGATCCTTCTTTAGATAACAGCTTTGTGGATAATCTATTAGTACCACCAGAACCAGAGTTTAGCGTTCCATCTCGGGCATCTAGTGTTAATCAAGAAGGAGAATTCTCTTCTCACTCTGATGATAACGACTTTTCGGAAACTGTTCTCAAGTACATAAGCCAGATGCTTATGGAAGAGGACATGGAAGAGAAGACATGCATGTTTCATGATGCGTTGGCCCTCGAAGCTACAGAGAAGTCACTCTATGGGGTTCTTGGTGAGAATTACTCTCTTTGTTCTGATCAACCCCCTCCTTATAATGTTGAGAGCCCGGTTGATTTTTCTTCAAGTGGTTTTAGTGATCACAGTAGTAATAGTAGCTCAACTCTTGGTGCTGGTCACTTGGTTGATCCTTCTTGGAGTGGTGATTATGAGGAATTTAAACCCTCAATTTTACGAATGCCTATTCTCAATGACTTTGTGTTTCAGTCCACTTCCAAGTCTAGCTCTCAATCATCAGGGAACCTTCAAAATGGTTTTGCTGCTAATATTAATGAGGGATTGTTAACATCCCCTGCCAGTGAGCTTCTGGTTCCAAACTTGTTTAGTGAGAGTGAGTTGTTGTCTAAGTTCAAGAGAGGGGTAGAGGAAGCTAGTAGGTTCCTTCCTAAAGGTAATCCACTGGTTATTGATCCAGGGAGCAATACATTTGCTCCAGAAATGAAGGAAAATGCTCTGTCAGTGGTAGTGGATGTAGAGAAAGATGAGAGAGAGAAATCATCTGTTGGGTTGAGAGGGAAAAGAAAGCATGAGTGTGAAGATCCAGATTTGGAAGAAGAGAGTAGTAACAAACAATCAGCAGTTTACGTGGATGAGAGTGAGCTATCAGAGATATTTGATAGGGTGTTGATTGGTTTTGATAGAAAGGAGCCTAAACTTATTCTTGATGAAACTGCACAGAAAGAAGGAGCAAAGAAGACACTGCAACAAAACGGGAAAACAAATGGATCTAGTGGTGAGAAGAATCGTGCAAAGAAACCTGCTGATAAGAAAGACATGGTGGATTTGTGTAATCTTCTACTTCTGTGTGCACAAGCAATCTCAGCTGATGATTGCAGGACTGCTGTTGAACTGATAAAGCAGATTAGGCAGCACTCTTCGCCCTTTGGTGATGGAACTCAAAGACTGGCGCATTATTTTGCCAATAGCCTTGAAGCTCGCTTGGCTGGCACTGGTGGCCAGGTCAATACTGCTTTAATTCTGGAAAGAAAATCAGCTGCTGATATGTTAAAAGCTTTTCAAATATATATTGAAGCCTGCCCGTTCAACAGGATTGCTATTATCTTTGCAAACCATACTTTCCTGGAATTAGCTGAGAAAGCGACAACACTGCATATCATTGATTTTGGTATCTTGTATGGTTTCCAGTGGCCGGATCTCATTTTTCGTCTCTCAAAGAGAAACGGTGGACCTCCAAAGCTACGTATTACGGGAATAGAACTTCCCCAACCAGGTTTCCGGCCTGCAGAAAGAGTTGAGGAGACGGGGCGTCGTTTGGCAAATTACTGTGTACGGTTTAATGTTCCCTTTGAGTACAATGCCGTAGCAAAGAAATGGGGAAACATCCAAATTGAAGACCTTAAAATTAAAGACAATGAGGTTATCGCTGTGAATTGTTTGTATCGGTTTAAGAACCAACTTGATGAGACAGTCGTAGTGAATAGTCCTAGGATTGCTGCTCTTAACTTAATTAGGCAGATAAATCCAGATATTTTTATCCACGCCGTTGTCAATGGATCCTTTAACGCCCCTTTCTTCCTCACACGGTTCCGAGAGGCACTCTTCTATTTCTCTGCATTGTTTGATATGTGGGATGCAAATATTCCTCGTGAAGATGAGATGAGGTCGATGTTTGAAAAAGTATTTTATGGACGGGAGATTATTAATGTTGTAGCATGTGAGGGCTTGGAAAGGGTTGAGAGACCAGAG
This sequence comes from Xylocarpus granatum, assembly GCA_019650275.1. Taxonomy (NCBI): domain Eukaryota; kingdom Viridiplantae; phylum Streptophyta; class Magnoliopsida; order Sapindales; family Meliaceae; genus Xylocarpus; species Xylocarpus granatum. The sequence goes on from BNST01002239.1 coordinate 252,134, forward strand.
ACGTACAAGCAATGGCATGTTCGAAACATGAGGGCTGGGCTCAGGCCATTGCCATTAGACCCTCGACTAATGAAGAAGTTGAGAGGCGGGCTAAAAGCTGGTTACAGCGATGATTTTATAATCGATGAGGACAGGCATTGGATGCTGCAGGGATGGAAGGGTAAAATTGTCTATTGTTCCTCCGCCTGGGTACCTGTTTAGGACTTGACTTTGGCCAGAGGGTTAGCAACCTGAGTTCAGAAGGTACCTTGCTTGGCTTGTATGGAGTTAGATAGGAGTTACCAAAGGTCTTCTTTGACCATATCTCATTGTGCTGCAATGGTTGAGCAGCACTGCTTGGGTAACTTGCTTTCTGTTAGAATGAAGGTGTTTTTACTGGTGCGGAAATTCAGCCTAGCCCACCGGAGCTAATGTGTAGTAACCTCTCCCTGAAGTGGAATCTCTCACGTATATGCTTGAATTTGATAGCAGTTTTATTTCCACTTTTGATGCATCTCTTACTGAATTTTCTCTTGTAGCTTCACTTTAATTTAATCACTTATATACAGGATATACTATGCTGTAGCAAAGGTTATGCTCTCACCACCCATTGTCGCTCATTAATTTCCCTTTCTTGTGGAACTGTTACCATCCTCTGATTTTCATTTAAGATCAAAACCACATGTACTGAATCAACTGTTACATTTTAGATGTATGCATATGCAGGATGGGTATCTCTTAACTTAAATTTTTTACTTAAAATGGTTAATACAAATTTCAAAACATAGATCATACATTTAAAACTTTTGCTTGAATTTCGCTGCAAAAAGAACACATGAATAATGGAAGCTATTCTGCAGTTACCGTGGTTGAATGAGCTCAACGAGGGCTACAATCTACAATGCGATTGATATTTGTCTAACAATTTTCTCCCAATACACAAGCTGCAGCTGGTAGTCTTTGATGTCAGGGCTTCCTCAAAACCGAGTTCTTAATTCATGAACACAAGTTTCCGTTCGTCTTCTGCAACTTCCAGCACCCATCACTGCTTAATTCCTGACATGAGCCCCCCCCTAGTAAAACACTAAAATCTTGTCCTGTGGTGTGAGAACAGAATATGCCCAAAAGTTATCTTGAGAATGAAGAAATGAAAATTATTATGTAATAGAAAGACCCTTTGAATGTTCTAAAGAACCTGACTGAAAGCGAAACATTTGCTCACCAAGTGGTTCAGGTTCAATGCATAATCCGCTAATAATAATCATAGTCTTAATAGAAGATTAAAGGCGAAAGTGAATCCCAAGAATGATAAGAACGATAAAAAGAGCGGAATGATTCCCCTTTTTAATCTAAAGTAATGCTTTTCTGGGTGCTGGTATTGGATTGACTGTTCTTTCTTTCTAATCTGGACTCGATTCAGAGAGGCTTCAGTCAACAAATAATGTTTAACTTAACATAGATAAAGTTGTCGTATCAGGAACAAGCAACTCCCTTCCTGTTTTTAGTAACTGTTCAATTTAGTAATTATTGATGAATAAATTAATTGGCAGCCTCACCGAATAAGATAAAAACAGGTCCCGGCAGGTTCAACCAACTCCGCCAAGCAATTTGTTCAGAGTTTGAACGGCTAGAACCATGCGGTTAGCAGTTACTAACATGAGTGCTAAGCCTACGTTGACATTTTTCTCACAGAAAATGCAGCGGGACTTCGAATGATATGGACTGCACACTTAATCTTGATTATTTATTTAGTGACGTGATTTGAATAATGGAACTACAGATTGGGTAAGAGAGCAAAACTTGCTTCTCAAGTTTTGACAAACCCAGAAAAGAAAAATAAGGGAAATGATCGAAGAGTTGCATTGCTGCCCAAGCCTAGGACAATTTACCTCTGGTGACTGGCTTTTCCCTTGTTTTCACCCAGTCCAAACTAAAATTGTCAATGTAAAATACATAATATCACCTTATGAGGCCAATTCTGCATAAAATTCTTGTAAATAAAGGTAAGAAATTACGTAAAAACGCATACATGGCAGCATCTATGATCTAAACTGGAGACTTTACTTCTGACAGGCTGTATGCTTTCACTCTTTGACACCGTAACTCTATCCAAAATACGGTTTTTGAGTCAACGACCAGTAACCACGACGTGCAAAATTAATTATAGTTCAACGGCAGGGCCCAGCATTTAACTTTCACAGCATACAGAGATAACAATGATAGCCGCAGGATTGAATGTGTGATTCTGTACGTGATGATCAAATGCAGTAATAGTTGAACTTGTCTACGCTGTATTTTATTGGATCAGGACATAGTAAGTCAAAACGCGGCCTTATCGTATGGTAATGGATTGAAATAGCGAAGACAACTCAATCGTCCAATGGCTTTTGGTCTTGGGTCAAATTTTTAACAGTTTCCTGAACTCTCTTCCAAGAAATTTCCTGTTTTGACTATGCCAACAGATCCTCCCTTTCCTTGCTTATATATATATGGAAACGCTCACCAACTCAGGTTATGCTTCAGTGATTGTTTAGTCGCTTGCTTCTTCGAGACAGTCGCGAGATGTCTCAGGTTCATTTAAGATTGAAAACTTTCTGCCTTTACTGTTTTTTCTTCAGTTTCTTTATCTGGGTCCGTTTTGATTCATGCAATATGTCTGTAGTTTAGTTGTATTTCTCTTTTCTGTGTTCTCTTTTATTTTTGTGTGAGGGGCTTGTTGCTTATCACTTTCCTAGTTGTTGATTTGTCGCAAAATTAACTTTAGAGAGATAAACGAGTTGGCTTTATTATTCAGAATCATAGGTTTGCCTTGGATTGGGTTTTGTTGATGATCATGGACCCAAATTCCACTGGATTCTCTGATTTCTTTAACGGTTCCAAAGTTGATGATGAAACCGTTGTGTCCAATGCAAATCAGTGCACAGACGTCGAAAATGGATTCAAATACGCTATACCTTCACCAGGTCTCAATTTCTTGGATGATCCTTTTGATCACCTTGATCGTGATCCTGGTATAATCACTCCATCCTCAACCATGAACGCAGGCTTAGAATCTCTTGGAGCCTCTACGAGTTTGAGTCCAGCTGGAAACTCGTTTGCTCCATCAACGAGCTGGAGTCAACAGGAAAGGGCTTCCTCTCCCTCAGATGATAGTGATTCTTCTGATGCAGTTCTCAAGTACATAAGCCAGATGCTCATGGAAGAGAAAATGGAGGAGAAACCGTGCATGTTTTATGACCCGTTGGCTCTACAAGCAACTGAGAGATCATTATATGAAGTACTGGGCGAGCAGCGCCCACTCTATCCTTCTTCAATTCATCAAACTCAATCTTCTGTCAACCTGAATAGCGAGAGTGATGAGAATGACACTAGTGTCTCTAATAGTAGCGGTGATTGTAAAAGTAGTTCTGCTGCAAGTAGCACAAATAGTGGTAGTAGTGATTTTGTCAACACCCTGTTGAGTGGTGATACCGGAGACTATAATCCCTCTCCGTTAAAAACTCGTCTTCCTGATGATTACTGTGTCCTGTCCAATTCACAGCAGAGCCGTTTTCCATTTTCAATCAAACCACCAGAGAGCATGACTGCTACTGGCCGTGAGTTGCTGAGTTCTGTGAATGAGTTTCTGGCTCAGAACATGTTTAGTGATAGGAAGTCTGTTCTGCAGTTCGAGAAAGGGATGGAGGAAGCTAGTAAGTTCCTTCCTACTGGTAATCAACCAATTATTGATTTGGAAAGCTACGGTTTCTCTACAGAGCGAAAGGAAGACACTTCCAAGTTGGTAGTTGAGGTGGAGAAAGATGACAGGGAGAACTCACCTGAAGGGTCAAGGTGTAGAAAGAGTCATCAACGGGAAGATATAGATTTAGAAGAAGGGAGGAGTAATAAGCAATTAGCTATTTATGTGGAAGAGAGTGAATTATCTGATATCTTCGACAAGGTGCTGCTGCTTCATACTGACAAAAATGGTAAACCTGTAATGTGCAGTAACAAGGATCATGTTGAAGCTTTGCAAACTGGATCAGGCAACAGTTTGCAGCAAAATGGACAATCAAATGGATCTGGTGGGAGATCTCGTGCCAAAAAGCATGGGAAGAAGAAGGAAACTGTGGATCTGAGGAGTCTCCTGATTCTCTGTGCACAAGCTGTTTCTTCCAATGACTGCGCGACTGCCAATTCGCTACTCAAGCAGATTAGGCAGCACTCATCCCCTTCTGGTGATGGGTCTCAGAGGCTGGCCCATTACTTTGCCAATGGCCTTCAAGCACGCTTGGCTGGATGTGGAACAGGAATTAAAAATTCCTTACCATGTTCCGCTCCCAAGAAATCTGCTGCTGATATGTTGAAAGCTTATAAAGTTTACCTTCATGCCTGTCCATTTAAGAAGTTTTCCATTGTCTTTGCAAACAGAATGATCATGAATGTGTCTGAAAAAGCAACGACTCTTCACATTGTAGATTTTGGCATCCTATATGGTTTCCAATGGCCGGCTCTCATTCAACTACTCTCAATGAGACCTGGTGGCCCTCCCAAGTTGAGAATAACTGGAATAGAGCTTCCCCAGCCTGGTTTTCGTCCTGCAGAAAGGATTGAGGAGACAGGTCGTCGCTTGGCAAAGTATTGTGAGCGTTTTAAAGTGCCATTTGAGTTCAATGGCATAGCATCGCAAAAGTGGGAAACCATCCAAATCGAGGACCTGAAGATTAATCCTAATGAGGTGCTTGCTGTTAACTCTCTGTTCAGATTAAAGAACCTACTTGATGAGACTGTAGAGGTGAACTGTCCGAGGAATGTTGTCTTGAGCTTAATCAGGAAGCTAAACCCAAATATTTTTGTTAATTCTATTGTTAATGGATCCTATAATGCTCCCTTTTTCGTCACACGATATCGGGAAGCAATCTTTTACTTTTCCTCATTATTTGATATGTTTGACACTACTATGCCCCGTGACAATCCAGAGAGGTTGATGTATGAGAGTGAGTTTTATGGACGCGATTGTATGAATGTTATAGCATGTGAGGGATTGGAGAGGGTTGAGAGGCCTGAGACTTACAAGCAGTGGCAGGTGCGGAGCATGAGGGCCGGGTTCAAGCAGCTCCCTTTGGACCTGGAGATATTGAAGAATCTTGGGGTTAAGTTGAAGGCTTACTACCACAAAGACTTTGTAGTTGATGAAGATAGCAACTGGATGCTGCAGGGATGGAAGGGAAGGATTATCTGTGCTTCCTCCTGTTGGGTACCTGCATAGGAGCTGTGAAGGCATCTGGTAGAATTGAGAGCTGTGAGATACTTTTAAGTGCTAGTAGGCGACAGAATGGATGAAGGTATAATTCCCAACAAAATTTCAGTTTTTCACTCTCCCTTTCCGTCATATATGTACGTTCGTTCACACAGATGATATACGCACGTACATTTGTTAATGGATGCTTACCTGAAAATTTACTGGTCTTGTGGCAATAAATTAGGAATACAAGCTTGGTTCTAGATAGTTGATTAACAAAGAAATATAGAACAGAGCTAACAATGCATGTTTTCAGACAACCTTCTCATGGAAAACCTTTCCAGGTGCTGTGTAACTAGACATAATATGGTTAGAAGCTTGCTGGGTATGGTAGGAGTATGCTTGTCTTAGTGCTGTTGGCTGCAGAGTTATGGATTTAAAAAAGTTCATCAGGCAGAGAAAAGCTGCTGAGGCTGGGACTACACTGATGCTCTATGCTGGATTGCTGCTTTGAGGACACCATCCGTGAACGTTCCTGATTATTTCCCTTGTTCATGGGAGTTTAGATCCGAGTTTTTTGTGTTGTATATATTTCCTTGTCTTATAGTTATGTTATCAATAAAATCGAATTTTGGAATTCCATTCTTATTTATTAACCCACTGTGCTGTTCTTGATCGTGATCATTAACTCTTTTTTCTAATCTCGAATAATTTTTCAGTCTCACGATCAAATATTCGATTTGATTTTTACTATTATTCTACAGTTTAACATGCCTCCAACCCCATCCCACCTCGTATTAAATCCCGGATGTCAATGATGCTGTCATTAATTTAATATATTATTTTAAATGAATTGAACAATAAATTAAAATAGATAAAATTTAATATAATATTATTATCTAATTTATATATATATATAATTTTAATATTATCATATTAATTTATATTATATTTTACATAATTTACATTTTAATATTATTGTATAAGATGTTTAATATTTTAATATATAATATTAAATAACTTATATATATATATATTTTTTAAATTTTTTTAATGCAGTCCCACTACACTCTTGCTTGCAGCTAAGCTTTCCTTAAAATAGTTTAGGTGATTCTATTATTTCTACAGAACCAAGACGACTAAATCACAAGTTCTACGGGTTTTCTTTCATCAATCTTCTTAGTCATTAACTTTCATATTCATATATTTACTGTTGAGAATGCAGAGAAAAGAGAGTGTATTGATATTATCCAGCAAAAGATACATATATACATATGTTGCAGCTTTTACAAGTTACTTTCCTGCATCTCTAAATGCATGTCAAATCTTCTACCTAATATTGACTTTTAGAGATACATTGCTGCAAGTAAAGTCTATCACATGTTTGTAACCAAAAACTAATCGTAACATTACAAACAAACCAAACTAACTGAACTATAACTATAAGTACCAAAACAAAGTCTCATTCTTAACACTCCTCCTTGAGATTTTGTTTTGAGACTCCAAGCTTATCTCTAAGCATTTCAAATTTTCCTTTAGGCAAAGCTTTGGTTAATATGTCAGCAATTTGATCTTCTGATTTGCAGTAGACCAAATTGACTTCATGATCCTTTTCTGCCTCTCTAAGAAAATGAAACTTCACCTTCATGTGTTTGGTCTTTCCATGCTGAACTGGATTCTTGGCCATAGCAATTGCTGATTTACTGTCACTATAAATTAAAGTAGCATTGCTTTGAATGAACTCTAGGTCAGCCAACATTTTTCGTATCCAAATACACTGATTTGCACCAGCTGCTGCTGCAATAAACTCAGCTTCTGCAGTAGATTGTGCAACTACCTCTTGCTTCTTAGAACTCCATGAAAATACACCAGAACCAAGTGTGAAAACATAGCCAGAGGTACTTCTGCCATCATCAACACATCCAGCCCAATCACTGTCTACATAACCAATAAGATTTAGTTCTTTTTGTGGTCTAAACCAAACACCAAAATTGTGAGTACCCTTTAGATACCTCAGAACTCTTTTGCCAGCACCAAAATGTATTTGACTAGGTTCCTGCATAAATCTTGACAGCAAACTTGTAGCAAACATAATATCAGGTCTTGTAGATGTGAGATACAACAGACTACCAACAAGACTTCTATAGAGAGATGCGTTTGCCTTGTCTTCACCATCAAATTTGGATAACTTCTGATTTACAATGAGAGGTGTGCTTGCTGGTTTGCAATGCTGCATAGAAAACCTTTTAAGCAAACTTTTAGCAAAAATCTGTTGAGAAATAAAAGTTCCCTCATTAGTTTGACAAATCTCAAAACCAAGAAAGAATTTCATTTCCCCCAGATCTGTCATCATGAACTTTCTGCTAAGTTGTTGCTTGAAATCATCAACATCTTTAACTTTGCTGCCAACAATCAGCAAATCATCAACATATAATGAAATGATCAAGATGTCTGCTGTAGATGAAACCTTAATATAAAGAGTAGCATCATTACAACTCCTCCTAAAGCCAGAATCTCCAAGAAACTCATCAATCCTGCTGTACCAAGCCCTTGGTGCTTGCTTCAAACCATATAAAGCCTTGCTCAATTTATAGACTTTATCCTCCTTTCCTTTTACTTGAAAACCTTCTGGTTGCTCGATAAAAATTTCTTCTTCCAAGTAACCATTGAGGAAGGCTGACTTGATGTCTAGATGGAAGATTTTCCACTTGTTTTGAGCTGCCAACGCAATAATCAACTTTATCGTATCAAGTCTGGCAACAGGGGCAAAAGTTTCTCTATAATCAATACCTGCTTGTTGAGAATACCCTTTTACAACAAGTCTGGCTTTATGTTTGTGAATAGAACCATCTGCATTAAACTTGGTCCTATATACCCATTTTACTCCAACTACTTGCTTATGCACAGGCTTATCTACTAGCTTCCAGGTTTCATTTTTTTCAATGGCAGCAAATTCTTCTCTCATAGCATTATACCAAATTTCTGAATTGATTGCTTCTGGAAAACTTTGAGGATCAGCTACTGCAACTATGCATCTGGCATACACATCTGACAGATTGGACGTTCTCAGCACAGGCGAATCTGACGTACCAAGAACATTAAACTCACCTTCAGTATTGGAACCCACTGATATACTAGTTTGACTACTTGAATTTTTTGGAAGACTAGAGAGAATTGGTGAAGAATCAAAATTTCCTTCCTCCCATCGCAATATCGAATGCTCATCAACAGATACATCCCTGCTGACATTTATCTTTCCAGCTTCTAAATCAAAAACTCTGTAACCTTTTACTTGACAGCTATAACCAAGAAAAATTCCTTTTCTTGCCTTTTCAGAGAGCTTGTCCCTTTTGACATCTGGTATGTGTGTATAGCAAACTGATCCAAAAACTTTCAAATGCTTGACAGATGGTTTTTGACCAGTCCAAGCTTCATATGGAGTTTTTCCTTCAACTGCATGAGTAGGCAATCTATTTAGCAAATATACTGAAGTGTATACAGCTTCTGCCCAGAACTTTTTCGACAAAGATTTCTCATGCAACATGCTTCTTGCCATCTCAAGTACTGTCCTATTCTTCCTTTCACACACCCCATTTTGCTGTGGAGAGTATGGCACCGTCAGTTGGTGTTGGATTCCAGAATCTTCACATAATTCTGCAAATTCTTTGGAGATGAATTCCTTCCCATTATCAGTTCTTAGCCTTTTAATTCTAAGGCCAGTTTCAGTTTCTGCCATTGCCTTGAACTTCTTGAAGCAGACATATGCTTGAGCTTTATTACTCAAAAAGTAAACCCAAGTCATTCTTGTGAAATCATCTATGAACAAAATGAAGTACTTATTCTGACTCAGAGAAGGGACTCGCATAGGACCGCAAATATCTGAATGCACAAGCTCAAGTCTCTGTTTGGCCCTCCATTTAGCTTGAGATGGAAAAGGTGATCTATGTATCTTTCCCATTTGGCAGCTTTCACAAATTTGATTACAAGAATTAATTAAAGGCATATCACTAGCCAATTTCTTTTCATGCATCACTTTCAAAGACTTAAAGTTAGCATGCCCAAATCTTTTATGCCAAAGCCATGATTCATCCACAATAGTCTTACAAGCAAGTGAAGGACTTGAATGCCATCGAATAGCAAAACATTTATCACTCATTGGTACAACAATAAGCTTTTCTCCAAATGAATCAGATATCAAACAGGAGTTATCCTTAAAAACTAATGAATAACCATTCTGCATCATTTGGCCCACACTAAGCAGATTTTGATCTAACTTTGGAACCAAAAGCACATCATGTATAAGCCTTATACCTTGTGCAGTTAAGACAGAAATGGTACCTTTTCCTGCAGATTCTATAGACTCCCCATTTCCCAGCTTGACAGGAATTCTGAAGGAAGGATCAAGGCTGATAAACAACCTTGAATTTGATGTCATATGGTTAGTACAACCACTGTCTAGCAACCAACAATACTTTTCTGAAGTTTTATCAGATGAAGTAGCCATAAAAAGATGCTCTTCTGCATCCTTTTGTTCCATTACATTGGCTTGTTGCACTGGTTGAGTTTGTTGTGAAGAAATTTGTTGAAATTTCTTTTGCTTGCAGAATTTGGCAATATGTCCAAATTTTTTGCATATTTTGCATTGCATTTTCTTCCAGCAGTTACTCTCTAGATGATTGGTCTTTTTACAGAAGGCACAAGGAGGAAATTTTCCTTTTCCAAGCTCCTTGAACTCGGCTTCAGCAATCTTTCCTTTGAAGCTCTTGTCACATTGCACCTTTTTATCCCCTTTAGAGTTGGATGGTTTTGAACTGAGCCTGGCTGGAAAAAGCTCCTTCACTATAATTTTCTGATCTAACGGAAGTCCTTTGTTCCTGAGCTTGAAGCTTGCTAATCAACTCAGCAACTGTTAACCTTTTAAGATCATTTGACTCCTCTATAGCAGATACCTTTGCCTCAAACTTCTCTGGAAGACTTATCAACATTTTCTCAACTATTCTTTGCTGCTCTAACACCTCTCCATATAACCTCATTTGGTTAACCAGGTCTTTGACCTTCGAAGAGTACTCCTGGACAGTCTCAGATTCCTTCATTTTTAGATTTTCAAACTCCCTCTTGAGAGTAAGCAACCTAACAGACTTTACTCTATCACTTCCTTCATATTCCTCTTTCAACTGATCCCATACTTCTTTTGGGGTTTCAAGAGTCATAATACCTGTGAAGATGTGGTCTGCAAAGGCTGAATGAAGAACTGTAAGAGCTCTATCCTTCTTAAGCATTTCTTCTTCATGATGCTTTATTTGAGCAATGGTGGGATTTTCCCTTAACGGAGGTGGATCTCTGCCTGTATCTACAACATTCCATAGCCCTAAAGATTTCAAATATGCTTTCATTCTAACCACCCAAACTTGGTAGTTCTCTCCTGAAAACATAGGCACTGCAGGGTAAGAAGAACTTGCACAAGCCATAACTCACTTGCTATGGTGTTTACTCTACACAGGCAAAACAACAGAATAGCTTTTTTTCAAAGAACCACACAGCCCGTAAGAGCCTTAGAGCTCTGATACCAATTGTTGAGAATGCAGAGAAAAGAGAGTGTATTGATATTATCCAGCAAAAGATACATATATACATATGTTGCAGCTTTTACAAGTTACCTTCCTGCATCTCTAAATGCATGTCAAATCTTCTACCTAATATTGACTTTTAGAGATACATTGCTGCAAGTAAAGTCTATCACATGTTTGTAACCAAAAACTAATCGTAACATTACAAACAAACCAAACTAACTGAACTATAACTATAAGTACCAAAACAAAGTCTCATTCTTAACATTTACTGTTAAACTGGGTTTGGTTTGTCTGAGATATTTTCTTCTTTAACAATTTCTGGTTTTCATGAACGGATTTACATTTGACCGGGGCTCAATTCGGATCACCAGGGAATGAGTTCGTGGATCCAACCAATCAAAACCCACCTAGATACTCAGCTTCATCTGTGGGTGCAGTACAAATTCAGACGGTGATTCTCCATACCAACTGTGAAACTGTCAACTTCTCTTATGCTGTTTGATGAAGAAGGCGTAGACGGCAAGGCAAGCCTGTTAGGGGACTGTTTAGCCCTTCAAGTTGCTTTATCTGGTGTGCTGTTTCCTTGTGAGATATTCATGTGGTGGCGGTGCATTCGAATTGTAAACGAATGGTTTTGGCTTCCAAAGTGATTGAAGACGTAGTTGATATGAATGGTTCTGACTTGAATGCCTAATAAGAACAACCGTTCCCTTCAACTCGGAGGCTGTATTCTACAGAGGTTCCGTAATCAAATTTTGTCATAAAACGTTGGTGACCATTGCAAGCATCTTAATTCATGCTTGTGCTACTCTCGAAAGGCAACGTAATAGGTTTGCTGGTTTATGCCAACAAGCTCGGATCACCTACCGACTGGTCGGAAGCAACGGCTGAATGTTAAATTGCGGCTGCTCCTGGTTTTATCTGACTTTCATTATTATTATCTTCATGGAAGTTTTGAGTACATTAAAGATGATTATCCAGCTCCCTTTTAACATGATTATATGCATCTTTCATTACCTGTATCTTTCAATGCACTTTTTGACAAAACTATATGATTTCTCTTAGTTGCTTAAATCCTCTTCATTTTAGGTTTTTCAAGTCTGATTAACTTTGTCACCACTCTGATTCCTGTCCAATTTGTGTTCTACATTCATATCTGAATCTTGCCTTCCGGTTGCCTGGTGGGTATATCTCACTTGTAGAATTGGTTCTCCAGCTCATAATTAGAAGAAAACTTAAGTTATTCACTGACCATTTATTAAAGGTCAACATCTCGAAGATCGAATTTTTGACTGGATCCTATCCAAATTGGTCTTTAGGTCCTCTTTTCCAATAATTGTTGTTTCCCGAGAAGGTATTTAAATTTGATCAGGGCTCAATTCAGGCTTGTTATTTTATAATCAAACTCATTTACAAATAAATTGATCGATCCAAACAATCACCAATTCCCTTCTAGTGACTTAGTTCCTTCTACGGGCCCAGATAAATATTGTTCATACAACAGGGAACACCTTAACTTTTCTTATGTTGTTTTTAGGTATATGAATGATATACTTATGGAAGAAAACATCGATGATGAGACCTGCATGTTGCAGGATTGTTTGGCCCTTCAAGCTACTGAAAAATCCTTCTATGAAGTTCTTGTCCAGAAGAAGTATCCACCTTCTCCGGATCATTGTTCTCTTTATATCGAGCAAAATGACAACATCCCAGATGAGAATATCATTTGGAGTAGCGGTCTTGCATGCAATAACATCTATACTGCTACAAATAACTTTGTGGAGTTCAAAATCGATTTTTGATCAAACCGACTCTCTTATTGACTGTCATGAAAGTTCTCTTATCATGCCAAATTTACTCGCAATACAGCCTTCTGGACCATCCAGGGGAGGATCATATGCTGATAGTACAGCTTCTGCTCTTCAAAACAGCACAATTCAGAATTTAGTGCTGCAAAATTCAGTAGTAGCTGATGTGGAGAAGGAAGAGAGGTACTCTTCATCAAATGGATCAAGGGGAAGGAAAACTCACCACCATATAGATAGCATTTACTTAGAAGAAGGAAGAAACAACTAGCATTCCGTTCGCTCGCTTGAAGAGTCTGAGCAATCAGATCTGTTTGATGAGGTGATGAATCCCAAGGGTGGGAACTACGACATCGTAGAGTGTACCCTCTTTGAAGTAGCATGCAAAGGAGCTGGCTTGAAATTTCCATCTAACGAAAAGATAAAAAGGTACGACAGTAGAAGACCGTGGATGATGAATCGAGCTAACACAACTGAACTAGTGGATTTGTGGAGTCTCCTAAGTAAATGCACGCATGCTGTGGCAAACTATGACCAAAGGAGAGCAAGTGTGCTTCTAAAGCAGATAAGGCAGAACTTTTCTCCATTTGGTGATGTAACCCAGAGACCAGCACATTACTTTTGCTAATGGCCTTGAGGCACACCTGGTTGGCACAGGAACCCCAGAGACTAGCACATTATATTCTACAGCATATACTTATAGGACATCAGTTGCTGATATCTTAAAAGCTTTCCTGGTTTATGTTTCACCAAGTCCTTTCAGAAAAGTGTCAAATGTATTGACAAATCAAACGAATGGGAAACTAGCAGAAAAAGCAACAAGCTTGCACATTATAGATTTTGGAATTTCTTATGGCTTTCAATGGTGCTGCTTTATCAAGCGCGAGTCATATAGGCTTGGTGGGCCTCCCAAGATACACATAACGGGAATTGAGCTCCCTCAACCAGGTTTGTGGCCAGCAGAAAGGGTTGAAGAAACAGGCCATCGCTTAAAAAAGGTTAGTGATAGATGTAATGTTGCATTTGAGTTCAACACAATTGGACAGAAATGGGAGACTAGCCAACCTGAGAATCTCAAGATTGATAGAGACGAGATGATGGTTGTTACTTGTATGTACCAGTTACATGATCTTCCTGATGACACAGTAGTGCGTAACAGTTTAAGGGATGCTGTTTTAAATTTGATCAAGAGAATCAATCCGGTTCTATTTGTGCATGGAGTCTCTAATGGGACATACAATTCTCCATTCTTTTTCTCAAGATTCCTGGAGGTACTCTTCCATTTCTCTGGACTGTTTTATAAGTTTGAAGCTACTGTACCTTCTGGAGATGAAGGGAGATTGATATTTGAAAGAGAAGTACTAGGAAGGAATGCTGTAAATGTTATAGCTTGTGAGGGTTTGGAGAGAATTGATAATCCAGAGACATATAAGCGGTGGCAAGCTAGAACTCTAAGGGCTGGGTCCAGGCAGTTCCCATTAGACCAGAAGCTTTTGAAGAGAGTAAGAAAATTGGTTGAAGCGGATTACCACAAGGACTTTCTTATTGACGAGAATGGCAAGTGGATGGCGCAGGGATGGAAAGGGAAGATCGTCCATGCTCTTTCCTTCTGGAAACCTGGCCAGGAGTTAGAAAAGTGAAACTTTTTACAATCACTTTGTAGCAGTGAAGTGCTTATGAGGCTATGAGTATTCATTGTTGCTAAGTCGTTTATCTATAAGTTGTATGTAAGATTATCTGAATAGAACTTTTATTTTGATCATGCCAGGTACAAAAGATATTTTTTTGCTTGCCTTGTATTAAGTAATGTTCATTGAATACCCTTGGAAAGACTTGCTGCATAATATCCTGGAAATCTTGGTAGACGCACTCTTATTTGGTTAGAAAATGAAGGAAACCTTGGGGTTGGATACTTATATTAGACAGGATTACTGCATAAATGATATAATTGTTAAGATAAATCATCATGATGATTAGGTAACAACCCACCATCACATTAACCTCCGATCGAAATACATTCTACAAATTTAGATTAAATATTGGGGTACTTCTTTTAAAACTTTAATGGCAGTGGATGTAGGTATGATTAAGAATTCAGGTGACTGAGGGCAGTTCCAAACAAATGAGTTAATTTGGCATGTGATAGATCGGTTGTGTCCGTTTCTGAATTTTTATTTGCAGGTATTGGCCCTTTTCCATCTAGATATCTTCATATACAATTGTTGACTCTGATGATGTCCTCTTCTCTGTCTCTAATTTTTTCCCCTTTCTAAGAGTTTTAACTTCATCTGTGGGAAGAAGTGCAAATGGAGAGGTTGGATTCTGGACTAAGACTTAATTACTTGATAAATTCTCCGTTATAAAAGTCACTGTTAAAACAAACGATTCAGGATTAACATTGTGAGTAGCCAATGTCAGCTGAACCAGAATCCAAAGTCTCGTTTGAGATTTGCTTTCATTTTTTACTCGAAACAGATGCAGCAATGTCAATACGCTTAATTCTCTTAAAAATTTTTAAGCCAATCTTGGGCAGCTTACTTTTTGCTTCCCTTTTACAGCTGCAGACTGTAGTTATGAATTGAAATGGAATCCATATTGAACCATGCCTTGACCAGAGGCAACAACTTAAAATTGAATTTGTCGAATTAATAAGCTGAAGCAACTTTTTCTGTCTGGTAGTCCTTGTGCCCAAACTGCCCTTAACCTCGTCTTTGAATTAACAAGACAATGACCCAGGAAAGAATAATGAGATAAGAAAGTCAAAGGAAACTGAGAACAAAATCCTGAGAGAATAGTGAAGAACCTCTCCAGTAGTTTCAATGTCCAAGATTCTGCAAAGGAAAGTTCCACATTTCAAGTGGATGCATGAATGGGGTTGGTCAATTATGACAAATCCCCAAGAATTATAACTTTTTTGTATTTGACTGATTTCTCAAGTCAACATATTTTAATCCGTATTAAAATAACAAGCCCCTTTTTGACTAGTGGAGTATCCAATCCTCTCGAGTCACACTTGTAGTCATTTTCCTGGCCTGGAGGCTTTTGAATCAACTTATGAACATATGAATACTAGACATACATACAAATGGTGGGTGGGATCTAGATCAGATCAGAAGTAGCTCAAGGGAAAATTGCCTTTTCTTCCCTGATGAAGCTTCTCCAACTCAACTTTATCTTGTTTTTCTGTATGGTCCAATGTTTATTCTTTGTTTAACTTTCTAACTTTTGAACCAACGCAAAAAAGTCCCATATTGCAGATGGTCAAGTAAACATTGTCGAGCATAGAATGGTAAGAGAGAGGGAGAGATGAAAGATCTGGCAGATCCTGCTTAAAGAACAAACAAACATAACAGTCAGAGGAGAATTAGTCAACTTTTATAATGTAAACAACATGATTGATTCATCACAAAAGGAATTACAATGCCCCACGGCACTTATTTATGTCATAATGTTGCATGTACATCACCTGAAATCTGGTCAAATGACTTGGGGATCAAGACGTTTGTTTGTGTTAGAAGTCAATGTTTGTTTGTGTTGGAGGATTAGTCAACTTTTATAATGTAAACAACATGATTGATTCATCACAACAGGAATTACAATGCCCCACGACACTTATTTATGTCATAATGTTGCATGTACATCATATGAAATCTGGTCAAATGACTTGGGGATCAAGACGTTTGTTTGTGTTAGAAGTCAATGTGATATATGCGTCCTACTCTCGAACGTACCGGGATTTCTGCCCTTTATTGTATTAAAATGCTGCGTGTAAGCTGGCGGCTCTCTGTCTCGTTCGAATGAACTTTCCCGGAAAGTTCATCTATCTAAAATTTTCTCATTTGGTTCTTTTATATAGGATGAGTGCATTAGTTCTTATCGCATACCAGCAAACGCTTACAATTCTCTGTATCCACAATATGCCAAGGTTTGATTGAGGTACCCTTCATTCTTCTTTACTAGATCCTCTTCTGTTTAGATTTTTTTTCAGTCTGTTAATTATTTTGTTCCTGGTATTCTGTGTTTGCTCTCAATAAATTTCCAGTCTTGCTCATCAGTTTTTGTGATATCCCACCTATTCAGTTCATTATTTGATCATCTTCGTTCACTGTTTCTTGGTCATTTCATTGTTTTTAATATATAATTTTAAGATTTTATTTCATTTCTTGACTAAGATTTTGTGCAAAAAGGATCAGATTTAAACTCTTGAACATAAACTTCCCATTATATTCCCCTATAAAGGTCTCTATGGATACCCTTCTTGGAGGATTTCCTGGATCCATGAATGGATTCAAATTTGACCACGGTTCAGTATCATCTTGCTCAAATCAGAATCTTGCTAATGGATACAAACTCAACCATGATTTTGATCACCATCCGCCTTTCCTTCAAACCAATCCACATCCTCCTGGTGATCTTTTTCCATCTTCTGGCACAAGCTCAGATGGAGATTCTCCTGACAGCAATGACGTGTCTAATACTGTTCTAAAATACATAAGCGAAATCCTTATGGAAGAAGACCTGGAGGGGAAACCCTGCATGTTGCAGGACTGTTTGGCTCTCCAAGCTGCTGAAAAGTCCTTCTATGATGTCCTTGGAGAAAAATACCCCCATTCACCAAATCGTGTCCTTCCTTGTTTGAGACAAAACATTGAGAACCCAGATGATCATTTCTCTAGGAGTAGCAGTAGCAGTGACAGCTGTAATACTTCTATTAATTTGGTTGATTCTCCAGAAAGTAACCTTCTGTTACCAAATTTATCCGGCGAGATACAGTCCCTTTTAAAGCGGGAGGATAGCAACTGCCTTTCAAATGGAGAGAGTATTATTTTTGCTACAAAAAGCAGCCCACCACATCATGCAGAAGAGGTTGTAGATAGCTCAGTGGAGGATGGGAGACATTACTTATCTTATGGATCAAGGGGAAGAAAGATTGATCAACGAGAGGATAGTGCTTTTCTTGAAGAAGGGAGGAGGAACAAGCATTCAGCGGTTTCTCTTGCAGATTGCGATGAGCAGTCAGAGATTTTTGATGAAGTATTGCTCTGCAAGGATAAAAATGACGAATCTGAATCACGTGCACTTCACCAAAAGTTACAAAATGGATCAAACAAGAAACTGCAGCAGGATGGGCAATCAAAAGGGCCTAATGGTGGAAACACCAAAAGGAAGAAGAGAGGTAATAAAGGAGAGATAGTAGATTTGTGGGGTCTTCTAACTCAATGCGCACAAGCAGTGGCTAGCAATGACCGAAGGACAGCAAATAAGCTACTAAAGCAGATTAGGCAGCATTCATCTGCTTTTGGTGATGGCACTCAAAGATTGGCTTATTACTTTGGTAATGCCCTTGAGGCACGTCTTCTTGGCTCTCAGACACCAATACCTACACATATAAGTCATAGGGCATCGGCCGTTGATATCCTCAAAGCTTACCAAGTATATGTTTCGTCATGCCCCTTTAAGTGGATGTCCTATCACATGGCGAACCAAACAATTGCAAAGTTAGCAGAGAAAGCAACAAGGCTCCACATCATAGATTTTGGAATTTGCTATGGTTTTCAGTGGCCTTGCCTTATTCAGTTTCTCTCTAGACGAACTACTGGACCTCCCATGCTTCGTATTACCGGGATTGATCTACCCCAATCAGGTTTCAGACCAGCAGAAAGGGTTAAGGAGACAGGGCGTCGTTTAAAAAGCTATTGCGAAAGATTTAAAGTTCCATTTGAGTACAAAGCCATAGCACAGAAATGGGAAACTATCCCATTAGAAGATCTTAAGTTTGATAGAGATGAGGTGACTGTTGTTAACTGTATGTACCGAATGAAGAACTTGCCTGATGACACGGTGGTAGATAACAGCACAAGAGATGGTGTCTTGAACTTGATCAAGAAAATTGATCCAGATATATTCATCCATGGGATTGTCAATGGTACTCATAATGCACCATTCTTTCTCACACGATTCCGGGAGGCACTATTCCACTTCTCTGCATGGTTTGATATGTTTGAGGCTACTGTACCGCAAGAAGATGAGCAGAGAATGATTTTTGAGAGAGAAATATTTGGAAATGATGCAGTCAATGCAATTGCATGTGAAGGGATTGAGAGGGTGGAAAGGCCAGAGACATACAAGCAATGGCAGGTAAGGAATAAGAGGGCCGGTTTCAGGCAGCTCCCGTTATATCAGGAGATTTTGAAGGAAGTTAGGTCAAAAATCAAATCAAGTTATCATCGGGATTTTGTTGTTGACGAGGATGGACATTGGATGCTTCAGGGATGGAAGGGCAGAGTAATCCATGCTCTTTCTGTCTGGAAACCCTTCCAGGAGTAGCAAAAAGCAACAACTCCATTTACTTGGATCCAGTGGCTCGGTCTTTCGATAACTTTTCTCTGTCTTTCTAGTACTTATATTGTATAGCCACAAGGCATAAGAGTGACCGTAATGTATAATTATTTAATTGTTGTACTGTGGTAGAAATATGGGTTTCATATTCTGTCGATTTCATCATCTTATTATTCCCGTGACTGATGAGTTTTCCCTTCTGGGTTTCCATTTTATCTGTTCCAGGGAATATCGATACAAACATTTTGAGCCAAAACTTGAATTAAGTTAAAAGAGTTTCGGATTGCTAGGGTGTGCATGTACGCAAGTATGTACATTTCCCCAGTAACTCAAACTAATTGGATGCCTGGTTCGTCTTTGATTTAAGACTTGTTAAATTATTTAAGAGCACCTTTCCTTGCAGACCTCTTGCCTCACCTCGCCTCTTTTTAATATAGGTCTTCTGTGTATTTTGAAATATACGTGCACTAAATTTAACAATTTCCAAAGTACACAAATTGCAAAAAGAAAATCATTTCTAAGCTTCTGGTGAGTGAAGAACTTTAAATAATGACAAGAATATTAAGATGTAATACTTTAATATTTCAGAGATAGTGCAGGGGAAAGCTGCGTTTCAGAAGGGATGAATCTGTTCCATCGGGAAGAAAATCTGCTGGCACCATGGTTTTTCATTTTTGTTATAAGATTTGTTAGGTAGAATCTCACTGCTTGAAGGCTGTAAACAGACATTACATTCATGTCGTACAAATCTGAATTAAGTCTGTCGATAGGTGGTCCACTATAGAGCTGGTTCATTCCCTGTGTGTAAATTAAACGTAATATTGGTTCAATCCTCTTAAATTTTTGGATTGATGTCCTGCTAAAGAAGAATATGATTCAGTTGATCAATTTTGAGCCAACAAACTAGCTTCGTTACTGCAGTTTTGCTTGTTGGAGTTGCCTGTAAGGATAGATAAAGTTGAAAACTTTTGGCCTATATATATACCCATTGTTGAAAACGAACGAGTCCATCAACCCTGAATCATAATCAATAAGGACCATCTTGAAATTAAAAACATGGCAGGTAAAATTTCTTGAGAGATTCCATTAAAGAGAGGCAATTTCAGGAAATGGAAGTAAAATATAATTACTGATTGCAGTTAAAGAACAAGTCATTGGAGGATTATAAAACGATGAAATAGGACATGAAGCAAGCATGATTGTCTGTAAGCCAACAGCTTTGCTTGGTGGCTCTTTGTCCCCAAATTTCGAACTGAATGCATGAAACTTGCATTCAATAAATATTATATAACGATTTTCTTTTTAAAATTTTTTTTTCTAAATAAGCAGAGATTAGTTGAATACAACACCATTTAAGTCATTGTCAGGAGACACTATAACCCACCACCGATCTATAGTCTTTGCATTAACACCCGTGCTCTGCCCAAAAGCCTGGTATGGGTAGGTCCATTAAATTACTTGGAAATTAAGACTCTGAGACAAGCTGTTCTGTTGGTCTTCCAAGACAATGGCATCTTTGCGTTAACACTAAATGAAATTAAACCCAAAGGCTTGGCGGCTGATTTTTTCTGATTTCGCAAACTGTCCTCTCCCCCCTCCCTTATTTATTAACCAGTGACCGGTCGGGACAGCGGCGTATTACTTCTTAAATCTAACCGGATGTATTTAATGCCGATTCTCTCTGAGTCTTGTCTATAACCTAAACCCGAGGTTTCATCTCCTTCTTCTTCTTCTCCCTCTTCGTCTTCTTCAGTTGGTTCTTGTTTCAAGCCTGCTTCTGTTTGTTAAATATATCTCTCTCTCTATTCTCATGTAATTAGTACTCTACTTATATTTTCAATCCTATCTTCATTTTCTGGAGATTTCCCTTTTGTTTATTTATTTATCAAGTCATTTATTTATTTATTTTTCATGGATAATTTTGTCTTGAGTAGAAAAATAATTGGTTATTCAATATAGCTCTGCAGAAATATCTGGTCTTGCTTCTTTTTTTCTTACTAGTGGTAAAGAAAGAAGCAGTCGAGTTTTGTTTTTGTCATTTTCTTTTGCTCAAGATCGATCATGAGATTGAAACATTGATTTATCTCCTGCTGTGTAGGTCTGTAATTCTACATGAATATACCTCTTGAAGGATTCTCCAGTCCCATGAATCGTTTACAGTTTGACCATGGCTCAGCTTCAGTCTATTCAAACCAGAATCGTGATGATAAGCTAAAACTCAACGATAATCGTGCAGATCCTTCTCCTTCATCACCACCTTTTTCTCAAACCAATCCACAACCTGCTAGTGCTTCAGATTTATCTTGCAGCATGAGCTCATACGGAGATCCTGCAGACAGCGGTGAGCTTTGCCATGCAACTCTCAGGTATATAAGTGAAATGTTAATGGAAGAAGATCTGGAGGGTAAGACATGCATGTTGCAGGATTGTTTGGCTGTCCAAGCTGCTGAAAAATCATTCTATGAAGTTCTTGCCCAGAACTACCCACCTTCACCAAATCAAATCCCTTCTTTGAACAAAAACTCAAACAGTCAGAATGTTTACAGTAATGGAAATTCTTCTAGCTGCTTGGTTGAGTCCAATTGGACAAGAAATCAAGGCAATTTCAAATCCCCCCTTATGCAAAATTCTGCTGAAAATAGCATTCCGGTACAAAATTTATATAATGAGATACGGCCTTTTGGACTCGGTGGAGAAGTAGGGAAAGCTTGCACAACAAAGGAGAGGAGTTGCAGTTCACCATGGAGGTCAAGGGGAAGGAGATCTTATGAAGTAGAGAATAATAATTATCTTGAAGAAGGGAGGAGCAACAAGCATTTGGCTTTTTCTCTTCCCGAGTATGAGCCATCGGAGATGATCGATGAAGTGGTGCTCTGCAAGTGTGAGAAAAATAAGACTGCAACTTGTTTGGTTCATGGATTCTTGCCATATGGATCAAGTGCAAATGCGCAGCAGAATGGGCAGTTAAAAGGGTCTAATGGCAGAACAGCAAGCTCGAAGAAGAAAGGAAAAAAGAAGGAAGTCGTAGATCTGTGGACTCTTTTAACAGTGTGTGCACAAGCTATGGCAAGCTACGATCAAAGAACTGCAAATGACATTTTACAGCAAATTAGACGACATTCTTCTCGTTTTGGTGATGGAAACCAAAGATTGGCATATTACTTTGTTAATGGCCTGGAGGCACGCCTAGCTGGCACTCAAAAACCGATTCAAACTCATCTAAGTAGTAGAGGGACAGCGGCTGAAATCGTACAGGCTTACAAGGTGTATGTTTCATCGTGCCCCTTCAAAACAATGTCTTTTTTTATGGCAAACAGAACGATTATGAAAGTATCAGAGAAAGCAACAAGGATTCACATTATTGACTTTGGCATTGGTTATGGTTTTCAATGGCCTTGCCTCATTCAGCGTATCTCGAAAAGGCCGGGTGGTCCTGCAAAGATTCGTATAACAGGCATTGAGTTTCCTCAACCAGGGTTCAGGCCTGCAGAAAGGGTTAAAGAGACGGGGCACCGATTAAAATGTTATTCCCAGAGATTTAATGTCCCATTTGAGTACAATGCCATAGCACAGAAATGGCAGAACATTCAACTAGGGGATCTCGAGATTGATAGAGAAGAGATAACTATTGTTAATTCTATGTACCGTATGAGGAACTTGCCAGATGATACAGTGGTCATCAACAGTCCAAGAGATGCTGTTTTACAGTTGATCAAGAAAATTAATCCAGACACATTCATCCATGGAGTAGTTAATGGTACACACAATGCACCCTTCTTTCTCCCGCGGTTCCGAGAAGCGCTTTTTCATTTTTCCACGTTTTTTGATATGTTCGAGTGTACCGTGACTCGAGAAAATCAGGGGAGGATATTGTTTGAGAGAGAAGTATATGGTAAAGATTCTATGAACGTTATTGCGTGTGAGGGTATAGAGAGGGTTGACAGGCCAGAGACTTACAAGCAATGGCAAGCTAGGAATCTGAGAGCTGGGTTCAGGCAGCTTCAACTAGACAAGGACATTCTGAAGAGCGTGATGAATTTGGTGAAATCAAATTTTCATCCTGATTTTGTTATCGATGAAGTTGGCCAGTGGATGCTGCAGGGATGGAAGGGGAGATTAGCCTATGCTCTTTCTGTCTGGAAACCTGTCCAGGATTCATAAAAAAAGCTATACACCTATGACTGCTTGAAGCTTGTTGAACATGAGACTCCATTCCGTGTCTTCTATATTTTCGTTCTGTAAACCAAATATATTATATCATCATTCTGTGCTTATACAACAGGAAACTTATCAGCTGTAGTGCAGCATTGAATATTTATTCAGTTAAATATTCATCCTTCGGGGGTGGGGGTGGGGCTGAGTCAGAAATCTCGCGCCGATGAATTTTTGGGTATTGAGGAAAATTAAAAAAAAATCAGTTATATTATTAAAAGGAGTTATTTCTCGATGAGCATCTGATGACCAAAGAGGATTTGCCGGGGACTGTTTCTGGGAGTAGAAAAGCATTAAGTGTCAGAAAATCGCAGCGCAGCCAGACGCGAATGCTTTTCGGAGAGCATTCTCAAGTACAGCCAAAGATAATTATAATTGCAGTATAACGACAACAACAATAACAACACAGTGTAGGAACAGAGATCTTCTGTAATACGTCCAATAGAATATACATATAAAAAACAACCTTTTCCAGTTATTTTCAACTTTTTACTAGCGTTTTTATTATATAATAATTATTTTAAATTTTATATAGAAAGATATTCCGTACATTCAACGTACCTTGGTCATGGAATATTGGTCAAATGCAATCGAGGAGAGAAGAAGTATACTAAGCCAACAAAGCGCGTAGCTCTCTTAAGAGAAGAGCTTTCTGTATCCAGTCGTGAGAGGTGTGGTTGAAGAAGCCTTTTCTGTCTGCACGTTTGACGTAACTTAGTCCAAATAGACTGCGTTTAAACTACAGTAATTGTGTGACGGGACACATTGACATGCAAATCTCATCACAAAACCCTTGTGATTCAATATCTCGCGTTCACATGTGCCAAGAATACGGTCAATCGCACGTGCATGAACGTGCCCGTATGGCCCTTCTTAATCATTTTCAAAGGATTTGTGCTTTCATGCTTCTCTACGTACTACAGTTGGCATTTAATTGTTCATCATATTATGTTCTTCGTTACTACTTGTTTATTTCCTCTTGGATTTCAAATTCTAAGCAGAATATGTCAAACCAAAGATAACTACAAAAACCATACACAAAGATAATATGTAGAATATAACACTACTCTCAAATACGAGAGTATCAACATTGAATAAATTCGTGTTTTTAGTAAATGTTAGACAGAACAGAAGACCAAACCTTAATAAAAAATCAACGAAATCAAGTGGTTAATTGAGAAAACTAAAAATTTATATCATAACAATATTACAACTCCAAATTTTAGGTCCCGATGCAATACAAAGGACATTAACAAATTAATACAATCTTCTAATCTTGCTCACCCTTCTTGGTTGGAAACTTTGGTGGTCTAAGAACACTCCAGTCCAGCTTTTCATGCTTTCGTTGCTTGTAGGAACCTTTATGTCTGCTTGGTGATGATTGTTGGCCAGCTTGAACATTTTTTGGGGATTTATTTGGATATTGTTGTCCAGCCTCTGCTTCAGACTGTTTTCTTTTGATGTCTCCATCAGTATTGCAAGTATCATTTTTCAAGCACTGCACTCTATGATCTGACAACCCATTTTCTCTATAAACAAACATAAAAAGAGGGGGGGTGTTGTAGGGGAAAAAAGATGAATCAGCTGAAGTTACGAGAAAATGTAAACTCTGTATGTCAGCAAACACATGGTCATTCTAATCTTTTATCTGTTAATCCACCTATTATCTTCAGATGTTCTACATGTTTTTCCAACCATTAAACTTATTAAGTCTGTGAAAAATATCATACATCCAAAAACTTGTTTGCAAGCCTAAAACAATAAATGCCACCTCCGTAAGAAAAACAACTGGCGAAATTTGCTTTAATTTGGTATATCAAACATGTTTCACATGGATCATCATACCCAATAACTGGTGTAATTCAGAATAATTTCCAGAAAATTGTGGCAAGAGAGAACGAGGACTAGAGCTGAGACCATTACCACAATCATGTTACAAATTTCAATCAGAAAATATCTCCATGCCATTTTTGTGATAAATTTTTACAATCTCCATGTTACCATAATAGAAACATTTAATTCTTCTCAGGGCAATGTTTGGCACACAGACAATCTGATAAGGGCCATGGCAACTTTTCAGTATTGAGTGTATTGAGTCAATCAATCAAAAAGGCAAAGAACACTTTATATTCAATTCAATTTGTTTCATGAACTGAAAGAGAGCCTTATTTTAAAAAGCTTATGCTTTAAAACCTTATAAATCATTTACAGTAGGCGAGAAAAGCATCTGTTGGGGCATATCAATGAGGCCATAATTCTGTAAATTGTAGACACAGCATGAAGGGAAATTCAGAATTTATCTTCATGCATTTGACAGAAGAACTCCAACTATTCATATGATTTTGCACTTAATATAGAGATAAATTTCTATAATTTTCCAAAAGGATTCGCAAAGGTAAGCTACCTACCCCAAAGATTTTCCAGTTTGATTGCTATTACATGTGGCAGAGACCTCTGGCTGGTGAATATTTGCCGCTGCTTCATTCAGTTTCTACCAACACAAGGCTGAGACATGAGGAGTGTAATCAATACTCAACGGAAAATTTTCCAGGTCACTCGATCTTTATACTCACATCAATAGAAGTATTGAAACTTTGAAATGACATCCGGCCTATAAGAGCTCCTGGATGAGGGTCCCCTTCCATTATGACCACGCTACAAGTATACGAAGATAAGCTATATACAGCCATCAAAATGGTAAAAAGGAAAAAAAAAGCATTAAGGAAACCCAATAAAATCTGCATCTCTGATGGATAATAGCTGCTATTCTATCATGAATAGAATCATATCTTTTGCAGATTGTGGAACATCTAAAATGTGTTGCTCACACCATACCAATGTCATATCCTAGATCACTCAAATATAATATGACACATTTAACTTATAGATACACGAGTTTTCAATGTCACATAATCTTGAGCTCTTCAAGATTGCATGCTTTTGTTTTGTATATTTGAGAATTAGTTTGGTACTATAACAAACCTCTATCCTAGAACATATGCATTAATTTGATGCTATGACAAGCTTTCATCCTGAAACATAAGCATAAGCAGAAAAGGGCTTTTCACCGAAATATTCATTATCTCTAAGTTTTATGGGAATAAGAGTCTCTAGACCATGACATTAGAGGCCTTAGTTTGAGCAATTGGAGCATCTAGAATGCAACCTTTTGTGGCATATATGCACCTCAGTTTAAGTACTATGGTATCTAATTTGAGTTACAAATGTCTTTCGCTCAAGAACAATTTGTATCATTCAAAATGGAAAATAATGCAAGGTCCAAATCATAACTAATGTTAATGCATGCAATTGTGCAGCAAAATTCAAACAATAATAAGAATAATAGGAAATAAACAATAGGCATAAAATAAAAATTCAACGAATCAAAACAAACCAGAATAGTTTAGAAAAAAAATATAAACTAATAAAGACATACCATTTCCTTTGAACGGTAGCAGGGAACATGAAATTCCCTTGAGGTTTGATCTCTTCTTCTTTCTTAGTTTTCTTCTCTCTATGAGCCGCCCTTTGCATAAACTATTCAAATCATGGTTTTTAAAAGAAGAACAAGCCCTAAATGAGCTCACAAGTTTATAATGCTAATAGTTTCACAGAATTTAAAGGAAAACATAGAAAATAACAATGAATACGGAGATAAATTAAAGCAAAAACAGTTCAAGAGCAACAATTTCTCGAAAAGTAATAGCTCTTGTGTTACCTTCAAGTTCTTTAAAGTACTGGAGAGTTCACGTTTTGCCATGTTTAGTCTCAGCAGTTTGCTTTCCAACTCATCATAGAGCCAAATGCAACAAACTTTAGCTTCTCTATAAGTGCAAGAATGAAACTTTAGTTAATGTTATACTCCTGCAACAGGGACTAGGAAGAGCAGCCGAGGGTTAGCTTGCCAGGGCAGAGACTGTTGCTAGAAGTTCCAGGCGACGAATTAAGAGTTGAATCGTGCATCACTTATGTTTGGAGTGGGCTATAACAAGATTTTCTGAGTTACGGGCCTTGTACACACTCAATTTTAGGCCCAAGGCTCAATCAATTTTAATTTAGTCAATAATTATTTTGGTAAAGCAAGAGATTTGTAGAAAATTATAAAAACAATTACAGTATGCCAAATTTAAACACAACATGTGTGTGTATATATATATATATATATATATATAAATTAATATAATACAAAATATATATATATATATCATAATTTTGGATGAAAAACATTTTTAAAAAATTAACTCCAAACTAATTTTCTTTGCAACAAATATCATAAATTTGTTTATAGTAGTTCAATTCAATCAATAAAAATGTGATTGATTTAAACAACTGGAATAATTAGTTGTGCTTGACCAAGTGGGGTAATATGATTTGTGATTAGAGTTTGATCTAGGGAACCAACTGTGTGCATGTCGTTTCCTTCGCCGTCTACTGTCAGTTTTGCGAACTTTGTTGTTCCTCTCAAGGTTGTTCTTCTTATTACTATTTCTTGATCAAATACAACGTCAAAGCTAAGTCCCATGTGTATCTATGTCGAATTGCTTGAAAATTATAGACATTCTCATCTTTTTACTTTTGACCACTGTACTATGTTGTTCCGGGTATTGTCTTTTTTCTTTTGCATTCTCCACGAATGAACTGTGGCTCTTTTTTTCTTTTTGTATATGAATCTGGGAATATGCATTATGATTGATGGGATCTATATTTCACTGTCGGTTTTCGCGAGTTAGTTTGTTTGGGTTTCGGTTGATCATAATTTCACTCTGGTTTTTGTTTTTCAATGAATAAATGGGTTTGCTTTTGTGTATTCGATGGCTCACTTGTTTGTTATTGTGAATTTGTACAGATTTTCAACATTCTCTCGTGGGTTTTAGCTCTTCATCTCGTTGATCATGGTATGACAACGGTTCATAGCTGTACTTATTGTAGTTTATGTTTGTTGAATGTAGGTTTGAGGTCCGAAATTGGACTGTGAATATAGTTTGGATTTGGTGATTATGAACTTGATCAATGTGACTGTATACTGGTTAGTATGTATGAGAATTATCCTTGGTTTATTATCAATGTGATTGTTGACTATAAGCTTTTTGATCATTTGTTTCAGTGACTAAGGTATCAGTAACGTAGTTGTTAAAAGTAGTTCTTGGGTCTTAATCAACAAACTTTGCCTATAACTGCACACACTCAGTGATGAACCAAACGTAAATGTAATTTACAATGTGTTTGTCAGAATTTTTTCCGCTTTGACTTAATTTTTTTGTTATACTATGTTACACTTGTGATTATTGCTCGTCTGATTTTGTAGTTTGGACACTGCAGGCTTTCCAAAACCATCTCAATGCAGCCTTTGAATGATGGTATCATTGTTATCCTATTTCATTTGTTGATAAGGTAAGAGAGCTATTTTTAATTTTAATTTCCTTCTTTTAACTCAGTCCTAGGAGAATTTAAAGGTTTAATCTTTATTTAATTGCTCTGTGGATTATATCTTTCTTGCATAATGTACTATTATTTTGGCTCTGAGGCTTCTCTGTGTTTTATGCATATAATTGATTCATTTGCAACGGAATTCTTATCGAATTCTAATTCTTCAAATCTTTGCAACGGTGCACCTCTGCCTCGGCCATGCCAAGGTTAACCTTGCTTCCAAAAGATCTTCCTGTGTGCTACCACACAAAGGGCGCACCTCTGCCACGGCCACACCGAGGTCAACCACGCTTCCAGAAGATCGTCCCTCATGCTGCTGCGCACCCAGCGCACCTTTGCCACGGCCAGCCGAGGTCAGCCTCACTTCCAGAAGATCATCCCGTGCACTGCATCTGGAAAATGGCAATAAAAGTATGTAGATCTTCTTTGACAAGTCCTAATAGAAAGTTAATTGTTTTTGAAAGACTTTTGAATGAACTGATCATGAAATTTGTTATTTCTGCCAGTTGTTATGCCTCCTTCAGCTCTTGATTGCCTCGGTTAGTTGAGAATTCTGTTTTTAGCCTTATCTTCATTCTTTCTGTTGAGCCTGCTGCATTCTAATGGGATTTTGCTTGATGTAATATTATAATTCTCTGCAGCATTTCGCATATTGATTATCCTATGCCATTTGAATTGAGTAATACTTCTGCTGAGTGGGTCACTTGTTGCAAGGTCATGGAGTTCATTGCAGATGAGGGCCTGATATTCTCGCCATATTGAGTATTTGACATCGATAGAGGTGATGGCATGTTAACCATGCTAGACTTTTTTGATATTTTGCTGCTTTTTTATTTTGT
This sequence comes from Xylocarpus granatum, assembly GCA_019650275.1. Classification (NCBI taxonomy): domain Eukaryota; kingdom Viridiplantae; phylum Streptophyta; class Magnoliopsida; order Sapindales; family Meliaceae; genus Xylocarpus; species Xylocarpus granatum. The sequence goes on from BNST01002239.1 coordinate 281,526, forward strand.
GTTATGCTTTCAGATGATGGAAAACATGCTTCTGTAAGAGGGAGACATTGTGAACCCTGGAAACACCAGTCCAGCAAAGGGATCTTATGTTAAATTGCAACCTCAAATCAAGGACTCCTTAGATGTGTTCAATACCAAAGCCATGTTTGTTTATAACTATGTCATCATCTTCTTTTTTAGGAAGTAGCTATGGGAGTGAAGTGATATTCTTTTGTTTTTGCTGTTTGTCAACTTTTTAGCATTATTTTCACTTGCAGCTTGGAGACTACTTCATTGAGGAGCTACTCTTGCTTAACCACTGGTGACAACATCATGGTTCGATATAACATAAGTTTTACATCGATATAGTCGAAACAAAGCCCTTGCTGTCAGTAGAATTGTCAGAGGTGGACTTTGCCCCTCCTCTAGGTTATAAAGAACCAGAAAAACCTAAATCATATTCTCTGTTAAACAGGGTACAGGCTTTCCAGATATTGTTTTTGATATCTGGTTTTGGTCCTGAATCTATTTTACAGATATGAGCCCTTTCAGATGACCATAATTCTGGTCTTTCATTTCAAGAAGAGCCGCCCTAAAAGATTTCCAGGTTCAACCCTTTTTCTGGTTCTGGCAGATACTTGGATAGAAGATCCTCAGACAACGATCTTTGCCAACTTCCTCTCCATTGATCAAACCACATCACCCAAATTCAGATGCTGGCAGTGGAATTAAAGGTTCTAGTTCATCAATTGCTTCGTCACACCAGCAAGTGGGAAAACTTGTGTTTGGCTCAAATGCGAGCCTCCCTTCTAATGCAACTCAAAAGTATGTCTTTCTGTACCCTATCTTTTTTTTTGGTTTTCTACTTTTGGGATAAAAGTGAATAGATTGCCTGATTCAAAAGCACAGACACTCATTTAAATTTACTTAAACCGAACTCCCATTCTAACTGTTGATTAGCTGATCCCTAAATACATCAATTGATTTGGCTTTTGCAAATCAGGTTCCTCCAAAGAGCAACAACAGTCAGGAACCACCTTAGAACGCGGAAAACCTCATGTTCCAGGCATTCGCCAGGAAGAAGTATTCACCGAGAGGTTGACATTGTTCAAGAATTTTCATCATCCAGGCCCTTATGGGAGATTATGTTGTTCATTATCTCTCTCTCTCTCTCTCTCTGTGTTCTTTTCAGTATGTAATTAGATATATAACCTAAAAATTAGATCAAGCACAGACAGTTAAAAATGCCTTGAGTTTTATTTAAAATCAGATTTGAATATCTGGTCCACCAAGTGGAACGATACAAACAGCATAGCAGAAATGCCTAGTACTTCCATATATAGCAGAAATGCCTAGTACATCCATATGTGTTGTTCACTTTCATTACTAGAGCCCTAAGCAATCACAGATGTTTGGATAGCAACGTTTTCTGAATAATTGATGCTCTCAGATACCTCATCAACTTCCCAGAGTTCTGACAATGCTTCCTTCATATTGTGGATGCTCTCTAGCACACAATCCACCCCATCAGCTCTTCGAGAAGTGCCCACCTATTACAAAGACGAAGACAAGAAGGTGTTAAACTAGTACCTAAGTGAAAACATTGAAGATTGAAAAGAAAATATCATTAATCCAGGATAATAGCAGCTTACCCATACTGTGTGAAGTCCCAATCTTTTACCAGTCAGTAAATTACGAATACTGTCATCAAAGAACATCTGGACCGGAAAGATAGAATAGTAATGTGTTAGTGGAAGATTACACGAACAACCAAAATGACCTTGTGCACTGAATTGCGGAAGAACTAGTAAATCCAATCCTTAACCATCTTACAGTTTTTTGAGGGTTGATGTTGGCAATCTCGAAAACTTGTTCAAATGCTTCTTCAAATGGTTTGCAGACAACTGGAGTCCTTGGAAGTTCGAGATTAGCATTGGAACGAGAATAAAAGTCATTGGTATCAAATATTTCCGGAGTGATATTCAATTCCTCAACAGCAGGAATGGTGCCTTTGTTGGTGGAATTCAGAGTTTCAAAGGCTATAATATTTTCAAAACAATCCTCCAGACCAAGCCTGCTAAGCACTCTAGTAGCATGAGTTTCATCTGCATTGGTAAAAATCTAACAAAAAGTAAACTTTGTTATGCGATAGAGAAAGATACAACAACAACAACAAGCACTCTAGCAGCATGAGTTTCGTCTGCATTGGTAAAAATCTAAACACGAAGGAAACTTTGTTATGGAATAGAGAATTTAAACAAAAAATAAAGGAAACTTACAACTTTCCGAATAGGCAGACTAAGTAAAAGATGCCTTAAAACAGGGTCAGGTTTTAGCAACTGGTATGGCAATCTCCCATGAACAAAACTTTAAAACAGGGAAAACGTAAGACAGTGTATTCTTTATTTCAACTATACAAAAATACAGAGCAAAAATGAGTACCTGTGGAAGTCATCATAGTCGAAGTTATAGCCGATAGCCTAAAAATGGAGGGAAAAAACATGATAAAAGATTTTGAGCCAGCTGAAGTTGAAACATTCACAGAAAAAATTTAAACAAAAGAAAGGTTAGCCATACCCGAAGACCAGCCATTGTCGTCCCATAGTATTTGTATAATGATACACACAATTCGGGAACTGTACTCTCATCTATACCAAGCTTTTGGAGCATATATTCTATGGGAAATAAAATGGAGGACCGGCCATGATGTTGAATAAAGAAAATGAGTGATTTGGAAAGAAGTAAAATAAATGTTAAAACTAAAGCTATGTATGCAATACCTTGAATATTATTGGTTACTTGAGCTGACAAGCCAGAACTTAGAGGATAAAGGGTGTCATCTAAATCTGAAATCAAATGCAATAATTGATCATGTCAACTTTCAAAAACACACATAAAACTTGACAATGATTTGGGCATCAAAGCTTACCAAATAACAGACAATCATATTTTTGGTTTGAAATCTGTTTGTTCTCATCCTTGTATTCCATTTTAAACTAAATGACCTCAATCTGCAAAAGTAAAGGCACATAACACCGCTACAGTTACAGGCGCATAATGTAAATTCACTGCACAATAGCACTACAGAACAGAGAAATGGCACAAAAATTTGAGGCCTTAAAATTCGATGTCTAGCGTTCTATATATAATCGAAAATTTTGACAATGCAATTTCATGAGACTAACAACGATGTCTTCCTTAAAAATTGTACAAACAACAAAGACTTGCAAAGATTAAATGGAATCACGAACCCTAAAATCCATCAATAAAGCTGTAACCAAAAGCACCCCACCTAACAAACAGACACCCACTAAATTCCATTAATAGACTCTCGAATCCCCTAAACTTTGGAAAACTGAGAAAATAATAACTACCCACATCAAATGTGCTACCAAGAAAGCACCAGGTCACCAAAAGAATGACATTAAACAAATGTATCAAAAATGAATCGGAAAACAAAACACCAGAAGAACCCACCAAAGATAAAAGGTAAAAATCAAATTTTTAATAACCATATCTAGAGCATTGCATTACCAGATCGGGAAAATGCAATGTCCTGTGACAAACGCGAAACAAAAGTAAAGTGAGAGAGAGAAAGAAAAGGCAGGAAACAAGAAACGGAAGCTCTCTGTTAAAAGAAGGAAGCTTTAAATGAGGGGGGAAAAAAAGGCCCTTGCAGCGTCGTGTGAAAGGGACATGAGCTGTAATTTTCATTAGCTTAAGTCCACGGGCACCCCAAAAGTCGGAGCCACGACATTTTTGAAATTACATGACGTATACAGTTGAGTTTGAATATCGACACGTCGCGTTCCATTTGCCACAATCTTCCGCGGTTAGCCACATCTGAAGTCCGATTATTTGACTGATGAAATTAACTTTGGAATCACCAGTGACGTATTAGACTGCCCATGGATCGTTAACGTGTTCCTACAGAGAAGTATAAACTTGATCTGCACGTTATAAAAACGACATACGGAGAGAGGAAGGAGAAACATTTCACGCGGATCGATTGAGGACGGGTGTATAAGGACTTGCTCAAATTTTTGGAAGATCATGACTTGGAATATACATACATCATTATGGACCCATTTGCTTTCATTGAAATTGGGTTTGAAATGGCCGACCAGTTGTTGATGAAGACAATGGAGAAATTTCCTTTTAACTCCAAGCCGACCTATATTTTACCAAGGCACATTAATGAGTTGTTCAAGTTTGAGCAAATACAAGTTAAAACAGTTGAACTGCTTAGAAGCTGGTACCAATACCATAAAACTTACATTCCAGAAGCATTAATGACGATTGAAGTGACAGTACTCCCAACCAATTTCTGATGAGTTTCTAATAACAATGGGTACACTTCTTGAAAAGAGTGTAGTCAATAAACTTTTCAAGTGGATCTATTTATATTTATATTAAATAAATAATTTTTAAAATTATCAAATAATTAAGACTGGTAAAGTAATCAAAATTTAAATTTGATATATTTTAGAGATTATAATTATAAATTGTGTCAAATTATTTCTTGCACGGGTCAATATTAATTCAACCTGTAAACTCTCATGAGTCTCATTTTTATAAACCGAACAATTGGATTCCGCCCATTTGTCATATCTACTGGCTCGGCATGGTGATCTGGCATTGCAATTGCTGCTGCAGTGTCCTGGTAGAATATAAACTAGAGACATCCCAGGTTAGCTCCCATTAAATAGTATTACTGTGTCTCTTTAAAATAGTAATGGTGGCCTCTACTTCGTCAATGATTTGATATTCAATGGATGTTGACATTCTATTTGCCAGATAATAGTACTGATCATTTGTCAAAAATTTCTCAACTTACCAACACAGTTTGGAGGCCCATGTTTTTCCCTTTCTGTATGTTGCGGATGCTATCATCAAAGAAGAGCTGAAAAATCAACAAAAGATTATTGCTCACTCAAGTCTATAACTTGAATCACGAAGTAAACTAGACTAAAAAGCTTTGATTATCTTACTGTTTTTTGAGGGTTGATGTTGGCCATACTGAAAGCTTCTCCAAATGCATCTTCGAATGGTTTGCAAACAATTGGACTCTTTGGAACACTGAACAACCATTAATGATCTCATCAAGAATTCCACTGCTTACTAAGTCTTCCCTATCATCAAAACTACTGGTTTCGTTTGTGGGATTTAGAGACTCAAAATTGACAATCCCACCATAGCAATCTTCCAATCCAAGCTTGCGAAGAACATTAGCAGCATGGACCTTATCCGCATTTGTGAATGTATGTCATAAAGAAATCACAACTTTACGGTTCTCATAGGGTAGTCTCCCGTGAACGAAACTTTGGTAGTGATCGTAGCCTGTAAAAAGGCAGGAAAAATTAACAATGTGTCATATCAGACTATACATGCAATTGTTTTTTTATTGGTTTATTACAGAGAGTAAATTAGACCGTACCTTAAGACCAGCCATTGATGTTCCATAGTTTTTGTACAGTACCCGATTTACCTCATGAACTTTGCTTTCCTCTATGGCAAACTTTTGAACCATATATTCTACACAAGGGAATTCAAATCTTCGTTATGCATTTAAGCAAATAAATGGGAGAAAAGAATGAGCAAGATTGAGATGAAATTAAAAAAAAATGCAAGTTACGTGTGGATTACCTTCAATATTCTTGGAGCATTGCTTGAATAAACCAGAATTCAGAGGATAAAGCGTGTCGTCGACATCTGAAAACTAATGTAATTCCCAGTTATCAGAAAATGTACCACAGACAGAGTCCAGTTCTTGCTATGGAAATCAAGGATTAAATATATGCACACACAAACTTACCAAATAGAAGACACTCATATTTTGTCAGAACACGAGCATGCGTGTACTGATGTTCATATACCATTTTGAACTGAAAAACTGGAAAATGGAATAGGAAAAGAATTAAGAGGAATGTAGGAGGTGTAAAAGATGAAAAATAGAGAAAGAATCCATTGCTCCTAAATTAAAAGAATGCAAGGTGGTCGCAGTTAACAAAGCAAAAGCCAGAGACTGGAAGCAAGTTAAGCTCTTGAAAAGCCGTTGACGTGGAGAGGGACAGGTAGCTAGCTCCTACTGTGAGTAGCCCAATCTGTTTGACCTTCCATGTCAAACAATTAAAGACTCGATGGGGAAGGCTTCGCCACATACAAACTTTTACAAGTCATCAAATCTTCAATAAACTTCGGGAGTGTCACTGTTTGATCTCCTCAGCAGGTAGGATGTTCACACAAGGATCAGATTCCTTTCACAATAATTGAAGCATAAATAAATGCTCCATTCAAAAGATATATTCTATATTGACAATAATTTAATTATATACAAAAACATCAAAACAACCAACATAGTTTCTTTGCTGCCCTAGTACTGCTAACCCAATACAGTGGTTACTAAAAACTAGGTTAGGGCACTTGAATAAAGTTTCATCATTTATGCATGCATAATAACGTGTTTGAAATCCTTCACGACATGATTGACCAGGTATTTTGGGGAATGAATAATCGCAGATGGCGTTCAGTTTGTTTCGGTTCTCCTGTTTTCTGTTTGTATATCTCGTAATTAATTAATGGCATCTTGTGTCAAGCAAGAGAGAGAGATTAGTTCAGACTGTATGGTCCCTTCGCACTTCAGGATGTTCGACCACAATTTTTCTTTTTGTTTTTCCCAAAAATGAATCGGATAGGACCGCATTTCTTGGTTATACAAAAACCCAAATGCCGGAATCGATTACTCCAGATTAGAGAGATCAAACTTGGGAGGAAAGTGCATGGATTTACATCTTAACATACAATATTCATGCAACTAAACAAATGGCCCAAAGCTAGAGGTTTGACACTTTATTTGTCAAAAATATTGTGGGGGCAAAAAAAAATATAAATTACAGAGTAAACGTTCTTCAAAGGGGGGAAAAATTCATCTCATGGACGTTTACGAACTTACCCCGTTTTTATTATGCCGGGGCTACCTGAGGCTCTAGCGGCGATGATCCATCATCTGCAGTTCCTTTCTCTGGGACCTGCGGAGTCTTCTCTTCCTCTTCAAAACCTCGTTTAAATCTGTCATAATTTGTGAGCTCACTGGATTTGAATGGTCTCTCTCCCAGAACTCGAAGCAGATCGTCTTGGTGGAGTACTTCCTTTTCAAGCAGTAACTCAGCTATCTTAGCTACTCCTTCTTTGTGTTCCTCAATAAGTTGGACAGTGCGTTCATATGCCTTGTTCACCCATTCTCGCACTTCGTTGTCTATAATTGCCCCAGTCTTGCTGCTGTAAGGCTTGCTCATCTCAAATGTGTCTTCTCTTTGCGGAAATGAGAGGAGACCCACCTTTTCACTAAAACCATACACAGCAACTTGGGCATAGGTCATCTTCGTCACCTTCTCCAAGTCATTTTGAGCTCCAGTCGAGATTTTCCCCAACAAAACCTGCATTGGATAAAGAAAAAATACATTTCACGACCAAGGCATAGGACTTTGTCATTCTTTATCCCATTCCCACTTTGTTGGTTGATAATTGACAAAGATAAGTAAGAAGGGATAAGAGAATCCAAATAATAGCAAACTTACAGCAAACTGTCAAGGAAATAAAAAATAGGATTACAGTCGCAGCTTTCAAATATTTACCATTCATGGTATCAAAGAGTTAAAGCTTAAGGAAATCCATAGCTACCTGTTCAGCTGCTCGACCACCGAGGGTCATGCACGTCATATCAAAAAGCTGCTCCTTAGTCATAAGAAGGTTCTCATTAGGAACATACTGGGCAAATCCAAGGGCTGCCGTACCACGAGGAACAATTGTCACTTTTAACAAGGGTTCAGCATGTTCCAGGAACCATGCAGCAACAGCATGGCCAGATTCATGGTAAGCAACAGTCTGCCGCTCCAACTTGCTTATAACCTGTTTACAACAACATTAGTAATTTCTCACATTGATTAATAGAAACAAGGAAAAAGGAAATAACAAGAATAACAAGAATCAGTTGAAAAACTGAAATTAAAATAAATATATTGAAACTAAGAAAATAAATCAATTCAAATTGAAACTCAAAATAAAAACATACTGCAGCTAACTGAAAGTTCTTTAGTATTGGCAACATAGGACCTCAAACCAACCGAGGAACGTATAATTTAATGCTGTGAAAAACTAATACGGGTTACCTTGTTTTTCTTCTCCAGACCACCAATGACCCTATCTATAGCTGCCTCAAAGTGTTCCATTGTGACCTGTGCACTTTCACCCCTTGCAGCAATCAACGCAGCTTCATTGCAAACATTTGCAATGTCTGCTCCAGCAAATCCAGGAGTGAGTGCTGCAAGCCTCTGAGAGTAATACAATGGCTCATGATCAAGTTTGATCTTTTTTAAATAAATCTGGAATATCTGGTCACGACCTTTAATATCAGGTTTATCAATGGTAATTTGGCGATCAAATCGACCAGGCCTCAATAGGGCTTTATCTAAAATATCAGGCCTATTAGTTCCAGCAAGCACAACAACTCCAGTAGTAGTTCCAAAGCCATCCATTTCTACCAACAACTGATTAAGAGTGCTTTCACGCTCATCATTAGAGCCTGAGAAGCCTCCACGCCCCCTTGCTCGACCGATTGCATCTATCTCATCAATAAAAATTATACTAGGTGCACATTGTCTTGCTTCCTGAAACAAATTTCTCACCCTTGATGGTCCAACACCAACAAACATCTCCATGAAATCTGAACCAGAAATAGACAGGAAAGGCACACCAGACTCCCCTGCAGTTGCTTTTGCAAGAAGGGTTTTTCCTGTTCCTGGAGGGCCTACCAAAAGAGCACCTTTTGGAATTTTGGCTCCAAGATCCTCGTATTTCTTGGGGCTCTTGAGGAAGTGCACAAACTCCATGATTTCTTGCTTTGCCTCATCACAACCAGCAACATCTTTGAAAAATACCTAAAATGACCAAATTTGTAATTAGTGAAAAAGGATAATATGAATCTTGAAGAGCTTTCTTGCCACAGTGCAACCAAAAGAGCTATAAAATGATTGCTGTAAGACATGTAAGACAAAATTCTGTAAAGTATTTTATAAAAAAACAAAGGCCACTACCATTGACTGAGTAAAGCGAAGACTAACCTTATTCTTGGAATTTTTATCTACTTTTGTTACATGGGCTTTTCCTATGTTAAAAATTCCACGTGAACCCCTCCCAGCTCCACCACCAACACCTAATCCACCTTGCATTCTCCGCCCCATGTACATGAGGGTTCCCAAAAGCAATAATGTTGGAGCAAACCTCATCAGTTCTTGGTACCAAACCATTTCAGAGATGTATGTAACAGGAAGATAATCATGAGGGTCTATCCCAAGTGCTTCTTGGGCTTCCTCCAACTTCTCCTCAAACGATTCAACACTGCCAATATTGAAGTAGTATCTATATTGACCCCCATGTCCTTTAGCATGGGCACCATTGACAGGATCTTGGAAGTCATTCTCACTTGTTTGATTGCGTGGTGAGCTTCTCACAAACACCTTCGCAACAGATTTATTTGAAACAACAATATGGTCCACTAAACCCGGTTCTAGGAGTTTGTTTTTGAACTCTTGAAAACTAATCTGTGAAGAACAAATTTTTTTAGCAAATAAGAGGGTAGTTCTATTAAAATAATTGTCAAATTCACATCATAAACAACTGAACTTGGAATCAAGAGAAAAGGGACAATGAGCTTACCTGTTGCTGCTCATGAGTACCAAATGGAAAGGAAGAAAGAAAAAGTGCAATCACTAGTAAGGGGGCAATTAAGTTTTGAAACTGCTTCATGAAAGTTTCCTCAAAATTCCCACGATCATCCGTGTTTGAATCTTCTGAAATTAGAAACAAAGTCAATAATATTTTAGAAGGTTTTACTTGATGTCATAATTAATATAGCATATGCATGAAAAATGCCTTTGCAGGGAGAAGAATTTAATTGTGTTAACACAGTGAGTTATTACAACAAAGAAAAGCAAAGACAGGAGCTATTAGATTCTTCCTAGAAATGTTATATTTTAATAGCAAGTAGTCAAAATATTCTTAGCATATAATTTTCATAAAGGATGGTAGCTTCAATTTGCCACATTAAGTTGTCCATGTCTTCCAGAACCAAAGTCTCAATGGATATTTACCTCAATCCAACATCCATGGCTAGCTATCTTACATAACCATTAAGGTACAATAAATGATAATGCACTTCAGGCTAAGCCCCAGCACCAGCCCCCACCAAACTGCCAATAGTCTACCTCAAAGGTCACAGCAATCACAGCCACCATCTCCCACCTACTGAGTCCGAATCTCACCCTAGGCCTTAACAAATTAAGGCACACGCAACATTACCCTTTTCCAAATTGCCTATGTGTTATTTTTAGCTCACAAGCAAATTCTTTTACACAGCATGTAAAATCTAATTGCACCTTCTAGATGTTGAGAATGACAAAGAATTCTAACCATTCTATGTGTTATTTTCTTTTTTGATACTTCTTAAATAGAAAAAAGGATATAAAGAGCAGGTAGAAAAAGCTGACAACTGAGTAGTAATCACCTTTTGACTCAGATTTCTGCTCATCTCCTTTTGGTATTTCCTTCTTCTCCTTTGGGTAAAAATTCTCATAATCTGCAAATAAAGATCAAGAATGCATGAAAACCAAATAACCAAAGGTGTAATATATAATCCCAATACAAAATGTCCAGAAACTGAAAATTTAATTATTAGTATTTCCATGTTCTTATCTTGCTTCTGAAAGTTAAAATTGTGTCAATATAATTATCAAAAACTTTAATGAAGAATCTCATCAGTATTTTTATTCATTAAAAAGTTAAAATTGCTATATTTTGCTTCCAGTTAAAGATTTAAATCCGATAGTTAACTCCCGAACAACAAGTTCAACAAACACATGGTTCTTGCTTTTTATAATTCATTCAAACTTGATCCATTATGTTATTGTACTACCCAGACAAAACTTATCCCTAAAATTCTCATAACCCATTGATGTACCTTGCATGATCACTTTCACACTTTGAAAATCAACAAATGCTCAGATTTTGCTCAGATCGCAACTTTCCAAAACAGAAATTTCTCACATTTTTCTTTCAAAATATAACTACTTCCACATCGCTAACCAAATAATTCTTAGCTCTGCAATACCAATATCAACGAAATTACTTTTCTTACTTCCAAAAAATAAAACGCTAACATTTTTACACTCTTAAAATCAGTTAAATCATTTTCAAATCTCTAGTAAGAGAGTGCCAAGCTGGAAATAACAAAAATCAATAATTTCCTTACTTTTCTTATTCTTCGGAGCTTCACTGGAGAAAAACCGGATAATTCTAGGGTTCTCAAGAACATGATTCAAATCAGACAAATATGACCCGTGCTGAGCTGCTATTCCACCTACGTATCCTCTCAAACCCCCTAATCTACCATCAATTCCATCTGTAATACGCGTAACCCGCGGTACCCCTCCGCCCGCAACTGCCGATCTCACTCCACAGCCACCACCGTACAGCCAACCCTATCGACCCAAAAACAAAAACAGAATCAAAATAACAAAAAGAAAACATATAAAAGTAATCTACAAGCAAAAGTAAAAGACAATAATGCTTACATTAGAACGAGAAGATCGCGTGAACCCACGCCCGAGCTTCCAAAAACTCATTTTTTTTTAAAGTTCCCTAGAAAAAGGAAAATAAATTTAAGAATCAGATTAGTGGCAGCACTTTGCCTACGTATTAGGGTTCGAAGAATCCGTACAGAAGCTTTATCTAAACCAAAGGAAGGAGGGTGATGGCGACGACGATATATAGGTACTGTTTGGACGCAAGAATTTTGTAGCTTGTTTGCCTTCTAGTACAGCCTTAACTTGCCGAACAAGACATGGTCCACGGTTTTAAGACTTTGTCCAGCGGATAATTATTAAAATTTACCTGGAAAGATTTTTTTACGGCGGATTAGTGGTTTCGGCGCAAACGAGGTGATTGGTTGCAAGGTTAGTTGTAAACTAATACCAGGACAGATAATAGACACGTACCGGGATTATCTGTCTTTCATGTTTGGCCCCTGAGATTAAGGGTGACTTCACTTTATGTTAAATAGTCCTTAATCATATTTTAAGATATCTTAATGTCTATTTTAAAAAAATAAATAAATACAAGTGTTCCTCAAATTTTGTAGGGTATCCCATTGGGCCAACTGCCTGTTAGCCCAAACAACCAACCAGTTGAGCCCAAATGGCAAGTGGACAAACATAGAATCAGTTGCCATTGTCGTCCATGATTCGGCTGCTCCAAATGGGGGTTAGACACGGGGTTAGCCGAAAGATTGAGTTGGGCCCGTCCTCTATCTTGACTTGAAACGAATAGGGCGTCAAGGATAAGTGAAATGAAAGCGTCTTGTGATTGGCCTGAGCTACATTAGCCGCTGTTTTTGCTCGCATAAAGCTAGGTATCATAAAACTTTCCGTTGAAAATCTCTTTCTTCCTTCACTTAAACATGGAAGCTACTTCAGTTCTTATCCACTCAAGAGCCACTCGGTTTGGTTTCGCTTTAGCAAGCAGTCAAAACGTTTCTGTTAGACATTTTAGCAAACACCTAAAATACGAGCTACCTAACTGCTACTTTCACTCCTTGCTGAACCCAGAACCTATCAGAACTCAATCAAATTCAGTTTTTTGTGTAAAAAAATCAAGAACCCATTTCTTATCTCCTATTAAATGCTCATTTTCCAACTCCACAAGCTCTGATTCTTCCCAAAAGTCGGTGCTAGAACCCTTCAAAAACCTCAGTTTTGATTCCATTAAAGCAACCCTTCTAAAGTTAACCCCTTTTGATATCATCAGATGGTCTAGTATCTTATCCATTGTGATTGCAGCCACAAAATGGACTGTGAACTTAGTTTTAAATCCATTCTTCTGGATGTATTTTAGCTGGACTTGGTTGTTTTGGCCTTGGTTTGTGGCTATAGCCCTTGCTGTGTATGGGTTTTATTGTTTTAGAAAGCATTCACTTGGCGAAGCAAGCATCTTTGAGCAACTTGCTATTATTACTTCGCTGTTTACTTGGTTAACACTAGTGCCACCGGCCCATTTCAATGGCTACCTTGAAGGTTGGCCTTTTGTTTTCTTTTTTGTGTACCATTACTTTTTTTTCTTCAATGTTAGTGTAAGAAAACGGTTGTATGGTGATTATTATGCTCGTGAACACGATCCCAAGTGGGATATAAACCCGCCTAAGTGGTATCGCCTTTTGTTTTCTGTTGGAGTCATGGCTGGCCACTGGCTGGCGGCCTTTGAAGGACCAGAGTTGCATAGAATTCCTGGTGGATGGAACAATGTAGGGGTGTGGATTTTGATAGTGCTGACATTGCTAATGCAATATAACTCAACATTGTATCTTGCAAATTATTCAGAAAAGGTGGTGGTGCCAACTGCTGTAGTGCAGTTTGGACCATATAGGTGGGTGAGGCATCCAATATATGCTTCAACGATGCTTCTCTTTGTAAGTTATTGTGTTGCCCTACGGGCACCTTTGAGCTTGCTGTTTCTTGTGGCCGTCTGTTTGGTGTATTATGAGCAGAAGGCGAAATTGGAGGAGGCTTTGATGGCAGAGACTTTTGGAGAAAGATACTTGGAGTATGCAAGTAAAGTTAGGCACAGGTTCATCCCTTTTGTTTTCTAGTGGCTTACAGGTATGCAGTTGTTAATTATGCATTGTAATGAACTGGACACAAATATGAGCTTAGGAATCTGGATGGAAACGTTTGATTATATGAAACAGAATTGTACTTCTTTTTATTTACTGATTTCACTTATCTTTTTATTTACTGCTAGTAATACCAATTATATATGCCTAGTAGATAGAATTTTATGTTCTTCATGTGGTTTTATTTAGGGTGAGGCTTGAATTATTCCCTGTGTAATTGTGGGACTTTGTTTTGCAAGATTTTGTTGGTGCCATTGCCTGCATGTTTATTGTTCTGCGAATGCCAGCATTTGATTACCTACCATATGCAAATTCAAGGTTCTCATATACCACTTGTGGCGGTCCCATTGGTTTCATTTTCCTTTACTGAATTTTGTATGCAATTATTCTTCAAATTTTGGTTTTTCTTTTTGACAGTTCATGGTGATGCATGGACATAACAGAGGTAACAGATTTCAGATGAAACCGATTTTTTTGTATCCTACCTCCTTCATATAACAAAGAGTGTAACCAAAATTGTGTCAGTCTAAAATGACCTCAATTTCAGCCAGCTAACTACAAGGACATTGTCAATTATTTGAACGATCACGCAATTGTAGAGAGACTGACTGAGTTGTTATCCTTGCTGGGTTCTTTTTGACCTCAACTAAGAAAATTTTCAATTGTTTACTAAGTGCTAACAATGATGTTAGTGAGAAGGGGAAAATTTACTTGCATTCTATAGTCCTCAATGTCATCAATTGCATAAAGAATAAGACAGATGATCAAGAAAGTATGTAAACAACACCATTTGCACAAAGTTGAGCAACATAATTGATTTGATCCAGTGCAGAAAGAAGTGAGTAAACCTATGTGAGACTACTTCATTAAATTGCATAGACAATTAGCAGTGAATTTTAGGCTTGAAGACAAGTGAGATCAAGATGGCAATCAAAATTTGCTGGTAAATTGAAAAACTGTATTAGGCCCATAAACAAAAGCTAAAGTTTTGATGGTAGGCATAGAACCTTGACAATATGTGCAGAGTTTTCTGCTATGTTGTTAAATGTGCGCCCTGCTTTTCATATCTTGGCATCCAATCTTGTATTTTTAGAGGTTCAAACTGTCTCTTGAATGCGCCATATATCAAATGTTTCTCTGTCTCACCAATCAGACACCTGCCATTTGATTTCCCATCTCACTTTCTCCACTTCTCTCAATTAATGGGGTTTTCCCAATTGATTGTTTTCTTCAGCGAAAAAATAACTACAGGTGTAGGCTGCTGAACTGCCTCCTTGTCTACAATATGTTCCTCAGTGAGCTGCTAGTTAGATGTTAATGGGGCTGAAATAAGACAAAAGTGATGCATAGGTGGCAATTTAGCATTAATCTGTGTATTAGCTCCATAGAGCAACAAGACCCAGGCAATGTAGCTATCTGTTTATTATTCTTGAAGGACAACATTGTTCATGTGGAAGACATCACGAGGACAATTGAGAAGGCTATGAAGGATCTATATTGAGGTTAAGAGGAAGGACTTGATGGTATATGACTTACAAGAAAACACAGCCCTAATTATTATTTTAAAAAAAGGAGGCTGCATTAACCAGCCCTAATTATTGAAAAACTGTGTGAGCATTATGCTACTGTGTCCTAAATGATTAAATCAGTGTTTCTGTTAGGTTTTGCATTTAGCATGCAAGCACGTCCTCAATGCAATTCCAGCAATGATGCATTCTTTTCATATTTCATTTTTTCTGGCACCCTCTTTTTCTAATCCAATTTTCTATGATGAGAGAGATGATTTTATGATGCAATATGTGCACATGTATGAATGTTGTGTCCTCTAGATTTTGAAGAATTCAGAACAATATTTTTCTTTGTTTTGTATGTCTTTGGAAGCATATCGGAAGTAGTATGTCTTTCTATACCAAGTAATTCATTTATTGCCATGAAGAAATCTTGATTCATTTGCATTTAAGTGTTTGTGTATGACATATGTAAGTATTCTATTTTTGTCTCGGAATTTATATTTCTTCTCAGGTTTTCCTTTTACTACACAAGCATATACAAAACCCATTAAGACCTGTAGACAAGTATGAAAATTTACATAACATCAAGTTTCAAAAGCAATATTTTATTTACTCCCTCTTGTTGTACTGATATGGTGCAGACATGCCCACGCCAAGAAGTGCAATCTTTCTACTGCTTTGTTGCATTTCTGGTCTCTATGATTTATAGAGTAATGAAAAACTCAAGATCTCTACTGACACATTGAATGGAACATACTTAGTAATGTTTCTGTAGAGAAGAAATTGTGAGATTTGAACATGCTTGAGTAATTGTTAAAAGTTTAAGAACATGAAGCTTAATCAATTAAGCCTCTGTTTGTACTCTCTTATTGTTCTTTAAAGTAGTACTCTTGCCATGTATTGTCTCAAGTTTTTTCCGTTCCAACTAATGTGGCATTCATCAATTGGAAATTACATGTTATATTCTTCAAAATAAATTTACTACACTAATTCATCATCCATTCATGTCACTTGGGATGAAAAAACTTGGGATAATACTAAGGAAGTGTAATTCTTTTAATTCTTTCCAGATGTCATCTTGCTCTTTAGTATGAACGAGATTCAAGTCTTTACTTGAGCTTGGGAATCTCCATTTTGTTGCTTGTTAAAAATTGGTTGGGATTGACTTGCTTTGAATCCATCCATTTTGTCCTTGCTCTAAAACTGGTGAATGTTTTCTTTTTCTTTGCAGATTAGATCAGTGTTTTTGGATTATGAACCTGGCAATTGAATCTTGTCCTGTGAAAGAGCTCTGGCCCCTTCTCTCTCTCTCTCTCTTAAAAAAATTTTGTCTCACCGCTCTAGCTTTCAATGTATGTGGCATCAAGAACATTGCTACCTGATCAAAACTTTTAAGAACATGGCATCCAAAGGTTGTGCAGCCTTGTGTTTTTGCTCAGCATATTTCTAAGTCATTGAATTGCAGCATAAACCTATTTGGCTTGCAACCCTATGCTCTAATTGGGATTTCCAGTGAGTGATGAGATCTGTTGAATGACACTGTGGGCCTCTCCATTTTAGAAAGAGACTAGACCTAGAGAATGTGGAAGCCACCTCAAATTCACACTTGATGGCCAACTCATCTTGATATAAAGTATGTCAGCTTATTTGTGTTTTGCACCACATATTAGCTCACTCATGGTCACAGTTGATGTGTTTTGCACCACACATTGGCTCACTCATGTTCACTGTTGAATTCAAGATCCTTGTTAAAAATCACTTCAAAAATACTGAAGGTTCTTTCTTTTGAGAGCATTTTAGCCATATCACTTTTCCATATGTCGTTTCATGTATTTCTGTTTTTGTGCACCAACGAACAATGGTAATTGGTCCTATTTTGGCTTCTTGCTTCTTGATTTTTTCCTTGTCATATCAGTTAACCATACATGAAAAGTACAGGCTGGCATGACCAATGCTTTGTTTTCCTCCTAGGCTTGAATATTGTTTGTTACTTCCATTTTTGTTAAATTTAGGAATTCATCTCTAGGTTCTAAAATAGAGGAATATGTTGTAAGTAAATCAGTACATAAACATGCAATGTAATTGTACAAAAAAAATGATTTGTTTTGTAAAATTTATGTGATAAACTTTAATATTATTATATATATATATATTTGTGTGTGTGTGTGTATTTTAATACCATAAATACGTACATATTTTTAATTAAATAATTTTTGTTAAATTATGAATACAAAATAATTATTTTTATGCTTTTATGGTTTTTACACGATCGAAAATTTAATCAGAGTGTTAGCTATTATGATTTAAGTGCATGATGTTTAATGTATTATTCTTTTTTCAAAAGTATGTAAAATAAATTCTAAACACACTTTTAAAAGTGTAAATATCATATATTTATATATTACTCTTAAGTTTTTAATTTTGACTTAAATTATTTATTTAAATTTTTTTATAAAATTTAATTTATTTAGTAAAGTAAATATTAATAAATTTAATTCAATTTTTACATAATAAATTTATTTAAATTTAAAATTTAAATAGCTTAAAGAATTATAAATTTATTTAAAATTTTATACATATATATATATTTTTTATTTTTAATCTTAATGTGTGATGCAATAAATTTTTGTAATATTGATGGTAACATCAAAATTTAATTTTATTATTATAAATAATGAACAGTATTTAATAATACATCATTACAATTTAAATGATGAGAATGTTAATAGTTTAATATCAACTTATTCGTGACTAATATTATCGTATAATTTAATGTTTTTATTTTAAATATTTTAATTGAACTTAAAATATAGAATGTATTATTCTTATATGGTTTAATTTTATATTTTTTTAATATTTTGTGGACACTTATTCTATTAAATAAAATTAATATCACATATTGACTTATTTAAATAAGTTTATGTATTTTTTAAAGTTTCACTCAATCAAAGAGTGCAATATATTATTCATATTATATTAGATAGATAAATTATATTTTGATCACACATATTATTCTAAATAAATTTGACATATTTGATTATTTTTTTTATAATCTATCTTATTGTAGGTGACATTTGAACATATCAAAATATATCATCCCTCATATTGGGAACTAAGTGATCTCAAGTTTAAGTATCATATACACCACTATTACTATGAGAATCATTTATAACATTCATATAATAATTTATGTATTGTGTTTATAAGAAATCGATCCAATATATTAGTTCACTAACTTGCATTCATATGTTGACTTTATATTTCATATCGTAATACATATGTTGTTATCAATCACTACACATACTAGTTTATATGCATTATTGTTATCTTATTTATAATAATGTTTGATTAGGGATATTTAAGAATAGTGTTTAACTAATTTAAATTGTTATTATAAGAGTATTATTATATTTATTAAATATATAGATATGTAATAATAAAATAATTAAATAAAATATAGAAATTAAAATATTATGATACAATATGTTAAATATTCAAAAGATTATTAGATTTAGAACATATATCAATATATGTTTCTTATGAAAATAGTTCCAAATAACATAGAAAATTTTAACTTGTTTTTCATGTTGGTTTAACTCAACTGTGTTAATTTTTGTTTTCTTAAATGCTATTTGTGTTTGGCACACGGAAATGGACCTTGCGGGGCATGTTATTATTTGTGAGAAGCGGTTCCACTATCTATTATGGATGTGTTTCTAGTCCATTTAATACTATACATAAACGTTATAAATTTACAATATATGTGTTTGCCATGTTGTGAAGATGGTATTATCTTTCTGTGCACATGCTTGTCAGTGTTGGGGGATTGCTCTAGTCTGTACTGACTGAAATTGTGAGGAGGGAAGTATCTTTGCATGTGCTTATAGGCAAACATAAGTCCATCATGGATTTAAGCATTATTGTGTTTTAGGTAGAAAAGTCTCAAGGAGTTTTGGCTTGTATCCATGGTTTCTCTATTCGTGTTGGATAATGCATGTGCTTTAGTTCTAAGCTAGTCCATTCTGTATGTTAGATTTTGCAATTGACAGTTTTTGGAAAATTCCGAGGATGTTGGGAAAACTAGACTGGAGGATACTATCCATGTGATGTTGACAGTTGAAATTCTATATTAGCATTCTAATCTTTGGTGAAATACAGTGATATTGAATACTGCAAGTGCAAATTCAGCCACATTGTCTAGTGGAAAACTTAGAAGAACGGTAACTAGCTAGCTTCACTAGAATCACAAGTAGAATTGTCAAAGTTGATGATTTCCAATCACAGGGGCCACTTCTCCAGGAAAGTATACATGTTACAATGATCTTCCATTACTTTTAGAAAAAGCTTCTTTCTTTTTTTTTCCGAAAGAATGATAATCCACAATGCACAGATCCAAGCTGGGAACGGTTATCTTGTTCTTGTTGCTGGTTTACTTTCTGATACGACAAAATTTGGGGACTACGATACTTGCAGGGAATGCATATCAATTGTTTGATGTGAAGAGAACGTCCCAACTAATGGTTGGGTTCACTGTCTTTTGATGCTGGCTCATGCAAGCAAGAGGTGATAATCCTGGTAAGAAAGAAATGGTTTGGGCGTGTTTTTAACACACATTTCATATATCATTTTCCATTATCCCTCAGCCAATCACACCCTGTAAAAATTTATCCTCTTGGGGGAAGATTTTACTGCCCACGTAGGCTACAAAAGTTGTGGTGAGACAGAGCCTTACGTGGGTTTCTAGCGTACACTACTTTTAACTTAGTCCTGCCACGTGCGGGCTATGAATCAGAAAATTCAGAAATACCTTCATTGATAGAGGCAATGTTATTTCAACTCTCAGCTCATCAAGAAAAAAGAGAGGAAAAAATCTTGGGACACGATAGTTACTTCACTAACATGCAAAGCCACGTACATCAAAATCACACGAACTTGACAAACATATAGGTACAGACTGACAATAGCCACCCCACCCCACCGGACCACTTGGATGCGGGCGGGCATTCACACTTTGTGTCACGTTCACCCTCGCCTTCACAATCCTAAGTTAAGATTGCTACATCTAATCAACATACATAGGATCCCTAATACAACAATAAGGGGCCAAAAAAGAAAGCAAAAAGGAAAACCCAGATCTGGGACAGCTTGTTTTTGGCCCCAATTGCGCAAGATTTTCGTCATAGTCAAGAATCCCATGGCAGAAGCGCTTTTGACAATCAAGTTGTTTTTTTGTTTCTAGGGACTACCTTTATGGGTAAACCCCGTTTGGGCACAGGGAAAGGACCGTATTGGATCCCATCATCATCCCCCACAACCTGCCACCTGCATAACCAATCGCAGGAAAATTACAAAAATGAACATGATTGTCAGTAAAAATCTACGTTAGAAACCAAGAGAGAATGAAAAACAAAGTCGATTGAAAACGTTTCTTTTGAGTTTCAAACTTCATGACCATTTGATGGAGATTGTACAGCTGGAACACGGCTTCGTTCAGTAGCGACGGTGTAAGTCTAGTATTAAACGGTGAGAATTACTTATTGAGTTGGCTCATGTTGATGGAGATACGATACGAGGAAGGGGAAGTTGAGACTGGCTCAACTCACACACAATATTATTCGATAATGACGGTAGTGGAAAACGGAAAAGGAACAAAAGATTCTAAGCCATAAACGTTTATATCGATATCTGTAACTGAAAGACAAGGACGGATGTGTATCTGAAAGACAGACGATTTTCATGCAATTGGGTCGACAAAGGTATGTAGTTTCCTATCGACGTCGTTTGATTAAGGTTTTCTGAAATCAGAATACTTACTACAGACTATATATGGTTCTTCCTCGTTTTAGTTTTTTACAGGCAGAAGTTGGCTATTCAAAGCAAAGCAAAGAGAAATGCAAATAGGTTTGTCAAATATGCCATGCATGCAAACCAAGTGTGACTTAAATTAGCTGATTATTTGAAGTTAGCCATGATTGTTGCCAACTATTGATTGGAAGAGAAGAGATATGCCAATGGCTATGCCCATGAGACTAAGGACCACAGTAACGGGACCACTCTCATCACTATGCATCATTCCACCACCCCTTTACCCTATTCTGCTTACTAACCAAACCCGCACCCCCTCCCCCCCCTCCCCTTTCTTAATTTTGTCCACCACGTCTCGTTTACTTTTTTACCTACTTTCATCTTCCATTTCAAAACTAATGAATCATAATAAAGGCCAATTATGTATATAGTGAGAAAGAGAAAGAGAGAGAGAGAGACAGAGAGGATAGAAGGGGGACCTGTAAGAAGTGGTGAGGTGGTGGAGGAGAATATGCATTTCAAGCTTGGCCAGCTCACTACCTGGACAAGAGTGCACTCCATTTCCGAATGGCATGTACGTGTTTGGTCTTGGTGGCACCTGAATCATCACACGCGTTCAAAGTTACAATTCCTTTAGATACTTCCAGACAAGCATATGCTAGATATTCGCTGTTACTAGCCTACAAAATCAGATCACATGTTTCTGAAATCCGAAAGATTTCATCCATTGTTCATTCGTATAGAGAAAGATTCATATCAACCCGCATGAAAACGACACTACTCCACAGATATTCTAACCTCTGATAACCTTATATTTCTTCACTCCAAACAAGAGAGAATTGAGATATTCATCGATGTTATTAATATTATTAAGAAAACGGGATTACATATATATATATATATATTTTGTATTTTAATGTAACCCTGCCTCACCTCGAATCTTGACGGGTCAAACTTTTCGGGTTGAGGGAAGAAATCTTCGCAGTGATGAATGCTTCTGAAGAGGGGAAGAACTTTCCAACCTCGAGGGATAAAGTATCCTTCAAACTCTACATCTTCGACAGCTTCTCTGAAAGTGAATGAGAGTATGCTTGCTGTTCTTAAAGTTTCTTGTATCACCTGCATGTTCGATATTATTTCTTCATTTGTTTAGTGTTGAATGTAAAGGGATAGTTAATTAATATTAATTTGGTCATCTTATTATTGATAATGTACCCTGGTAGTCAGAGGCATCTGCCTAGTATCATCCCACGTAAGCCCCAGATTTGTTTCAGTTGCTCTGCGTCGAATACCTTCTTGTTCCCTCTGCAAAAATGATTGCCATGAATATCTTACACAGAATAGGAAACAATGGAGAAACGAAAAAAAAAGAAAGAAAATGTTTATATACCCATATGGTAACAATACTCTTAATTCAAAAATAATGAAGCAAAATCAGCCTTACGGTGACAGCTTCTAGCAGATCTTTATTATCACACAGGTACTTAAGAACCCACGTCAGAACACTTGCAGTTGTGTCATGAGCAGCGAAGATTACTCCGATTATATTATCAGCAATTTGTGAATCGCTAAGCTGCTGATTAAGCTTCTGGCCTTTATTAGCTGCTAATAAGTCTCCCAGCAAGCCTCCAGTTTGTTTCCCACTTTCCTTTCTCTTCTGTATCAATCTTCTCAAAGTCTCGTTGAGGAGCTTCCTTGCCTTTTAAGATACACATGATTCCCGAGTACAGTCAATATACTGTTTATAATATGTGAAAAAGTTGAATTCAATGATCAATATTGAGTTGAATGCTCATATAATATCTATTGAAGATAATGTATACACTTAACATAAAACAGTGTGGAGCTAAGAGTTACCTTCATTGCTTTATTATATGGAGTTCCAGGTAGATCTAAAGGCAGAGAATTGTATCCCTTCTCCAAAGATTGATACAGACGCTTGATTCCTACCATTTCTAAATCATGTCGGCCGCCGAAGGCCGAAATCATTGCCACATCAAAAGCATACTTACAACAAGACCAAAACAGAAACGGCACTTGTTTAGGATTTCATATATGAGCAGAGAGTCGTGCAGAAAAAGATAAATACGGTTTAACTAGCAGGCATGTATACCTTCTTCATTTCTTTTAAAGTGTTAATGGTTACATTTTCCCACGTAGGTAGAAACCTCAAAACAATTTGCTCAATCTCTGAAACTGATCCTCTTATTGCAGAGGGTAAGAACGAGGCTTGAACCAACTTCTTGAGTCTTGAATGATAGGCGCCTTGGTGAAAGAATAGAGCCTCAGGTCCTATCAATTTCTCTTTGCTTGGTGGATAAGTTGGCTTAAACAGATGAGACCGAGACACCAGAACGATCTTTGCTGCTTCTGGGCTTGAAATCATCACACAAGGACACCCCAATATGTGTGTCTTGAATATATCTCCATAGCTACAATCAACGAACTATCAAGAATAAGATAACAAAGCCAGCTAGCTATCAATATTTAAACATAAGATATATAACAAAAGAAACCAAAGTACAAGCAAAAGAACAAGTAGCTAGCAAGAAAATGGACATCTGGAGGTGCTCAGGTACTGTTGCAGGTATTATTACCGTTTCTGTTTATTGGAGAAGAAGGAATTGGGGTTCTCGGTGTAGAGATTAAGTGTCTCTCCTATATAAGGCCAACCCATTGAACCAGGTGGAAAGCGCCTGTCCTCGGGCTGGGGCCATTGGAGGAAGAGAAACAACAACAACAACAACAACAACAACAACAACAACAAAGAAGAGAATGATTGAATTGGCATGAGAAGAAGGAGAATCTGAGAATGAAACAAATTAGTTGCAGAAAGAGGTGCTGGCGGTGGAAATGTTGAAAAATTTTGCATGGTTATGAAGAGCCGGCAGAGGCTAACTTGAATAGCTAGTGTTAATGTTCAATGACGGAGATTATCTGGTGAGGTGGTGGGGGGTTTTTATAGGCCGGAGTAGACGCATATTTGTGACAGGCGTCACCACATTTCTCGGAACACCTTACTTACACCCCTTTCTCTTCTTTTTTTAAAATTTTTTTTCTCAATAATAATAATTCAGCGCAGCGCAGCCCCAACCCTACGTTTCCTTCCTTTTTTACCCAACTAGTAGTCTACTGCTTTCCCTTTACTATTACCATTAATGTTTCCTAAAATTCAATAAAAGAGGCTGTACACGCATGCTTGTTTGTGACCTGCCTTTTCGTTTTAAACCTTTTAGCCTGCTCTCTTCGCGAACGTGAGGCTTGTAATTGAATTCATTTTCTATCAGCTTGATGTCCGAAAGCCAAGAAGCCCAAATAATCAAATTCATCCTTGATATTATGCCTACATTTACCTTTTAAGTAGGTTCGTTTGTCCAAGACATTGTGTTGCCATCTTTTATCTCCACTTGACGGAAAAAGGGTATCTAATATTTGATTGAACTCTTACTCGACTAGACTAGTATCTATTAAATTTCTTTTTTAAGTGCATTTGGATATAAATATTAAAATAAATAAAATTTTAAGAAGAATAATTTTGGTTATACTGGCATGAAACTATCAGATCATAGTGGATAGGAAAAAAGATTTTTTAAAAAATTATTAATTTTTTATTTTTTATTTATTCATTGCGATGAAAATGTCCTTCCCAATACTCCTTGGAAGCAGTAATGAACTAATTCACTTGCAGAGTCAGCCCGGGCGCCCGCCACGGCCCGGCCCAACTTAGCCGCCTGACCTATCCACTAATCCTCCGCTAGCGTTTTGGTAACGAGCACATTCGTGCCAACCCACGGGTCTTGGGCCCGCACACGTGTCAACTTCTTGGACATATCTGGACTGTACATCCAGAGAATCCATACCTTTCAGTGAAAAAAAAAGAATGAAAAAGAAGTTTAATGTAAATTTTTATAAGCTTGGGCATTGACGACACCTGCAAAGTTGAGACGATGATTGCCAGTGATGGTGGGATCACTCCACCGACACGTAATCGAGGCACGCATGAAGAGTTGTGATTTAGGGAATGGGCATTTGGATTTGATCACCTGTTTGTTTACATATTTGACTTTTCTGGTTTGGTTATTAGTTGACGTGTCAATACGAGGTTGTTGGCTGTCTAATAATACAAATGGAAATGCAGCGTATTTCACAATATTTTTGTGAGTATTTAAGCGACTGTTACTCAGAACCTAAGAGGTAAATCAACTACAAAATTAATTTTTCTCGTATTTTCTAGGACATAACGTTACGCAATATGAGGTACGCATGTCAGTTATGACCCCGAGCTCTGCCCTGACTGCGAACTAGCTAGTGTGTTAGTTTCCCACTCAACTTTTAGCATCGCTCGCATCTATCACGCAACCACCTCCCCTACAGAAAAGGCAGCATCTTAGTAATACTCGTAAAAAAATACACACAATTGACTTACAAAACAGAAACAAGCAAGAATTCAAGGGATAGTTCGCCGCTGGAGAATCCCAGCACGTCATTTTTCCGGCTACGTGGAGGGTTGTGATTTTCCCACGCAGCAAACCTTTGAGATGACGGCCAGCTTTAATAATAAACAGTGTTCCTATATAGGATTTTGCGGGGATAGTACCTTTAACAAAAGGAGGGTTAGCCTAGCCTTAATTGCAGTCCAGTTGTGCAAATGATATGTTGACGTGTAATTCAAGCAAGGGTGCGTGATACGTTATCTCTGCCTATAATTCATTACTTTATTCTTCTCTATTTTATTATTAATTATTATTTAATATTTAAAATAATTATTATAATTATTAATTTATTTTATATAAAAATAATAAATAATATTAATGAAGTTTGAATATCAAATTAAGTAATTTAAAATTATCGTTAATGATAATATACTCCTTGTTATTTAGTTAAAATTTATTAATATTAAATTATTTAAAATTTAAATATAATAAAAATAAAAAAAATAATTTTTTATTAATTTTTTATTTTTTTTTAAATTTTAACTTAATTTTATAAATTTAACTTATAAAAAACTAAATTATCGCCAGCAAATAACTGCTGGTGATGGTGACTGGGTCTTTGTTCCCAGAGCACAACAGATTAATGCAAGGATCTTTGTGATCATTTTTGGGACTGTAAAGTACTTCAATAGTGAACCCATCGTATCTATTGCATGGTAATATTATAGTGTGAGTTGGGACGGGCGCCATACGATCAGGACACCAACGAAGTCCATAACCGAAAGCCATTGTTACGCTGAGAATTCAACTAGTCTTTGTGATATATTGTACAAGTATCCGAGTGACAGATGGCAAAATGGGGTAGTCAGTAGAACCTTCATGTCTAATATTGTATGATTGGCTGATTTGGAAATGCATGGTCCCTGTAATTGAATGAACGAAGTCTCTCCATCGACGTTCCTGGAACCACCGAGACTGCCTGCGCAAATCGTCCTTGTAACATCATCCCACTTATTCCAAGAGAAGGCAAAGAATTCTCGAGTGTTGAACAACGAGACCTATTCCTCTTCTCGATTTGATGTGATTATTACTTTGAATATTGGTTCAAATTCGGCTAGACTAATATTGTAAACGATACCTATTCCTCTTCTTGTTGGAGAATTTTAAAAAGTAAAGGTATTCATTCTTTGGTTTGGTGGTGTCTGCGAAGCACTTGAAGGGGAATCAATCAAAGCTTCGTCCTCATTATTCGAAGTAAATTCAGGCACCATTTTGAATAAAATTAAATCCTGTAGTTGGGTCTTTTGCCGGTTGACAGGTGGGCTATTGCAATTACAATTCGCTTGTAGATGGGCCGGAATTGGTCTTAATTAGTGGGACGATTACCAAATACATCTTTCTAAACCTTTAAAAGAAACCCCCATAATACCTTTCTGAGACAAGAAGTAAGTCAAGATATAATAACGAGGATGCTCTACGTATACTGCGTGCAGTGAAAGATGCGGACACTTGCATGTCATTCGAGTCTGCCTGTGTGTTAACATGGTGACAGTAGTCTGGGCTTGCGGTTGTCAGACAATATAATTTGGGCCAGATTGGCTTAAAATTGTCAATAGAAATGGATATGATCTCTGGTCCATGTCTCCAATACGAATAACAGCTCCAACCGTCTCGTTCAGAACTCGTAACATTCTGACTCGTGCGAAGAAGTAGAACATGACATTTCTGAAAATCAGCATATACTGGAACTTGTGTTGTGTAATCACAGGGCGACCTTTCAATATGCCCTTAGCCTTAAGATCGTCCGAGAGACAGACTCGATCCCGCTTCCCTCTTAAGTCTGTCTAAGAGTGCCACGTAATATGTCAGTGATAGAATTATCATCGTTTACCTGCTGCTCAACCGGGACCATTCGATTAGCATCCAATGCCGTTTTGTACGGTCCCACTTAACATAATTTCCCATAGAAACTGGAGTAGTGAGTGGCCCAAACCAAAACTCACGGTACGTGGTTTTCCCGCGCTTTTGCTGACGTCTGTTGGCGGCTTGACCCATCTTTTAATTCAAAACAAGACGCGTGTCTTCTCCAAGTAGATCCAACCTCAACAGTTCCCTGACACGTAGATTTGGACGGTGATTAGCTGTGGACTTTACAGCCACAAATGGAGTACCCACTAGCAAGTTCCAGAACGCGCCACGGACTTCTTAAATCCTTGTCGAAATGTTATATAAGTTCCTGAGACTGCTCCCATTCGTTACCTCTGTTCTGTTATTATAGTTGAAAGAAGTGAAGTCAGATTAAGCTTGTGAGTTAATAAATGGAGGGTGACGAGGGGTATGAAGAGATGATGATTCAAGAAGGGTGTTCGACGCCGACACGTAACGAGTGTCAAATACCGGCTGTGCCCGCGTGTCCGCCGCCGCCAAGAAAGAAGCCGTTTTCGTTCGGGAAAAAGAGGGACCGGCCGAATACCGGGTATTTTCAACCACCAGAACTTGAGCTGCTCTTCGCTATGGATCCAAGAACACAGCAAGCTTGTGGTTAAATAGCTAGCTAGGCCTAGGGTTTTAAAGCTTTTTTGTTTCGTTTAATTAATTAGTTTTTTGCGAAGTCAAGAGAGGGCAATACAGTTGACGAGTCTGAAACCAGTTTGTATTTGGTGTTTCTGTGGGTTCGTGTATATATGTTTTAAGTAATGACTGTGTTGAAGAAGTTAATACTTCATCTAAAGTTTCAGTTCCGTCCTATTCAATCATAGAATGAATCTGCATCATGGTCTAAAAGAATTTCATGTTCAGAAGGAAATTTCTAGGCCCAGTACGAAATAGCTTTGAACTGCGCACTCTTGACTCCGTCTTGTTGTTCATAATGGGCTCGCTTTAGGCGGGCCCGGATTTAGCCTTTTAGTCAGGAAATGCAAAGCTGGCTGGGCAAATACCTGTAGGTCTACTTGAAATTTCTGTGTTATATGGAGGTGGTCTGCTTAAATCATGTGTAGCTACGAATAATACGCATAAGTGATCTGGAAATCACTGCCTCTTCAATTCATTCATTGTTCGAACTTGTAAGAGCTACCCATGAGCAAACACTTGTCAGGGAAAGGACAGAGTGTCTCCAAATGCAATCATGCCTTGGGACACGTATATGGTATAGCATAGGAAATAGTAAGCACATAGGCGCAAATTGGCTGGAAGGTAATACTCTACACAGGCGGAGGCGGCAGGATTAATAATATGCTAATCTCCATTAAAACCAGCTTCCTTGATGCGCACTCGCTAATCTTCGTTAAGCACGTCAACTAACTTCAAAAGCATGGGTTGATTATGCTAACTACTCATTTGATTCCCCCTACATTACGCCGATTAAGCTGATTCCCATATAAAACATTAATTGCTGAGAAAATTAAAGCAAGTGGATCACTTTCTGATGTATGCATTGCCTTTACATGTAGATCCCAATTGCCCGTATGAATAAATGAGCTTCACTTTTCTCCGAGTTGGATTGACGCCTTTGAGCTCTGCAATTGGAACATATAAAATGGATGGCAACTTTAAAGTGGTGCAAGAACATATTACACAGTATGTGATTGTTTCAAAACGATTAAATTTAATGACCAAGCTAATTATTTGACCCTTGTGTGTAGTCCTCAAGCTTCAAGAAAAATAACTAAGCTGCCTGTGGATATATGATGCTGTAGAAAGATTGCAGGCCGATACTTTTTATTTGGTCCGCAATACATCTAACGGGTTTCAAATGATGTAATGATTAACAAAGGAAGATGAATGAAGTGGATATTTGATTCTATCCACTTGTTGGATCAAATTCTTTGCAAAATAAGAAATAATTAACGAACATGAATAATGAAACATTTTGAGGAATTGGAGATGGAGACTATACAAATATTATGTTCATCATAACAAGGAATTTAGGCTTCATTTGTCTTTAACAGTTGAGTTCGTGGCCAGGATTGTATTTTTAACCTCCTTGATCAGAAATACTTTCTGCGCTGAACAGGGTGTAAAGAAGAGAAGCTCAAGTGAATTCCATAATTCAAATATTCTGAACTCAATCAATAAGTTAGCAGTTTTTAGATTCTGCAGAGATTAGAAGACTATTTAATACGATAATACTAAAACAAATAAAAGTGAAAAGTTTGTGGTGATCACTGCAGGCTGCGTAAGAATCTCCCAAGGGGTGTCAGCCTTTTGATATCTGGGGCCAGGTCCCGGAAAAATACCTCCGAAATTCACATGAAATGCTTGTTTATGCTTCAACAACGGCTTTACTGTGCCCAGTCATTATCTCATCCTCTCTAACGGCAGACCGCAGCATTTGATGGTTTTCTTATGCTTTAATTGAGGTCAGCACGGCAGCATTATAAGTCTTGTTCACCAGTTCTTTTTATGACACCTGTTTGTTTATACAAAGTGCGCTAGGTTTGGATTTCTTCGGTATGTATGTTGTTATTCTTTCCGGAGCATAAGATCTAAATAGACATGCACATGATACTATATTCTGCCAAATTGATAATCATCATCATCCAATCATCCCCTCCAATTCTCTCTATATATATCTCTTCTTCCTTTCAATCCTCATCACTACTATCACTGAATTCTTCTGTGATCCTCTTCGTATCCATTCATTCATATTTTGCATTTTTTATTATTTCTCCCATGAAACTGGCTTTTGTTTTCTTTCACTGATTTTTGATACCTTTCTACAGTGTAAATCTAGCAAGGCCTTGATTAGAACAGATAGACTCGCTATTTATATAACTCATTCATAGTGTAAACTTGGTGGGTCTTTCTTGTATGGTAGTGTAATGATTTATAGAGGTGGAATTATTGGCTTTAATGCATCTCTCTCGGCTTTTTCTTTACTTTTACTGCATGGGTTGTCTTTCTTTTTGAGGGTTAGGATTTATCTACTTCGTACATAAATATACGTACTCTCTATCATTTACCTAGCATGGAGAGATCTCAAGATCATCAGCCAATATTCGTGGATGCGGCATCATCAAGATTCACAAACTACAGTTTGGGGATTCATTGAGTAGGAATGGTACAGGATTGCCTCCTTTACTCGAAACGTTCCTTTCAAAATTGGGAATCTTGATGATGCTGCATCAGCAAATATATGACTATTCATGCACTTTTGAAATTCAAATACACCGAACAGATGCTCAGTTTTTTTTCTCAGGTTTGAGAGCGTTCGATAAAGGTGCCTGCAGCCAGCCACTCAAAAATCTATCAAGGTTGTTTATTATTTCTTTCAATTTAATTTTCCAACTTGAATCTTAATTTTTACTAGTTTAGATTGTCTACACATATATGCCAAACTACTGTTCCTAACAGTATTAGGGTTTGTTGTTCTTCTGTTGGAGGTTAAACATAAAATACACCTTCTGATGTAGGATTATTGTTTGGTTGTTTTCCCAACTTTTATGCCACTGAAACAGTCAGGACACCTGAAGGTACTTATCATCTCAAGTTCTAAATTTATATACCCTACTGCTAAACTCTTTCTCTTCCAGTGTATGTAAGTTTGCGCGTGATCAAGATAATGCCCTCTTCTTTGAGTCAGAAATCCATCTGAGTCTTCAGTTATATCTGGCTAACAGCTTTTCTCTTCAGGTTTTTTGCATGAAACTTATGGTTTTCAGCTTGTCCAACCATACATATCTGCAAGAGGGACAAGCTGCTCATGAAGTGTTATATGCATGGTGGGACAATCAATTGTGGACTATTTATCTTCTGATCTCATTGTGACATGTATTCCAGTTTGATATAGCAACTGTTAGCCATACATAATAAATGATTGCTTTGGCTTGAAATAGCTAGAAAAACTTCCTTTTCTTTTTTCTTTGGGTATTTCATTTTCCTTCCAAAATTAGGTTCCTTGCCTCATACATGATAAAATTTCAGGGATCGGTTCGCAATTGTACAATATGAGAAATTTACATATGATAGGCCCAGGTCACATGTTTGATTTGTTGTTTCTGCGAGAACTTTATGGTATACTTACAAGTAGTAATGGCCAAACCAACTGGCTTTTCTGCTTAATGCAACCTTCTAAGCACACATTGTGTGAGCACATATCACCCAGTTTGATCATTGATCACAGCTTCCTTCAGTGATTTTAATATTTAATTCAGAGATATGAGAGAAAAACTTTACAAGGAGGTTTCTTCCGATGATAACTTGATCAAATTACTCAAAACTAATGAACTGTTGCCAATAATTTCTGATTTCCCTCTTTTCCTTGTTGGCAACTTTACAAATTGCATTAATAATACTTCACACACTCATGATTAGATCCAGTATTTAATTAAGCCCTTTGCTCAAATAAGATCATGCTTGCACTTAATATCAAGTCGGTGATATGCAACCGAACCTCTGATTACATTGTTGAGATCATGCTTAAGCATACTGCATTGCTTATCCGTGAAGGTTGTTAATCATTAATTAAGTGCGCAGTCTTTCAAATTTTGCTGCGTGCCGGCTACCACTGGATATATTTACAGCATCATGAACTCTCTAAGCACCAAGATAATGTTGATGTGCCGCAGCAGTAGTCATTTTCCTTTTGGTATCAATAGATACATAACAAAGATAGAAAGCACTAATGGGTAAGTCTGTATCATCGTCTGAGTATAGTAGTCTAGTAGATGACTGATTATAGTTTTTGAAAATATTTAAATCCATTAATACACAATTATATTAATGGAAATAGGCAAAAAAGCACTCAAGCCCGGCAAAGAACTATTTATGACCAAAGTCTACCAACAGCTGCCTAAAACACAACCCAGGGCTGCAGATCCGCTGAAAATTTGCGAGTCTCTGAGACGTCTTCTATACATTGAGTGCATACGTCTAAATGTACAGAAAAAAGATTACCAGTTAGTTCTCTTTCATACTATTAAATTATTATTTTGAGTTTTTTCACTGATATTGTTGAGATCCTTTGCTGCTCTGGCGATAGAGATTCTTTGAAGATTAATGACTAACAAATCAGAATCCTATTCCCACATAGAGCTAATTAAAATCCTGTAGTTTGCAGGGCCTGGTCAACCGGAATTATTTAGAAAACACAGGCCAAAGCCCTAACGTCATTCTGATGACATGTTTCAATATTTCAGGCAATATATACTCCAAGGAACTAACAATGTGAACTGTGAAGACCCTTTTAAGTGTGAATATTTGACTATATAACTGCAGACACGAAATTAAACCAAGCAGGGAGTTTGACCTGTTTTTTAATTGATTTGTAGTACAAAAATGAGTCCAGTCTTTAATGAGGCCACCTCCCCCTGACCATGCTTGTGCAGTTCACATGCCCGCATGTGGGTCTCCCAAATGCTCATATTCTCAACTCCACATGATCGTGACGAATTCAGAACATTAAGCTAAACTTTGGTGGTAACCCCCAAGAAGCCTCAGAAAAAGTTAATTAAACGGTGCGTTGTATTGTGTACTACAATCACAACATACCATGTGACTTGGTTTTCACCCATCTACACGTTATGTTTGACCGATCAAATCTGTATACTTTATTGGTTTGATCATCACGATCATGTGGTGAAACTTGAGTGTAGTTATTTCAAAAAGGAAAAAGAAAACATTTCGGATTTGCCAATTTCAATCACACCCACGTAAAAATTTTAGGGTTTTCTTATATTAATGGCATGGGTTTACCACATTAGGCATGATGCGCCCTGATCTTCTGTCCTAATCAGCACTTGTGGAGTACATGGTCAGCTAGTACAATTGCTAAATTTACATAAAACTGAAACTGTGATTGGAAATACTCTATCGAGGCTATCTATGCATCATATGAACAACGATTCATCATGTGCCTAAGATCGAGTTTTGAAAACGAATCAAGAGCTGCAAGATCATTTAGGTGTGAAAACTGACTCGTAATTCTAGTCGTCAATAATTGACTGAAACTGTTGTATTTAAATTGCGACCACTGCGTGAACCACCTGCCATCTAACTTATTCTAGACGTGTGAAAATGGTTTGGACTAGTAAGTATTTTGACCAGTCAAACGATCACCTTGTTCATTAAAAACAAATAAATGGTTTGTCTTCATGTTCAAAGATATTCATTTAATTTGTTTTGTCTTGGCAGGAACCAAAATTTCCAAATACTTTCAGAGTCTCTGTAAAATACCGAACCGTCCAGCATCTTCAGCTAAGTAGATGTAATGAAGCATTGAGAATCTCGTAAATTGAACATTAATCCTGTGGGTTGTCCAATGCCTTAAGCAGGAAGTATTGCAAATGTAATTAATTTAATTTCTTATGTTGGTGACTTCGGCCGAGTGCCTCGGAGGGGATAATTTGGATTCTCAAGCATTCAGATTGCTGATCGAAGAGGATACAATCCCATTAACTATGTGGGTATTGATCAATTAACTAGCAATTAATTAACTATGTGGGTATTTATATAGTTAATTCATAGAGCAGGACGTTTGTGCCGTTGTTGATGTGCATGCCACATCATTTTACACACAACCAAACCCAAGAAAGAGAATCCAAGGCTATGCTAGTTGATGATGCAAGAGACGATTTAAAACATATTGAATTCATTCATGCCGTCAAAATTTATTAGCACGAGTCTGATTAATTAAGTAGTATAATTTTAAAGAGTCGTCAAATTATTAATTTATTATATATAATTATTATTGTAATAAAAGTTAATTTTTTTAAAAAATACAATCTTATTTAAGTTTTTTCTTTAAATTTTTTTTTAAAAAAATAATAATATGTGATATAATAAATAATTTTAATTATATTTTAATAAAATTTATAAATTAATTTTATATTTTAAAATATAATTTTAATTATATTATATAATTATATATGTATTATTAAAAAAAATAGAGACAACTATCTCACTCACAATAAGAATACTAATTCATCATGTCTCATGTATAACTACTTGCAGTCAAATCATACCTCCAAAAGCTAATTAATGCATGCCTAGTTAGACACGATGGCTAAAAAGTAGAAAGTGGAGAGTTAAAAGAAGGGGTTTAGTAGAGATTATGGCTCACCGTGCATGCGAAGCTAATTTGGCATGAGCATGAACATAAGTGATTATAGTTGACTGGCTGTAACAAGAGGAGAGAGGGAAGGGACACTGTAAGAAAGAAAGAAAGATAAGATAAGATAAATGGTGACAGTGGCTTAACCAAAAGTGAAGAACAGTTGAATTATTAAAGCAGCACTGTCGTCTGTTGAACAAATGGGCACGATCCTCGTTGCAAGAACCAGCTAACAACTGTCCCATGACTACTGTCCCATGAGAGAGAGAGGAGCCTTAAAAAAAAAGTGACTGCATAATGTGCACCGTACGACAGAAATGTCTGCAAATTAAATGATGGATCTCAAGGAGCTGGCTAGGAGGTTCAAGAATGAACCAGGAAATTAATTAATTCTTAATTAATCATCATTAATAATGTTAATTAATATCTTGCCACGAAAGCGGTAAGAAGATGTATGTATGTATGTACTGCTGCTAGTCTTAATATGAAAGACTGTGAGGTTAAGGTAAACACTCGGAATTAACTACCCTAGCTAGCTAGCTAGGTGACTGTCACTTTGGATATAGAGAGAGAGAGAACAACGAAGCCCCACATAAAGCCTAGAGAGCTCTTCTGTGGCATATCTCCACTCACTCACTCCCTCAGTGTCTCTCTCTCTCTTTACTTTTCTCTCTTTCACACGCATCGGATCAACACAAACGACTGACAAAGAAGTTCATCATCGTTAGTTCCAGTTTCTAATTTTCCAATTACATGGATGAGAAGTGGAAGCTATCAAAGAAGAATAGTTCCAGTAGCCATGCCTCTACTTCTAAGTCTTCTTTCACCAGGAGTTTTTCAACAAAATGTACTTCTTCTAAGTCTCCTCTCTTGCAGAAGAGCTCTTCTACTAAATGTACTCTTCCCCGGAGTTTTTCGCACAAAGGTTCTTCCATTTCCCGAAAGTGTAGTAGCTTGGCCAAAGAACAGAAGGCAAGATTTTATATCATGAGGCGCTGCGTTGCCATGCTCGTCTGTTGGCACAAGCATGGTGATTCTTGAAGACAAAATAAACCATGAAATGCTTCTACATGGATCGACTGGGAGGGATCCCCGTGGGCTTCCTTCCCTTTTTTGGCTCCTTCTTTCAGCGAGATAGATCTTGGTGTTATTCGATCGAACTCAGTACATTTATTGCCATCCCATCAAGAGGAGAATCATATCACGAAGCTTTCCTCGAAGTGTTCCTTCTATTCTAGATTCAGATGTAATTACCAATTTGAGAGAGCAACAAGTTTTACACATTGGAAGAAGAGATTATATCACAAAATAGATTTCAATCAAGTTAGTCCTAAACTAGCAACATTAACACATGTTGGTTTTGTATTATTATTATTATTATTATTAGCAGTTTTATAATTTCTTCCAATGTCAATCATATATATACCAGATCTCCACACCAGCAACCCTTTTCAAATTTCGATTGTTTCTTTTTTCAGTAGTTTTGATTTGGTTATTGGTACTCAGTATTCTATGTCGTCGTCTCTTTTTAATCATTTATGTATTCTTCTTTCTTCCTTCTGTCTGGATGAAAGAGAGATTTCCTTTCAGTTGTTCGAACTTCCATTAAAATAATGAAAATTATTAGTGATTGGATCTGCACTGCGAATCCGAGTCACCTTTCTCGCTTTGAGAAATGAAGAGAAAGAGCTGTGACTCTAGAGATTTGGTAAAAAGTCTGGGCAAAACCTTACCTTGATCGACTCTAAAGTAGGGATCCAGCTTTCTCTCCAGACGTCTGTTTCTCCACCTTATTATCACATTAATCTCTCATTTGCTCAAAGTCAGCACTGACAGAAAAGCAAACCCAGCACACCACATAGATTTCACTCTGCTTATCAATTATATTAAAGCTTTCAAGCTTTATTTGGAAGAATATATTGTAGGTTTGAATGGCTCTCCGGCCTGCCGAGTTCTTTTCTGCAAGTTCAAAGTTCATTCTTAAAAGCCATGGATGGTGGATTTTAGATCTTTATATGGGGGCATTGCTGTTGGTAATACCCTACGTATATATTCGATTCAACGGGTAAAATACAAGAAGCAATACTCCAAAACTGAACGTGCCGTATCTATCAATACTCAATAATGCATTGTCCACAGTCAAGTTTCAACCAGTTCCAGCTATCCTTCTGGCCCTACCCATCTAATCCACCATTTCAGCAAATTATGTTGCAATTTTGTATTTTGTTCTGGTTTGTATGCATAGCTAAGATTGCTTTCAGTAAGGAAATTAAATCTAAGTACTGTTAAGATTCATGAATGTAGAAGTGATCTTGCCCATCTCCAATTAATTACATAAACTTTCTAATACAGAAATCCTTTCAAGGTCTGATTAATTATACATATTACCTAACACTGGTTTGATGAATTTGGTAGTTAATTTAATTTCAGCAACGTTTGGATAAAGCACAAGCACATTGATTCGATAATAAGCTCGGCCTCCAATGATTAATGGAAAGACACATTTCGTAATGAGCAAGTTAATTGATTCCAAAGCTTATACAGGATAGTTGGGAGAAGCCAATTTGCAGGGGAAATACATTGGACAAAGGTGAGACCTTTTTCTCTGGTCAACGCTTACTCTTTGAAGGTTTCCCGTTGGTAGGCTGTAGAGACCGCAAAACATGTGGATTGTGGGTAAGCAAATAAAAAGATCGATCAACAGAAGCAATTGGCATAAAAGTGATCGTTTAGTCGTGATAGTGTTACACGATTGTTTCACCATATAAACGACGTCGCATACTAACTTTATTGGCTACTCGAGTACGCCTTCGGCATTCACAAACCATAATGTTCAACTCTCTTTGGGTATTCACATTCAAAGAAATGATTGTTGTTTGTGGATGTGAGTAGTCCTCGAGCTATAATTGATGAGAAGGGTCCATGGATTAGGTCAAAGGGTTTGAGCACATTCACGCAGAAATGAACAGAGAATATTGAATATTGATCGACCATCATCATTATTATTATTATTATTATGGTTGTTGTTGTTTCATGATCGAAGAAAAGCATCGAAAATTCTTTGATAATACAAGTACAAAATATCCTTCACTAATTGTTTCTGTTCTCATTTCCGGTGAAGGACTGTAGTGGCATCGGAGAAACGCAAACAAACGATGAGTTGTTGGCTCTACTCGGCTACTGTTTTAATCACAACAAAACCACAATAAGTTATTTTAAGAGAAGGATCGAATACAAAAACAGAGCTATAGTCATGGCACAAAAGGTTAACATTTGGGAAGATCAGACGGCGGAGGAGGCAGTTTCTGATTGGGAAGTTCTCCATCAAGGACGATCCAAGCCATCCTTAAGCCCCAGCTCAAGTGGACATCAAAATGGCAGTGCAGAAACCAAACACCTGATCAGGTATAAAATGAAACCCATGTTAATGACTTTTATAGGCAATAAATCATGTAGTAAAAGAAAGTATGTGGAGCATATTTTGTGTAAGCTAAGAAATGCTGACCAGGGTTATCTGCCAGAAAACGAATTGCCACCCAACAGCCCGATGGTACGGCAACAGTGTTTCTTTCAACAGGATCAACGAGGTTATATTTTGCTGGGTCATTTTTAGGATCAAAGTTACCAAAACCTTGACCTAAAACGTAGAAATTGTAGCCGTGAAGATGAAGAGGGTGGCTTTCGGCACCCAAAATGCTAGTGTCCTGCATCACCAGCTCAACACTTGTGTTAAATGGCACCACTACAGCTTTAGTGCCATTAGTGACAAATGTGTTATTTGGTGGTGTCCCTGTATAGTTGAAAGGATGGAGAGGAAAGTTCGGGAAATCAGTAGTGTAAATTCCATTAGATTTGGCAAAGAAATAAGATTGAAGCAGTGCTGTGGTAGGGACAGCAAAGGAAATATTGTTCACAAGACGCTGCAAATTTTGTGCCGTTAGGTCCTTGACATGTTTGATTTTTGGGGCACGGACTGGCTCCTAGTCCAACTGTGAAAAAAACCTTTTGTCCACTGTTTGAGGAACTTTGGCTGGGAATTGAGCGTTTTCCAAACTACGGAATTTGCTACTAAAATTGGCAACAACATTTGTAGCATTGATGGGAGGAAGGGATGGCTTTAAAATCGGAAGACTTGTAATATTTTTGGTGGAGGAATCCGGTGATGGGTTTTCATATTCAAGGATTCCAGCCACAGTGGTGTTGTCAAATGTGCCCATGCCAGTGAAATATGGTCTGGCCAACATAAAGAAAGTAGCATTTGGGGGATTTGGTTTAGTTTTCAGAAGCACATTGGTGGTCTGTCCTGGCGCCAAAACTAATATGTCCGTATCAAAAGGCTTAACATAACTTGCATCAACTTCAACAACAGTTAAACTATGGTTTGCAATGCTGATAAATACTTCGTCATTGAGTGCAGCATTGATCAAACGCAGGAGATATGTCTTTCCTGGCTTCACCTGGAGCTTGTATGTGTCTGCAAATCATTGAATCCCAAGTTAATAACAAAAATTTCGTTTCTGTAGTAGGGCTAATGTGTGTAACAAACTCTGAGCGTACCTTTTGCGGAACAATTATACAACGGCCCTGCAAGCCCATTAAAGGTGTAGGCTTCTGAAAAATTTGGGCCAGCTCCGGTCTGTAAAGCCTGGCTGATAACTGCCTCTGGATCAGCATTAAACCATTCTCCTGTTTTTGTCAAACATTACATGGTTAGTATATATGAAATTAAAGATACCCTGATCAGTGTGTGTGTGTGTGTGTTACCGAGCACAATTGTGACTTCTTTGTGAGGTTTGGCAAATGGGAAGGAAGCATTGCGCTTAGGGAAGATGATAAGTGGTCCATAGACAGTTGCCCTGAGCCACTGGAAGTGTGCGTGCCAGAAGAGAGTTCCTCTTTGGCCAACAATGGTGAAGTTGTACACGTAGCTCTGACCAGTTTGAATGGGGCACTGTGTGATATATGACGGCCCGTCTGCCCACCCGCTTCGAAGTTGTCGAACTCCATGCCAGCGTGTTCATCATTATTTATAATTCACCAAAACCGTCGATACCAATATTAACATTAGGCGATCAAGAAATAAATGGCAACTACGTTAATGAGAAGATCAGGGCACTCGTACCAATGAATGGAGATATTATTTGGAACCCGATTGACGACCTTAACAACAAGACGGTCACCTTCTCGAGCAACTACGGGAGGACCTGGGAACTTCCCGTTGACAGTGACCATGCTCTTCGTGTGGCACAGTCGGGTGACATTCTTCTGTCTTATCTGCAAATTCATTATCAGGACAATTATGCTTTCAGTGCCTGTGCTTCAACAACATACATAGTTCGCTATGATAGTCAAATGCATACATTGAACGTGTAATGTCTTGTGAAGGGCATGCTTTGAAGTGGCCATGGCAACCTCTGGAAAAGCCCGAAGGCAGCTCACCGCGAAGAGAAGAGCCACAAGAGTTGCTGGTGGTAGAGGAATGGAAGCACCCATGCTTGTGACCTTAAACTTTGGCTAGCTCCTGCTGTTCTGGTTCTGCGCAGTACACCTCCAAGAAAGCCAGTGTGTGTTGCTTATATATAGATACAGGAGAGGAGAGTGTACATGTCAGGTTTGATTAGGTATCAGGATGATGGTCTTTAAGCTAATACCAAGTTTGAAAAGGAAGAGAATCACCAACTGTTGGCCGATGTTCACCGTCTACATGGAGTGCCATTAAAGAAAATTATTAAATTTGTCAGTCCTTTGCCTCCACTTTGTGCCTACCAAGTATCAGCCTTCACATCCGACAAATGAAAAGCTACAGTATATTTGCGAGAAAGAAATTCAACGGTTAGTCTTAGACGAATGATCAAAGTGTTCGGCTTCTTCGAACATTTCCGCACTGGAAAGCAGTGGATGCTTATCATTTTCAAGACACACTGGGGCACGTACATAGGTTGGTGATAGCATTCCATCTCGGCCAAACAAAGCTTAGTAAGAGTTCTGAAGCTACAGATACATTGAGAATGACATGTGACCCTCCTTCCTTATAAGCAACAAAAAGAATGATGGTGAGAGAGATCGGGCCGTTTAGTGATTTCTAATTACTACTAGGATTAACCTAAATAACTAATAGTCATGCAGAGAAACTTGAGCATCAAGTTAATTAACATATAGGAAGACTTGATGAAGAAATTTTGAGTGTCAACGTCAATTACTTAATCAGTTTATCACCTGTAATCGGGGTTGTAGTTACAACTACTACGATCCTTGAAGAGTAATCCAATATCGAGAATCCTTCATTAGAAAACTACTGATACATCCTTGCACATATGAATCTACGTGTGATTTTGTGATCTTAATTATGGGCTAATTTACGAGAATCTCTTCTTCCTCGATTGTGTTTTATTTTATTTCTTGGAACTTCAATTGTGCGAGTAGCCATTTTAGCTCTGTGTAATTATTTGTATTGATTCCCATTATTACAGTTTACAAGATTCAGTCGAATTATCTGTTCTTCTTCACCTTAAGTATGTATTTTGTTCTCTCTTTTAATCTTTCAATAATGTGTCATTGCGCAGTATAGTCGTTTGCAACCACTGAAACAATTCATACAAGTACATGTCCACAGAGACAAAACCAGAAAAAAGATTCAGAATTTTCATTAATACCAATTCATGGCAACTGTTATAACTCCCGCTCCACCAAGCACCGCGTGAAACTTGAAGAAAGGAGTAACAGTTAGCTTGTGGCTTGGAGCCTTTGGTGATGAAATGGTTGATGACAACGTAGAAGATAACCCCACAAGCATGTCCCACTGGGATTGAGTATAAACCAATCAGCAACACGTCCTTGAGTTGTGGCATCGATTGCGAGGCCTATTCCCACGCCAATGGGGCTAGAAATTGCAAAGGAAAATGAATAATCTGCCGTTAATAAAAACGGCCTCCTTGGTATCATCCTCAGCAGTGCGATTCCCGTTGCAATCAATGGCTGCAAATATTTTGTGTAACGAAATTGACCACAGATTTCTTCATGCCTCTGCATTATTAGCTGGAAGTTTACAAAACCAGAGAAAACGACACGCATTGAGGGACAATTAAAGTTCCTTCAGCTGCACGTATACGTATATATCTATGTACCTGCAACTCCAACGGCGATACCCTAAAAAATTGATGGAAAACAAAGGGCAATAATGAGAAGAATAGTGTCATTGATGGACGATGTCTTCAAGAAAACCGCGGTTGGTTCCATTTTCTTTATTTTAGCATTTTTTTTACCTTCTTCTTCTTCCACTCACACTCTAACTTCTTTTCTCTATTTCTGGTCAAAACTGATTATGCAATTCCCAAGCATGGTTTGAAGATGACCAACTGACGCTAACGTGAATACGAAAGGGCAACTTTTGGTTGTGAGACCGCCAATAGTTTCATTGGCATCTCTCAAGAAATGCATCATAGAAGTCCCCAGAAAATGCCCGCCGGCAAATTGTGTTTCCAAGAGAACAAAACTCTCGTTCCGTCAATAGAAGCAAGGGGAGATGGCCACCAGCAAAAGTGCTTACTGGCATGATGATCAAACACTATACTTTCACCAAAATTAAGCCGTCTGCATGCAAATCTGCATGGTCATCACCACCATCGTGGCCACCGTGGCCTTTGATTATGAAAAAGTGTAAAAATGCGAGATAAATAAACAGTGTTGCATTTGAGAATTTCGAAGGAAGCAACAGAAGCCATAAATGGTTTTGGTCTTCCTCTCATCTTGATACTTCTTTCTTTCTTCTTGTTTGGGCTTTCGATTAGTTATGTTCGTTGGTTAAAAAAAGGCAAGATTTGTCACTGTACCGCAGTACAGTATTGACTTTCCGAGGTGGTACCAAACAACAGGTAAATCTGACAGGCAGGCCGAGAAATGTCAAGCCTTTGGGCGCATCATTTCATTAATGAAAAATCCTGATAATGACGATCAAAGCAGTGGATCAAGCCATTAAAAGTTGAAACAAAGTCATTCAATCGCATACGTTCATACCACTCATCTTGCTCACCTCTTCCTCCTACTCCATCACAGGACATTGGGATTTGTTGATTAACTCGTCCTTCTACTTATAACAACGATAGAAAATACTTCTATAGTATGATTGTCAACTATATTATTAAGTAACGCTCCTCTTTGCTAAGTGTGAAAGATGACGTGCCAAAGAAAATTGAATATAATCACAACACTGACCAGTAACAAGGTGCTGCAGACATTATACAAGAACAACATTAGGCTGATGCAATCGAAGATTCAAGGAAACCATTGGATTGGGATTATATGGTGGACTAAATATAGATTTCGTTCTCTCCCATCAAGCCCAGCCTAGG
Source organism: Xylocarpus granatum (assembly GCA_019650275.1). Lineage (NCBI taxonomy): Eukaryota > Viridiplantae > Streptophyta > Magnoliopsida > Sapindales > Meliaceae > Xylocarpus > Xylocarpus granatum. The sequence goes on from BNST01002239.1 coordinate 324,374, forward strand.
ATATGTAATTACCAGACATAAAAGAGTTTTTATTTACATACAATCTACAGAACATAATTATCTTTATTTAATTGAAGAATAATAGTTATACACTACATAGCATATACGAAATTTGTTTACTTAGTTAAGCGATCAAACCATGTCCGAGCCATCTGATTCACTTTCCCTGCTTTCCTGCCACCCTGAACCCATCCTGAATTTGCATACCGGACATGTTCCTCGCTGCCTTAGCCATGGATCGATGCAGTTGGCATGGAACTACAAAAATTGACAGGTAATAGTAATTATCCAACTAACACCACCAGTGGCAAATATACCAAGGCAGTGACAGTTGAACCTATATCTAGGCATATATAATGATGCATAGGCAGGTTAAAAGACAGATAAGTACACAAGCATTTGTGTTGCATAGAATCTACCACGCATATTTACTGATAGTGATAGAAACTTTGGACAAGTTAATGCACACATACATTAAATAGTATGATGGAACAGATTTACATATTCGGAAAACTTCATACAGCAGAGAAATGTAGTATCTCAGAAACTACAAAAAAAAGATAGTTAAATAGCAAAATAATAGTAGACAGAGAATGAACCTGATGCAAACAAGGCAGGCTCCGAACAAGTTCCCCCCTGTTAACTTGCTCCAAGCAAACAGTGCATGTAAGTTCATCTTCTGAAGCCTTGGTGCACTCATCTTCCTTTCTAGAGTCCTGCTTTGACTGCTTGCAAAGTAAAAAGTGGGATATTAATAGCCATGAACAAAAGAGCATACAAAGAGCTTATCAAGGAGCAGCAGAAGTGAAATCTAGCAAATGCAACAGCTTCTGCAGGAATTCATATAAAATTTAAATGAAATTCTCAAAAACCATTCCCTTCTTTTCTCATGCAAAATGTTAAAACTACTAGTCATCTATGTGATTGAAGACCTCAATCATGCCCTTGTCTAGACATGTCAAATTTTAATAAATTCTACATATCAGTTCATAGTCAAAAACTGGGCTCAATGATTATGCAATTACACTTTAGGTGATATATAAATACCTCAGCTGGACCCGAAGAGGATGATGGTTGTTGCATTGAAGAGCCAGTGCTGTTACAGAAACACCATCATGTCAAATAATTGCTATGATCCAGGGAGATTATAGATGAATTTATACATAATTTTTTCACCAGAACCACCAAAAGAATGAAGATAATATGTAGCAATAATTAAACCAAATTCAAAAAGAAAACGTGAAATAATAACTATTCAAAAATATCTCAACAACTTACCTCTTAGAGTTAGGAACCTTGTACTTGTGAACAGGCAAGGCATTTATCTCTTCCTCACTCATTGAGGGGGTTGTGTTAGTATTATCAGAGTCCAGTGCTCTTAGAGTATCATAATCTACAGAAGCATACAAGGAAAGCTAATCTTCAAAATACATATAGAGAAGCTACCTAAAATAGAACAAAAAACCAAGTTTGCATTGGATATCTGCAACCCTGTCAAAAAGGCCATTACCCAGAGCTGGTCTAGCATAAGCAGAGCCCAGACAGGTTTGTTTCTAAGAAGTGCTCCTATCCTTTTCGTTTTTTATAAAATGGCTGCTCCCAACACTTAAAAGAGAATCGTACCTAATTCATCAAATTCCCTATCAAGAAGTGAAAGCTGAAGCCTCAGCCCTTGTAATCGTCCTCTGGTTGCAAAAGCAATTGATGGTGGCACATGCAATCGCAGTTCAGTATGACCAAGCAAACCACTGGCTGCAGCAGCATGAGCTCTAGCCTGGGCTTGAAGTTGTTGACATGTTGCATACATCCTCAGGCTTGTGGCCATCAAAAACACACCCACAACTAGCCAGAGCTGCATGCACAGGTACAAGCAAGAGCTCCTCGTTGGCTATGTATTTCAGAAACACTATCATGCCCACATTGGCTCAGAGTACATACCAGAAAGTTTGGTGACATCTGATGAGAGTTCAAAATCATGAACAGCAAAAGTACTGCTCAACAAACAGAAAAATTTTGAATTAGATGCCCTCTGAGGACATGGAAAGTAACAGAATCAAACATTAAGAAGGAGAACATTACCTGTGACAAGAAAGGCTAAAGAGTTGATCTTAACTGGTCGGGTTGTATGAATACGCTGATAGGAAGAGGAAGAACAATCAGCACAATGCGAGATCAATCCTCCCATTTCATAATATAATTATATAAATCTGATTATGGTACCAACTGCAACCACACATGAACATACCACTGCAGGTCTTTCAGCAATAAATCCCGGAAATCCACTTTCAATATCTCCTCTCGTCCCTCGGAAAACAAAACTCATGATTGGAAAAATTATAAAGTGTTTCCCTTATCTTAAAGGTTCAGACAGTATAGAAGCAAACTTTTGAATTGATCACAAGTTAGGATGTCTTCAAACAAGCCCTGCAACACTCCAGATGGATATAAATGATGACTCCAAAAGTTTCAATGTACCCAACCGAGCTAACCTGAACATATTGCATGATTGACTTGAATGTTTAAGTAATTCAAGGATTACTTCAGTATAAGAAAGGAAAAAGCAAAAATGAGAACTTGATCAAAGTGAAACACACACATGATGTGTCTACAAGAAGAACCAGAACACACCAGGATCGACAAAAAGATTAAGTTCATAGGTTATTACATAATAAAAAAATTCCTACTAAAATTACATAAATCAAAACAACCTTTAAATTCTTCAATCAGTCTCATGGAAGTGTAGGAGTTTAATTCTATCATGGATTCGCGTAAATAGTGACTGCAGAGCTGTTGCATTACTCTAAGCACGGTATAGTTTAAAATCTTCTCACTTTACCATTGTTTATTAGCAATATTTAGGATATGTAAGTAGAACAATTCATCAAAACAGATAACCAGATGGGTTTTGTAACTCGTCTCAGTAAACACCAAAAGGCACTTGTCACAAAAGACAAAAACCAGCCACAATAATTACATATCAATTCTCATCTAAGACAGCAAATCAACTAAGGTAAAACATAATAATCCAGATTAAGTGGCAGCTAGCAACTAAACACTCATATTCAAGGTAAATTATTGTCCATGTTTCATAATGCTTAGATTGGATTACACAAAAGAGCAATGTGTACTAGCCAATGGAACTAATACTGAGAATAAATTTCATAATCAATTATCCCAAATGATCGTACACTAGTGCTAACAGTAGTTTCAAAATCAGACCTGTGATATGATCAGCCAAAACTTGAAGGAAGAATTTCCACCCAAAATGAGATGAATATCAAACATTAGCAAATATTTTCGGCCTCCCAAATAATAAATTTATATACCAAAACAAGTAAATCGATATCATAACAATGATAACTTGCATTTGACATCACATGAAAGCATGGGGTTTAAAAACATTATAAGTAACATGTTCTATCGGCAACAGCACACTTGCACCTCCACAAGAAGTTGGGTTAACGTGGAAGATAATTATTGCCAAACCCAAACCATAGATCCTTAATCACAAATTGGAATTAATAACAGAGAATACAGTCAAATATATTAAATAGTTCACATGCATGTATTGAAATTGGTCCCAATCTTAAAGAATGTAAGGCTGCTGCAGCAACTGGAAAAGTAAAACTAGAATTTCCATGCATAAAATCTTTTAATACTTTAGGGAAAATAAACAAATAAATAATACTGAACAAGAAATTTTAGTAAGTTAAATTGTGAATTTCATCAAAGTCCATGACTAGTCAATTATTTGACAAACTGATAACTCCAGAAAACATGATTTCCTTTCGAACAATTGTATCAGAGCCCCGGCGATATGAATTCTCGTCATGGCCTTTGAACTTAAAAGTAATATTTCAGACAGCCGCCTCATGTATCATCCCTCTGATCCTACTATTGCTTAAATTAAATAAAAACCTACCAACAAACAAGCAAATAATCCATACAGTATACAAATGCTATTCAAAAAATGCAATATCTACACCAGGATCACCAACGCGGTTTAATTGAAACATTCAACCATCATAACGTAATCAAATTTACGAGTTTTAAATATTTCCCTGCTCTGAGAACTTCGACTACATAATTAAATGAGTTGATTACTTAATACTTGAGCCACACCGGACAAAGATTAGCCTAACTACAAACTCAAAACTTACACTCACGCATGCAGCAAATAAGTGCGGCGAACACGAAATGGATCAAAGCGGCATAGTTTGATCTCGTTTAGCCAGAAACAATGAGGAACAACGGAGAGAACAAAAGAAAGCACTTACAAATGTGAAAATGACGGCAAGGTAGATACTGAGATCCAATCAATCCAGGTGGATCTGTTGAAGTAGCGCAGTCTCTGGATTTCTTGTCCAAAATGCGGGTAGTCGTTGGAGAGTTGGAGTGAATTTTTGAAGACGACTCTAGAGACTGCCACGTCAACTTGCTTTAAATGTAAGCGCTGCCACGAATAATGAGTGGGTTCAAGACTTTATGCCAGCCGTTGGATCTGCTCTCTTTACGGTTAGATTTGTGGAGAAGGAAAGGAACGCACTGTCAGTGTGTCCACCTAGATTTCCAATTTTAATTCGCTTAAATCATAATTATATAAATTAATTAACTGATTCAATCTACGACTTCGTTTTAAGAATTCATGCATCTGTCGGCAATCGATCCGCTAAATTGTCCGATTTAGCCGAAACGAGTTCCGAGATGCTTCCATCAAGCGCGGCATGGCCTGGCCGCCTGGGCGTACAGACAACTGTGCATTTGTTTCAGTTCTGTAGACCCCGTAATATCTTACAACGCTTTCCCTGATTTTCTTCCTTGCTTCAGCTAGCCTTCAGAGTTTGAATAAGTTCGACTATAAGCTTAGGGCAAAACCCAGCTGTGCAGCCCTAAAAGTTTTGGAACCGCCCACCGTTTCAGACTTCGGCTAACCTTAGTGAATTTAGCTTCTTGCTTTTCCACCCTAACTTTTGTTATCGACCAAAGAATTAGCAATGAGTAGAGGCCTTTCGCGTCTTATTTACAACGCAAGCGTCGTTGTTTGGAGCCGACAAGAGCAATGCCACATTTTCCCCCAGGCAAGGGAGAAAGATGGGTCACAAATATGCCAATTTGGTCTTTACCATTTGAAAGGATCACTTGGAACACAATCTTTGACATATTATTAGGGATAAAAGATTACATGCCACGAAGGGAAATGATACAAATTTGAATGAGCCCACCGCTGCCTGAACGAATCAGGTAATCGAAGGCAAATCAAATATATACAAACGACATACAGATATACAAACAACATTGTATCCATACGCTTTACAGAATAGATGCCATAAAGGAAAAGTCGAGCTATTGACAAATCATGCTGGCAATGATTGTTCTTCTTTTTTATGGGAAAAATGAAATGCATAACAAAATGCCCTTGGCTTCTATTGAATATTCTTCTACGCCCACTAGCTTTCTAATTTCTTAAATTGTTGTTCAACTCTGCAGCTTTTCCTTTAACAACCAAGAAAAATAAATTGATACACTAGTGCTAAATTTATGTAGAACGCGAATGCTATGTACAGTTAAAAAATAATATGAGAATCTTAACAGCAGTCTTCGTCCACGGATTTTCATTCGAGAATAATACTTCTATGAGACTGCAGATCAATTTCATTATCAGAACGTGTCCTCAAAGAAGAATCATTGTTAATCCTAAACCTCCGTAAAAACGATCCCAACCGACGAAACACCCTCCTAAACCCGCCGCCACTCTCTCCTGGCAAACTCCTTGGAATCCACGAAACCCTTCTTTCCTCGCCTTCCATTTCAGTAAACACAATCGATATCCCTCTTTCTCCCGGCACTCTGCTGCCGTTGTATCTCCCCACTGCAAAACCACCTCCTGGTAATCTCCATATAGACAAGCCCATCATTGTTTCTTGTTCACCACTTTGTTCATTGTCTTGCGGGCTTTCTTCTGCTGGCAATTCGTGCCTGCAAACTGGACACGAGTTTCTCATCTCTAGCCACGGTAAAATACAATCTGTATGGTAAATGTGCTTACATGGCAGCTCTCTAGCCAAAATACCAAGCTCAAACGGTTCTTTACAAACTGCACAGTGACATTCTGAGCTCGTATGGGTTGATGAAATCTCAATTGTTGGCATTGAATCGATGGCAGCTTTCGATGCTGGTAAATTATCGGGTAGGGCTAACCCTGTCAGGTCAATCTGAGCAAGTTGTCGAAGTAACGGATAAAAACCAGAATCCATCAGAAACCCCAATACGCTCTCAGGTATTGGTCTTAGTCCCGAATCAGAACCGTCGTCGTAGTACAGTTCAAAGCTGTTGTTACTGCTGTCTTCTTCTTCGCTGCTGTGACCGCGCAGGGCGATGACTGGATTGAAGAATGGAGGCTGCAGGTTGCGGGAGTTCCGGCGACTTCCTCGTCGGGAATTCATGGTTGTTCTTTGACCCATATTTTGACCGTTCACAGTGAACATGTCTGCGGCCGATGAAAATGGACGGCTTGTATCATGATCTAACTGATCCGTAGTGACTTCAGTTTCGATTTGTTCAACGAATCCGCTGTTGCAGTAAGGACACGCGATGCCGTCTGGCTCTGACAACGAGCGGACGACGCGGAGGCATCTGTAGCACCAGCACGACGCCGTCGGCAATGAAGACATTTGTCAATAGCAGTAGAATTTTGAAGACTTTTAAAGAGAGACGAGTCCGAAAGATCTGAAGGAACAAGCAAAGGAGATGGCATTTTATATGAGATGCAGGGTGTGCAGATTGAAAACACGTTGCAAGTCACAATGGTTAGAACTTGTCTGCTTTGCCGCGTAGACATTTTGACCAGAACTCCGAGTAGTCAACTGGCAATGCCAAAATGCTTGACCCATCTTAATTTGTCTCGTGCCGCGGAAGGTCTCACAGTTCAACGACAAGTAAGAAATTTCCTTTTTTAAAATACAACGGGTAGGATTTTAATTAATCGAATAAATATAATTAAAATAAAATCATATTGCATAATATTGTGTACATAGCGTATCATCCACTTTTGCTTGCTGGACTTAAAGCATAACGTGTAATACATATTCATTTTTTTTTAATTTTTATATTATATATTTTATATTCATAATTATAATTAAATTCATAATCGATACTTTTGGTATTTTTCTCGTCGAAATTAAAATATTAAAAATTAATATAAAATTTATTTTAAAATTTAAATAGTATGTGAACAGAATCAATATAGAAAAGCTAAAAAACAATGGCAAATGGAATTATTAGATGTTGGCGATGCCCTTGTGTTTCAGGCGCTCCCCTTTGCTTTCTTTTAATCCAAGGAAAAAGTTGGGTTTCCAACATCTTGAACACATTGTTCTTTTGACTATCACCAAGCACAAATATTTGGCATGGTTTTGACTTCATTTCCTGCCAAACCCACCCCCCCCATCTTCTTGTTCATGCTCGCGTAATGAAATGTGTGTTGGCTGCCATCCACAAATGGGTCCGACTTTGGTTTTTATGCCCAACCCCATGTAGCTACTTCAATGGATATCTAGCGTAGACCAACTCAATTTTAGTTACGAAATAAACCCCCTTTTTGCCGCGGATTATAATAGGATAAACAAACACATCTTATTTATTGTGAACGCTATCATGTCACGTTATCAATATATAGTAATTTGTATAACATCATTCTTCTATTGATAAGTATTACTAGTATTATAAATTATTGAATAGTCAAGGTTTGATGACCATGTGAGTTCACGTTCGATGGGATGTGCCTAGCTGTTGTAATGACAATAATCAATCTAATGTACTAGCTTCCAATCAAGACACGCCATGGAAAATTGATCAAACTTGCATATGCAACAGAAAATGCTTAGATAAAACGATTGTTGAGGTGGAATTATTTAATTAATAAAATAAAAAAATATTATATTATTAAAATATATTTTTTATATTTATTTAATAAATATTTTAAAATTTTTATTTTATATTTTAACTATTATTTATTATACATTTAAAATTTTTATATATGTTTTAATTATTTTTTTAATTTATTTTACATATTTTTTATATTTTAAATTTTACAAAAATTATTTAAGTGCTCGATGCTTAGAACGTAAAGGTGCATATATGTATATAACCAAGCTAAAAGAAATTAATTTATTAATAATAAATAAATAAATAAATTTATAAAATTATCATTCAATTTTTTTTATTTATAATTAATATTTTTTAAAATTTTATTAATTATAGAGTCTTATCACACCTCATATGCTAATACAATATGACAAATTCAGTTAAAATTTTCTATACATAACACAACATTTAAGATGGCTACCTTACTAGGCTTATGAAACATTACCATCAATTAATTAATACCAAACCTCCACTTCTACTATTAAAGAGTTGAAATTAATTCCATCAATTCGAGTTGCCTAACTACACAAAATTTGACTTTATTGTATTCAACACTTGATTGTATTTCAGCTACTTAACTACACCAAATTTAGTATATATATATATATATATATAATTAGACTGTGTTAATAGCATGTAATTAGTCGTTAATCAAATTTAGTAGATATTTATGATGATTGTTAATATAATTTTTTTTATACAAATTATGCGATACGACTAACAGTTTATGAAAATGTACCTAAAAATTTAACGTTACCAATTCCGTTAACACGCTTCAAATGAAATGAAACGAAGATACGGAAGGAACTTCAACTGCAACATGTTTCAACGACTTGTCTTAAGAAAAAATTAATTAATTACTGGACAACGAGGTTTGACCATGCTTCGACTCCATTGAATTAGTGACTTAATGAACCACTAAAATTAATTAATTAATTTTTTAAACATAATTAAGTTGCCAAAATTTAATTGGTTGACAAGTACACGTGGAACACGAATTCATTGCAGAGCGGAAAATCTAACAGATGAAAGAAAGGGTAGGTAGTTCGGGTGGATGGGTTGGTTTTAACTTAGTTTAGTGAAAATTGCCTTAACTTGCGGTAGCGAATCTAAGAGATGACGTGTCACTCGCAGATTACTCATTGTCGAACACGAGGAAATAAAAAATTATTATCTCTAGGATAATTAAATAAAAAAGTTAATTTTATCTGACAACAATCGGTTATCTTTTGGTCAATTAACCCTGGTGTTTGGGACATAATCATTATTATTATTGTAATAACTGTGTAAATAAAAACTAAAATTACAAAAATATATAACAATACTATCACTGTATTTATTCCTTTCTTTAATTGGAACAAAACCCTAAGGGTTCTTGTAAGAATCAATCGCCGCCGGATTGATCTCTTTGCTGTTCTCTCTTCTTTGTTCTTAGCACACTGTTTTGTTTTAACGGTGTCTCCAACATCGTGCACAAATTTGGGTTCCTTAAATTTGTGATATCAATTCTAGAGCGGGATAATTTGTCTTTTAATAATTATTTCCTGCTCGATCATCTATCCATCTTTTTTAAAAGATGGATACATGAAATATATTGTTAGTTTAGGTGTTAAAGTTTTGATTTTTATATGTTTAATGACGAGGATCTAGGGGCTGTAAATATGTGGTTTAGATAATTAAAAGTTTCGATTTTGAGAAGGTTTTGAGGTTTATGGCATGATTATAGCACCTGGTTGGTCGTTATTTTTTTTTGAGTTTGTTTGAAGGATTATGATCAATTAGGGTTTTTGGATAATGTTATCTGAATTGGGAAGGAGAGCAATGATAGGGATCAACGAGGGCTCGTTTGGTGATGATTTGGAGAAGGAAATGGGGTTGTTGCTCCGCGAACAGCGTATGCAGGAGGCCGATGATCGCGAGCGGGAGCTAAACTTGTATCGGAGTGGTTCAGCTCCACCAACCGTGGATGGTTCATTGAGTGCAGTTGGTGGATTATTTAGCGGCGGCGGTGGTGGTTTTGGTGCTAGTGACTCATCCTTTTCGGAGCTTTTTAGGGCCAAAGTTGGAAATAATAATGCTTTTTCATCTGAGGAAGAGCTTAGGTCTGATCCAACTTATCTTTCGTATTATTATACAAATGTAAATCTGAACCCCAGGCTGCCGCCTCCTTTGCTCTCGAAGGAGGATTGGAGGTTTGCACAGAGATTGAGAGGAGAGACTTCGATGTTGGGTGGGTTAGGCGATAGGAGGACAGTGAACAGAGGAGCTGAAAATGGTGGTAGTGGGTCTTTGTTTTCAATGCCGCCAGGCTTTGATTCTAGGAAACAAGAGAGTGAGATTGACCAGGAGAAAGTTCATGGCTCAGCCGATTGGGGAGGCGATGGACTCATTGGCTTGTCTGGGTTAGGAATGGGTAGCAAACAGAAGAGCCTTGCTGAAATATTCCAGGTGATTTACTTAAATGATGTTTGCTTTAATGCTCCGTTGGTTTATCTGGGTTTTATTTTGTTGCTTTATCTGTTGATAATTTTGAGTTTCCTGTGGCTGCTTTTTTTTTATTTCATTTGGTGTCTGCTGTGACCTTTTCTTCCTCCTGTTGGTCTTTGACATTTCAAATTGTGTATATGGTTAGTGCTATATCTGTTTTCAGAGTGGAAAGCTTGCTTCTTGACACTTATTGGAAATGACAGGAAGAGTTGCAATTGTGTTTTGCTTTCCTTTTTGGTTGAACTGCAACATGAGATTGTACCCCATTCCTAAAAATTCAGTTTTTCCATTGAAATTCAGCTTTATGTCATGGATGGGTACAAAATTGTTTTGCTTTCCTTTCAGTTAGTACTCCTTTCTTTTCTTGTAAAGTTTGTACTTTATTTCTCTTCAGGGTAAACATTAATTTGGCATCTTATGTTTGTAATTATTGTTTTATAGTACTAAAACACACCAATTTGTAAGCTGCTTACCAATGAATTATGCACTTATAAATAAGAATCAAGTCATATGCAAGCAATAATGTTTGTTAGTCAGGTGCATAAAGTATTTGAATGTAGAGCATTGAATCCAGTTTACATACTTTGTCCATGAGACCTGGAGTGTTATGTTGGATTAAACTTGTTAAGTGCATTCATTTTATTGTTTAATATATTTTTTTGTCTGCTATCTAAGGCTTACGACTTGCATTTGTGCCATTGTTATGGATTTCTTTATTTTATTTTCTATCTATTCTCATGGTTACCTGGATAGCTAGTGTTTATGCTTTGTATAGCCATATCATCAATCTACTTCTGCTTCTACTGATGATGGGAGCTATTATAATACAACATAACTGTGAAACAACTGGGCACTGTTCTCATCTTCATTATTTGCTGTGGTTAATTGGTGACTATATTCAATTTTTGTACAAGTTAATTTCCTTTATACTGGGACCAAAATGGGTAGACATGGAAAAGGCCTTGAGCTTTAAAATCCCATAATCATGGGAAAGGTAGCTGACAATTGTTACTTCTGAGGACTCTCTGGTCTGAATTAATTTATTATTTTATAATTTTTCTCTATGCTGAATTAATAGTTAATTTTTATCTAGGATGACCTGGGGAGGGCAACGCCTGTCATAGGAAATCCTTCTCGTCCAGCTAGTCGTAATGCCTTTGATGAAGGCATTGAGATTGGATGTGCTGAAGCTGAACTAGCTAATTTGAGGTGTGAATTGAAACCGGCAGATACATTACGATCTGGTGCAAATGTTCAAGGCTCATCTGCTGTCCAGACTGTTGGTCCACCTTCTTCGTACACATATGCTGCTGCTTTAGGTTCTTCTTTGTCCAGAAGTACAACGCCTGATCCTCAACTTGTTGCTAGAGCTCCTAGTCCCTGTCCAACTCCTATTGGAGGAGGGAGAGTTGGAGCTGTGGAAAAGAGAGGCTTGACTAGTCCAAACTCATTTTCTGGCATCTCATCTGGCATAAATGAGCCTGCAGATCTGGTAGCTGCCTTTTCAGGCATGAACTTGTCAAAAAATGGTGTAATCAATGAAGAAAACCATTTACCACCAGAGATTGAACAGGATGTTGAAAACCACCAAAATTATTTGTTTGGCATGCAGGGTGGTCAGAATCATATCAAGCAAAATAAATTCCTAAAGAAGTCTGAACCTGGACAATTACTCATGCCTTCTGCTCACCAATCTGCAAAACTGTCATACTCTGACCTGGCTAAGAGCAATGGAGGTGGGTCAGATTTGCATAGCACATCCCTGGTGGCTGATAGGCCAGTTGAATTACAAAAATCTGCTGTTCCCACCAGTAACTCATACTTGAAAGGATCTCCTACGTCCACTCTTAATGGCGGTGGCGGCTTAGCTACTCATTATCAGCATGTGGATAGTATGGCAAACTATGGTCTGGGTGGTTACTCCTTGAATCCATCTTTGGCCTCCGTCATGGCTAGCCAACTTAACAGTGTTAATCTGCCACCATTATATGAAAATGTTGCTGCTGCATCAGCTATGGCAGTCCCTGGAATGGATTCAAGAGTTTTCGGAGGAGTAGGCTTTGCTGCTGGACAAAATCTATCAGCTACATCTGAATCACATAATCTCAACAGAGTGGGGAGTCAAATGGCAGGTGGTTCTCTTCAGGCACCTTTTGTTGATCCAATGTATCTTGAGTACTTGAGGACATCTGAGTATGCTGCACAACTTTCATTTCGTAATGATCCCTCAATGGATAGGAACTTCCTAGGCAATTCATACATGAATTTGCTTGAACTCCAGAAGGCTTATCTTGGAGTTCTTTTATCACCTCAGAAAGCTCAGTATGGTGTTCCTTTAGGAAGTAAATCAGGTGGGTCTAATCATCATGGTTATTGTGGAAGTCCTGGATTTGGCCTTGGCATGCCCTATCCTGGATGTCCTTTGGCAAATCCTGTAATTCCTAACTCCCCAGTTGGGGCTGGTAGTCCTATCAGACACAATGAGCCCAACTTACGTTTTCCTGGGATGAGGAACTTGGCTGGGGGTGTCATGGGACCCTGGCATTTAGATGCTAGCATGGATGACAGCTTTGGCTCCTCTTTACTGGAAGAGTTTAAGAGCAACAAAACAAAGTGTTTTGAACTTTCCGAAATTGCTGGTCATGTTGTTGAGTTCAGGTATGTGATACTCTAAGGTAATCTGCTGCATGTTGAATGTGCTGCTATCCTAATTTGATTTCTTACCTTCTATGCCTTCTATGAGCAGTGCGGATCAGCATGGTAGCCGATTCATTCAACAAAAACTTGAAACAGCCACAATGGAAGATAAGAACATGGTTTATCAGGAAATCAAGCCCCATGCTCTTGCTTTGATGACTGATGTATTTGGTAATTATGTTATTCAAAAGGTAACCTGCTCGTTCTTTGTTGCAGATAAATCTTGTTGTCTTCTGTACAATTTGTTAAATATTGCATGATAAAAATTGCTCAATGTTTACAGTTTTTTGAGCATGGGCTTGCATCTCAGCGAAGAGAATTGGCAAGCAATCTTTTTGGTCATGTTTTAACCCTTGGCCTTCAAATGTATGGTTGTCGAGTGATCCAGAAGGTACCATTATTTTGAAACTGCAGGATCTTTTGATTCCTTTCCCACATTTTGCAATTCTTTGCATGTGTATTTATGTCATTCTAACCTGCAAATTTTTCTTCTCCAAAGGAAGCTCCATTAAAGAGCTGAAGCTAATTCAATGAAGACTGACTGGTTATAGAAGTGTTTTTATTGAAGGTTTTAACACTAATATACTATGTCTAACTGCTTAGGCCATAGAAGTTGTTGATCTTGATCAGAAGATTAAAATGGTTGAGGAGCTTGATGGTCATGTGATGCGCTGTGTACGTGACCAGAATGGAAACCATGTTATCCAGAAGTGTATTGAATGTGTTCCAGAGGAGAATATCCAATTTATTGTCACAACATTCTTCGACCAAGTTGTTTCCCTTTCCACCCATCCTTATGGGTGTCGTGTGATACAGGTTCAGAAATTGTTTATTGCTCAACTTTTTCCTTTGCATACTCTATAAGGATTCTGATGTGTTTATTCTATGTTATTTCGCTTTTGTCTGGCAGAGAATACTGGAGCATTGCAAGGACCCAAAAACACAGATTAAGGTTATGGATGAGATTTTAGGATCTGTTAGCATGTTGGCACAGGACCAGTATGGCAATTATGTTGTTCAGGTTTGTAATCTCTTTGATGTTGTTCTCTGATACATACAAATTTCAGTTACGTGTTTTGCAGTATTTACTGTTTTGGAATTCTGTGCTATTTTATAACATCAAGAAAAGTGATTTATATGCATTGCTGTGATATAGACATTGTCATTATGAAATCTTAAATGTTATTGAACACCTATGCCTGCAGGGTTTTGTAGTTTTGGCCTTAGATCCATGAATGCTATATAAATAATGGATTTTGAAAATATTTGATTAAATAATGGAGTTTATGTGGACTCCTTTATTCTTTTGTAGTTCAATTGACTCCTTGTATTCATTTCACAGCATGTTCTGGAGCATGGAAAGCCTCATGAGCGTTCTATTATAATTGAGGAATTAGCTGGGAAGATAGTTCAAATGAGTCAGCAAAAGTTTGCCTCCAATGTTGTGGAGAAGTGTTTAACTTTTGGTGGCCCTAATGAACGTCAGTTACTGGTGAATGAGATGCTTGGCTCTACAGATGAAAATGAACCTCTTCAGGTATGTCAAATTCATGTGCTCTAATGCTAATATGGTAGAATTACCTGGCTAGTGTTTGCTGAAAAACAAAAAATTATTTCGCATTCTTTCCAAAGCCTTTGTATCAGTTGCTGATTTGTAACAAAAGATTAGGGGAATTGAACTCCAAATTTTAAGCTTCATTGTGTCTAGCTGGTGCCTGATCTTCTAAGCCTGCTAAAATCTTCATGTCTTGTATTCAATCAATACTTTTATTTTATTTTATTTTCACCTCTGCTTCTAAGACTTGAAACTTGTCATTTGACAGTAATATTGCTTCCAATATAGTTGATCAAGTATCTGCTCTCAAGTAGTTGGCTTTTGAGAAGTCATGAGATGAAATCATGTCCTGCATTTTTTGTTTTCTTCACCTAGTGAGTTAGGGGAGACGAAAGATTAATTGGTGGTGTTATTGCACTCTTCTTCATTTCCTGATTTATTAATTTCCACTTCTCTTTTCCATTGTTTACTTGTCTTACAGGCAATGATGAAAGATCAGTTTGCAAACTATGTTGTACAAAAAGTTTTGGAGACTTGTGATGACCAACAACGGGAGCTCATCCTTTCACGAATTAAAGTTCATTTGAATGCTTTAAAGAAGTACACCTATGGAAAGCATATTGTTGCACGTGTAGAGAAACTTGTTGCTGCTGGAGGTACTTATTCTTTCTCTTGGAATTTATCATTGTATATGAGATTATATGTTTTAAAAAGTTTATGTTATGTTTTTAAAAAGTGTATTTAAATCATTATCATCTCAGTTGGTGGCCTAACATATAAGTGAGGCACCCTGGATGCAATTAGACCTATTGTTTATTGATGATTGACCTAAGCCTTTTTAGCAAATTTTGCACGTGATTCATTTTTTCCCATTTTAGCTTGGGAAATAAAGTTGGCAGTTTTCTCGGTTATATATATGTAATTTGGTTAACCCTAGGCTATATTGTAATGTATTGGTTTTCTTTTGGAAGCTATCATATCTGAGAATGATGTGGATTGATTCCATTAATAGAAGGTGCTTTAACTCACCCCTTGGTTTATGTGCAGAAAGGAGAATTGCTGCTCAGTCTCCAAACCCGGCTTAGGTGGGATAAGAAAGAGAGTTGTCTGTACAGCTGAGGCTAGTGTGAGCTTCCTCTTTTCCTTTCTTTCCTGTATTTAGAGCAATGACTCTTACCCATCTTTTTATAAGACGGGTCTGAGTGAATCAAAAAATAAAGTGGCTGGTTGTACGTGAAAAGTGTACATTCTGTAGTTTATGGGTTTATACATAGAGTTGAGCAAAGCAGAGGTTGAGGCGCTACTGCAAGAGGAGATATAAATATGATGACTGTACAGGTTTTCAAGGGTGTAAAAAACGATTAAATATGTTGAGTTAGTTTATATATCATAAGGTGACTGTACAAGAATCTTTGCCATGGCGGAGGGCTGTTGATGTTTTAGGCGAGGCCAGAATTTTCCCTTTTTATTTGCACTCTCAAATGACTTTAATTTTTCTTTTTCCTTGAAAAGATACAATTTCTTTTTAAGTTGTTTCATGTTCTTGTGGTGGTGATGTTGAAGGCGTGATGCTGTGATTCATTTTTGATTATGTTGATCACATTCATTTTTATCGTTTTTCTTTGACATGAAAAGAAAGAATGGTAAGGAAACCTGCTAAATTAGTAGATGAAAATTATCTCTACTTTCAACTTCAAGCATGTTTTTGCGAAGCAGAAACACTTCCATTTTAGCCGCCCTTGTTTTCTGTTTACTCTTTTAACTCCAACAAATCTTTGAAAAATCTATCATTCAAGCTTCAACTTGTGTCATAAAGCATTCACTGAGCTTAATGCATACTTCAACCTGAATGTTCACTAATGATTTTCATAGTTGTAAATATACAGTTAGTTCCTAGATTTCATTTGTCAAAGAGCCGTGTACTCGCACAAGCATATCAATTATCAATTATTGTCTGGGTAACGATCACATGCTGTCCTAAAATAAGAGTACTTGGAAATCCTCCCGCCTTTCCTAACAAACAGTCAATCGTCATCCTTAACGTCATCACTCTTTTGCCCATGTCCTCTTGGCGCGGCACTGGCTCTGCCCCTCACCTTTTTTCCTTCCCCCCCTTGTTGGTCGCCTTTTCTTTCTCAGACTTATCTCTTGCCCTTTTCTGCAAGAAATTCGTCACTCCTACGTAAAGTAACTGCGACCCACAAAGACAACCAATCTAGCACCCGCCTAATCCAACACAAATCTCAAAGTCATCCGTCGCAGCAATCAGCAAACAGACATATGGCATTTAGCAATTTAAGAAATAAACATAGCAAAACCCTCATCCCAAAATAACGAATAAAAGTTTGCACGAGAATAGATGGAGCAAAGAAGGCAACGACGAAGAGAACTGATGCAATGGCAGATGAACCATCACTGGGAGAGAATCTTCTGTCATTGGTCAATGTTGAAACTGATGGCAAGCAAACCTGTGTCCGGAAACGGACAAATGACCGCCCGCGTTTACCCAGTAAACGAACAATGGGCTTGTATCACTTGCAAATCGGAGCTTATGCTGACATGCTGGACTCCATTGTTATCATTCTGGCGCCGAACTTCAATGCCCTTTTAAAAGCCCAATTCAAATTTCCCATGTAGATGTAGGGGGTGATTACTTTAATTATTGGTTCCGAAATAGTGAATTTATTTTATTTCAAAAAACAATAAATGCTGATCGTTCTGTATCGTTACATAAGAGTTTTGACTTGGAATTTGATAGTCACCGTCGCGTGCATCAAAATCTGCAGAGGGATTCGTTCAGCTTGCAGCTGTACAGGTGACAAAGCTAGCTGTGACGCCAACAGTACTTGCTATGGAGTCAAAATTACAAAAGCAGCACAGCACCAGGCACAAGGGAACTTTTGTAATTTAAAAAAGAATAAAAGGGGACTCTTTCATATTCAGAGTAATCCACTTGAAGCGAAACGTATCCCGTACCCTTTTTTGTTCTGTTTCTCCATTTGTCTTTGGATTCTCCTCCGTTCGATTTGATCCTCAGAAACTGTACCATCCGACGGCTCACACATCTTCTTTATGCGTCCCCCTCCGTTTGTGAACTAACATCCTTGTTTCTTATCTGTTCATCCAGCACAGCCGAATATGAAATATCAAAACGCCTAGGAAAATTTTTGAAAATAATCTTATTTTTATCCCTCTTTATATTTATAACCAATCCTAATTTATTCTTACCAAACTAGCTATTTTGGACAATTTTGCCCTCAATCCTTAAAACACAAACCCTAAAAACACACGTCATTCATTTTCTTCTCATTTTCTTTACATTGCGTTGCTGGTCACTCTCGAGTTTCATCTTCGATAGTACATATACTACAACAATCAGAAAAAAAGGTTAGTGTGACTTACATTGGATTGTGTTGTTGCCATCTCTGTGTGCTTACAAATAATTTTCCAAATTTTGGCATGAATTTCCATAATTACAGGACAAAATTAAACTTGCTGTGGTAGTTTATTTCTTCGTTGTTGGTCAAATGTTGACAAAATGGTAGAGAAATAGATGTGTAGATAGGGGAAATTGTAGCAAATAGGTCAATTTTGGTGTTTTGAGTGAGAAAACAGCAGGAGGAAGACGAAGGTCAAACAGCGAAATCTGGGCGTGTGTAACTCACGCGCCCAGAGTGAGTAAGGAGTCTGGGCGCGTGTTACTCACGCGCCCAGAATGAATAATGAGTCTGGGGGCGTGAGTTACACGCGCCCAGAGTGAACATAGAGGACTGGGTGCGTGTATCACACGCGCCCAGAATATTTGGGCCACGGGTTGTCGCGGACCCAGGGCCCGTTTGGCCCCGTCTGGGCGCGTGTGCCCACGTGCCCAGAGGCTTTTTGGGCCCTAGGTCCCCGCGGACCCAGGGCATCGTTTTGGGTCTTGGCTTATTGCGGACCCAGGGCCCGTCTGGCCCCCTGTCTGGGCGTGTGTGAGAGGAATTTTTAATAATTTTTTTTGATATTTATTTGATATTTTATTAGTTATGTAGATATTTTATTATTTATTTTTAACTAATTACTATTTATTGAATCTGTGCAGGTAGAAATGGCAACTCAGCCTCGTTTGAAGATTTCGATAGATGAGCACTTTCACGCAGAGACGTGTTGTCTGGCGAGATTTGTCGTGCTAGACCAAATACGGGGTAAATTAAGTCAGACGCAATTAGGTATGTTTAGGCAAACTTGTTTAGGTCATTTGTTAGACATAGGTAGTTTACATCATTCGCCTATCTTAATTCATTACATGATGTTGCATGAGATAGATGTAGGTGCTAACCCAAACGAGATGTGGTTTTTAGTTGGTAGCCAAATGGTTAGGTTTTAACGGGTTGAGTTTGGGTTGATAACCGGACTTAGGTGTGGCCATTTCCCTACTTTACATTTGGAGGATAGTTCTCGTCTTAGGGATATGATATTTGGGGATAGAGACGTGATCACCCTAGACAATCTAGGTTTAGTATTTGATGTTTTAGATTTTTCTTCTCTTTTGGATGTAGATGTTGTTAGATTATCCCTCTTTTATTTGGTTGAGAGGTTTTTATTTGGTAAGGACGGTAGATCACATGTCGATTTTTAGATATTAGATATTTTAGAGGATTTAGAGGAATTTAATAGATACCCGTGGGGATCTGCCGCTCATCTCTTCATCATGCAATCTTTACGCCGATCCGTTGCCAGCCAGCACGGCAAATATAGGAACTCTGCAGCACGGTTGGAAGCTAGTGGGCGGCAATTTAAGGGCAAGTATAACATCACTGGAATGACCATTGCATTTCAGGTATTTCTAGCAAACTAAATGTAATTGTTTTGAGTATGTTTCGTGTTGTAATGCTATAATTTATGCCATGTAGGTGTGGATTTACGAGAGTATTCCTAGCCTGCAGCATAGGTTCGCTACTATCATACGCGACGCGTCCCGCATATCATCCGTTGGAAGAACATGAAGCGGAATTTGACCCAGGCGATGCTGCACCAACATTTGTTTGCAGCGGAGCCACTTCAAGTTGTTCCTACTTTACAGCCTGACGGTGTAGAGATGGAATTGCCTCACGTGGTTGAATTGATGGAGATTATTCAACCACAAGATGCGTACGGGGTAGCATCCTAACAACCTCGAGTTATGTTCAGGTATGATTTATGAATATGTTTACATGTTGATAATAAGTGTTATCAATATGTCTAACATATATGTTTTTTCTCAGTTACAGCATCAGTCTCCCGCGAGGTCACATCATTCGCCAGCAGCCTCACATCATTCAGCACCTGCCTCACACCATTCAGCACATGCCTCACATCATTCCACGCCTGCATCGCATCGTCGTTCCCCAGTCATGTCACATCATTCGGCTAGTTTCCCACATCATCATTTACCTGCACCAGCGTACATTGACAAGGAGTTTAGAAGATTTGTTGAAGATCGATTCAACTCCCTAGATTCGGAGGTGCACTACATGCGGCAGGACATCATGTACATTCGAGACGATGTTGAGAGGATAGAGCGGGGCATCCGCGATGATATGCAGCGAATGGAATGCGAAGTGGTGGGGCGGGTCGATCAGCTATCAGCAGATCTTTAGGCATGGATGGCATTGAGCGGCCGTCAACAATCACAGGTTAGTTAACTTATTCTATCATATGTACTATTCTTTATGTTTAGTTACTATAACTATATTATATTGCATTTCTGCAACTCATTACGACCATGCGTTTTGTGTTTTAAAGGACATTCTACCTCAGCGTCCCACAGAACATGAAGCGGGACCATCAGGACCATCATCCAGCATACCACCCGAAGCTGACATCGTTATCTCATAATCAAAGCGTGAGGGTGATGCTGGTTGTAGCCGAGTTCGGCAGGCAGTACAGGCGTGGTCTGCAGGAAAGAAGCCCATACACTAACCCAGATAAGAGGGCGCGCACGATCAAATCCAACAGGGAGCTACCACAGTATCCGACAGAAACTGTGATAAACTCTATCGCCCCTTATGAGGACAGTGTTTATGCCGCGTACATTAATTGGTTGGAGGAACCAGACGTTGCCATTGAGACGCGGGCTGTTACTATCACGCCGAAGTGGCCTTGTGGTATTTCAGACGCAGATGCACAATTAGAGGATACTGTAAGTCATGCACCCACCCACTTGGCCATTACTTGGTAGTCTTGGAATGTGAAATCTAACCTCCGTTGTTTTATTAATGCAGCACATTGATAGTATTGTTACTTGCTGGCCCATCGACAACTGGCGTGTCCTCATATATTCGCCAAAATGTTACCATTGCCCATGCCCACCTATATGTACGTATAGATTTCCAGCTTGCTTATGATATATTTTAATGATGTCACATAATATTTATGTTGCGATTTCTAATAATCTAATTTCAATTTTCAGAGCCATTTGCTTTACAAATGGCACTGCAAGTCCCAAGAACCACCCGACTACTCCGACATTGGCATGCACATTCGAGGTGATCGGTTGGGATATACAAGCCGTGGAGGACTGTCGATTACGTCTTACTGGCTGCACTTATTTGTGGGGATCACTGGGTCGCATTGTTGGTGGACTTGGTTAGGCATAGCATCTCGATCTATGATTCCTCCCTGAAAGGACATTCCAGCCGCGAGATCAATGATGCGATGAAGCCCATTAGTCTGCTCCTCCCGCAGGCACTGCGCAGTTTAGGATTTTGGGATGATCGACCTGACTGCACAAACACGAGAATGCCGTTCCAGTGCCATCGGCAACAAGGTACTCCGACCCAAATTGTAAATAGTAGGGATTGTGGGGTTTTTGTTTGTAAATATATAGAATATATTATGTTAGAGCGGCCTTGGGATTTTATAGCCGATCATGGCCAATTCTTTAGGATTAAATTGCATTAGATCTTTTTGTAGGTCGAATACAATGATGTAGACGTTGGTTGTTGATTATATCAATAAAATAATTTTTTAAATATCTATTTTGTGTGTTGGCTTTGATGTGTTGATTGCATTGATTTGTGTTGTAATATTGTCGCGGTTGTGGTGTGTTGGTGTTGTTGTGTTTGGTGCTGACGTTGTAATTGTTGTGGTGTGTTGTTTTTGGTTGTGATGTTGTGACGGAGGTGGTGAGATATTTTGGTGGTGATGCTGTATGTGGTGATGTTGCTGTGTTTGTGGTGTTGTGTTTGTTGCGTTGATGTGTTGATGGTGGTGATGTTGTGTTGGTGTTGATGTGTTGGTGGTGGTGATGTTGTGTTGGTGTTGATGGTGGTAATGTTGTGTAGATGTTCTGTTGGTGTTGATGTGTTGATGGTGTGTTGTGTTGATGGTGGTGACATTGTTGTGCTAATGTTGTTGGTCATGGTGTTGTTAATTATACCTAATGCGAGATTAGTGACGGCGAATGGCTATCGCGTGTTAACAAAACGAGATGTATGTGATCCATGAACAATAACTTATTCAATCAACATATAACAAAACATGGTGTAAATTAAAAAAATATTGCGTAAGTCATAATTACAAACTAGACAAAACAAACTAGATAAAACATTCATCACACAACAAAACATCGTGGCAAAAATATAAATAAGTTCGTAGATCTTAATCATAAATTAAAATAATTATTTAAGTGTCCGCTAGATTCAAGGGGTTTCTACATGTTACGCGATTGTGACCTCGTTGCTTACATCGAGAACACCTTCGAATGACCACTTCTTCACCGGAAGATGGGATGCGTGTATTCTTAGGTCGACCGGATGGAAAACGACCAACTGGTGGTTTGACAATGGTTGCTCGAATCTCGCTGGGGACTTGCCAAAAGGTCGGATCACCTACAAGGTGAATCTCGGCGGCATACGCAGCTAATAGCGTGCCATTATGATAATAGTTGGAGCAAAATTCTCCATACCTGCCCCTGATGAATCTAATTGCAGCCATTGCGTAGGCACATGGTAGCTATTGTAGGTTGAAGCGCACTGGCATGTTTTCGCATTAAGATCTACTATTGCAATTTCACCTCGACCTCTAACTTCGAACTCATAATGCGAAACTGGATAAACGGACATAGTTAGTGACAGTGATTCCTCTATTTTAACTTTTGCAGAGGCCGCATCAGTTAATGTGTTGTCCTCGTGTTTAACAGCTTCTTCTCTCATCTCATAAAACCATCGTTGCAACACAGTACGTATCCAATCAGCTAAGGCCA
This sequence comes from Xylocarpus granatum, assembly GCA_019650275.1. Classification (NCBI taxonomy): domain Eukaryota; kingdom Viridiplantae; phylum Streptophyta; class Magnoliopsida; order Sapindales; family Meliaceae; genus Xylocarpus; species Xylocarpus granatum. The sequence continues at coordinate 347,260 of BNST01002239.1, forward strand.
TGATGGGAAGGGTCGTGCATCCTTCAACATGCATTCAGGCTCTCAGCAATGTTCGTAGTCATTATGTCGTATCGCCTAGTGGAAAAATGACATCTTGCCCAACGATGAAAACCGACATCATTTTCCAAATAATTGGCAGCATCATTGTGAACTAACCTTAGCTTCTCCATGTGCTTCTCAAATTCACCAAAAACAAATGCTTTGGCAGCTTGGTAGAAACCCATAAGGAAAGCATCTTTCTTGCGGTCTTTGAATTTGAACTTTGTTTTTAGATTTCCTTCAATATGATATGCACAAAACCCGTGGTATGCTTCAGGGAAGATTGTTCTTATACCTTTTATAATGCTGTCGTGGCGATCTGAGACAAACACAGGATCTTCAACAGGGCCAAGCGCATTCCGTAGCTTCGTTAAAAACCATTCCCACGAAGCATCGTTTTCTGAGTCCCCAACTCCAAATGTGACAAGATATATTTGATCATTTCCATTAAAAGCGGCTGCAACAAACATGGTGCCGCGATACGTACCCTTCAGGAATGCTCCATCAATAGCAATCATTGGCCGAATTGCCATACGAAAACTGCTTAAACAAACTCCAAGTGCCATGAAGGAATATAAGAAGTTTGTATCAGCGTCAGATTCTATATGCGTTATCGTACCTAGATTCCTCTCTTCAAGTACGTAACAAAATTGTGGCAACAAGTTGAATGATTCTGCTGGGTCTCCACACGCTAATTTAAGTGCTTCTTCTCTTGCTAGCCACGCTTTTTGGTAAGATACCCGGACTCTAAACTCTCGATGTATGTCATCGTGAATGTTGTTTGGAGTATAAATCCTCTTAGGGTCCTAGAATTTGTCCATAACATATTCACCAATAAACCGATTGGTTGCTTGGCGGTGGCTTAGATTTAGTTGGTCGCTTCTACATGTATGCTCGGATTCACACGCTTAATACACCAATATCCACCATCTCCATCTGGATTAGTTGCTCGAATTCGCCATTTGCAACCGTCAACAACACATCTAACCTCAAATCGATCCGTCGTTGACTTTGCAACTGGAAATTGGAAATTATTCCTCAATGCCAATACACCCAATGCGTCTCGTAGCTCTTTCTTTGAATTGAAAAGTTGGCCAATATCTATCATGTTATATGTAGACACGGACATTGCATCCTCACCTGTAGAAAATGATGGTGGAATAAGTGGCATACGAGAACCATGTGTGGAAGACTTGAAGGACCAGCCATATCATCACCAATCCTCCTAGATGTGTCACTGTCACGAGCTTGCTGACTCAAGTTTGCAGCTGCATACGTATTATCATTTTCGAAGTCATTCCTCCACGTATGAGCTGGCATTTCGTTAGCGATGTCAACACCTTGACCTTGCACAAATGCCGGGGCCTCAAAGAAATCGTGCACATGCTCTTCATTTATTGAGCAAAACGCATATTCTCCACGGCTAACTGAAGCTCCACGCTGTATTGGTTCAGGCTCCATAGGATTTGTATAGTATTGGCCATAATCGAATTGGTTACTATCCCCAGAAGATACAACTGGTTGTGTAGAAATCTCTGCATCGAAAGCTGACATGTTACTTTCAGGTACCCTGGGCTCACTGGGAACAACTTGCTCTGCAGAGAGATAAAGTATAGAAAGATCTTTACACCATTCCGGCCTAATACTATGCATAAAACCGGATACACTAGAATCATCATCAATGTCAACATATATACGATATCCTGTCTCTGCATCTTTGAATCCAGTTTTCAGTTGAATGTTAAATTTTGCTAGATTAATTCTAGTGTGCTCGCATATTACGGCCAATAATTTATGGTACTGAATATCTTTCGGAACAGATATAAGCCAGACCCATCCACCGTAGTATTTTTCTGAACCATCAGATAACATAACCCATGATCTTCCATGCCGAATGCCAACAGGTACGATTTGAGCCATATACCTGAAAATTAACAGACAAATTAATAATTAATGTTTATAACCTTTATAATTATAAATTGTACAAATATAACAAGCTAATTTTTCTAATAAAATGACTAAATTACATAACATAAATATACAAGAGAATCAAGGCCTGGGGTCCCCGCGAACCCAGGGCAAAAACGCATTGGGTCCCTGCGGACCCAGAGCAGAACACACTCTGGGTCCCCTTGGGACCCAGAGCAAAAATGCCCTAGGTCCCCGCGGGGCGGAAATTGAGCATCACGTGCCAGACTCTCCTGTATTCGCTGCCCGCCGAATTCACCCACCGTCTTTCCTCCTCCTTCTTTTGCATTTTCTCACCTAAACACACCGAAAATGACCCTATTTGCTACATTTTACTCTATCTACACTCTTACTTCTCTACTATTGTTGTGTTAACATTTAATAAAATGTTAAAAGAAAAAGAAAGAAATGAACTACTACACCAAAAACTTAATTTTCACTAATTACAGAAATATGTCTATTATTTCTAAAAACACAAATAAAGCAAAATTCTATGCAATAATATACTTGTATTACCTTTTTTTTGTTGTTGTTATATTCTTTATGCTGTGGATGGCTAAACTCATAATTAATTGGCAAAGCAACGGTGACGAGATGAGAAGAAGTTGAGTGACGAAATGGTAAGAAAATGGAAAGATGTTTGTTTTTACCTTTTAGTTAGGTCTGATGGTAGAAATGAAATTGTGTTTCAGGGTTTGGGGGCAAAATCGTTCAAAGTGATTAGTTTGGTAAGAATGAATTAGGGTTAGTCATAAATGTAAAAAAGGGTAAAAATAAAGTTATTTTCGAAAATTTCCCCAAGAAATAAAGTCGGATTTAGAAAAATTCTACCATCAATTTACCAAAATACACCACAAGTGGTATTAATATATGGTGAGAATGAAAGGGTACTTTTGTAAGCTCGTCAGAAATCTTGCACGCTCGGTTCTATCTAACTAATCAATGGATTACTTGGGTGTCGAAATATCATTGGATGGATGGTGAAATGTACACAGGTGGCGATCGTGTACAGCGTGTACGAGCTATAGGAAGAGTGATATTGATCTCAAGAAAAGAGATATTTAGAGGATCAAAAATATCTGGCTAAGTCGTCCACGTTGGCCAGTGGTAGAAGTTCGATCTTGAATCATGCCTTGCACTTTTTCTGAGCCTTTTCCCTTTCTCCAAACCATTTAACTGTTCATTTTTTCCTTCCTTTCTCTTCTTCCTAACACCTCCTGTGTAATATCTCAGATCCAAATTTCTACGTAAAATAAAAAAAATTGCAGTTTTGCGCAACGAAATGGGTGAAGAGGTGAAGATGACAGATTATGAACCTAACGACAACGGAGAGAATAACGGCGACGAAGAGAGAATTCTTGAGTGGGAGATGGGCTTACCAAACGGGGAAGATCTAGCGCCTTTATCACAGTCGTTAATTCCTCCGGAACTCGCCTCGGCTTTCAGCATCTCTCCAGAACCGCACCGTACGCTCCTGGACGTTAACCGCGCGTCGCAGAGTACGCTCACGACGATACGTGGCAGCCACTCTAACGCTCTCTCTTCGACAAACAACAACAACATCAATTCCTGTACAGAAACGCAGGACCTGATGGTTCTCGAAGCGGATGAGGCGGATCAAAACGGGTCGGGTTCGGACTCAAGAAAGTCCAGAAAACCCGACTGTGCTGAAGAAGCGGATTCGGCTCTCAGGACAGACAATTCAAACGAGGATCCGTCGGCGAGGGCGCTAAAACGGCCGCGTCTGGTGTGGACCCCGCAGTTACACAAACGATTCGTAGACGTGGTGGCTCATCTAGGGATAAAAAACGCGGTGCCGAAGACGATCATGCAGTTGATGAACGTTGAAGGATTGACTCGCGAGAACGTTGCGAGTCACTTGCAGAAGTATCGGCTATATTTGAAGAGGATGCAAGGGTTATCAAACGACGACCCGTCTTCTTCCGATCATCAATTGTTCGCGTCCACGCCGGAGCCGCCGCAGTGTTTGCATTACGAGAGCGGAACCGGAAACGGTGGGGCCCACGTCAGTCATAACAACAATAATAATGGAAGTAAAAATAATGGTAATAGTAATAATGGGCACGCGGGTGTTCCGATGTACGGGGCGCCAGCAGCAATGGTGTCAGTGCCGATGTACGGGATGATGAACCAGGGATTTCACCATGGTTACGCGTTAGACCAGAATATGTATAATATGAATATGGGTATGAATATGAATATGATGCATCAGAGGGACTGGTCTACGAACAAGCACGGGCATGGGTCGGTTGCGTCGTACCCTCATCATATGGCTCCTTCTAGTGATAATTGATTGAATGAATGGATTTACGGGAATTTTGACCGCGCCTTGAAAAGAGGTGATCTATATTTTGTTTTTTAATTTTTCATACTGTGTTGCTATGTTATCTGACATATACTTATATGTATATTAAAGATAGGATTTTGGGTTGCGATTTTAGCTATAGCTACTACCAGGCAAATAGTCTTAATTGAAGCAGATAAACTTCTGATTGCTGGAAAAGCGAATGGCAGAAATGCTGGCATTAACCATTTTTTAATTTTTATTTTATTTTATTTTTTGCACGAATAACGGGATACGTGGATTTAATTTCCTTGTTCTGAAATATTATTTATTTGTTTTTGAATATGCTATAAGCCCTGTAACTTCAATCCGCTGTAGTTTAAAAATAGGATAAACAGAATTTGAGTATTAAAAGTGATGATGGGAATGATTGGAAAGGAAATACACTCGTGAGGATGAGAAGTGGGTAACTTAAAGTGAAGATTGTTTACCATCTAATTGCCTGAGATGAATGATAATATACTCTTCTTTATGTAGTCAGATTGCACAATGACCTATTTTTACTTTCTTTCAGCTAACTCAATTTATAATGCAATGTTCTGCTGTTTTTGAATTGTAATGCTAGAGTAAAGTTTTGTTGTGTTTGTCAAACTTGTTTTTGTTGAAGTAATTTGTTCATTAAGATTGCGTGCTCTTATGCATAGAGCAGATGTGTTTTGCTGCCTGCTTTTCAAGTGATTTGGCTTCTCTGTTCTTCATGAACTTTCTAATAACAAATTTGCAGGTTGAGAGCTTTCCCTTCATAGCAAGACATTAGCACACAGTTCCAAGGTTATCCATGCTTGCTCTCAGTTGATTGTATACTTGTTTTTTTGACTTGATATATTTGGCTGCATTCTGCATAAGAATTTTTTATATATATATTCTTTTCAATCTTTCAGATTAAGATGCTTCAGCAACTTGGTTTGAAAGTGGCTGTGTTCTGGGTATTAACTTCTCATAAAGTTTGTGGAGAAACTTCTGATGTATATTGCTAACATGAACTGGAATAATGGAATGTGAATCAGCAAAGTTTGCAATCTTCTCAGTCTCAATAGATATCCACTTCCGTTTACCTCATGGCAGCACAGAGTTCCCAGCGTACCACTTGAGGTCTACATAGAGGAAGGCAAATAATAAAGTGCATTCTTAACTTGTTATTTATTAATAAATATTATGAACTTGTGTATTTTCAAACACTTGAAAACCTCTATTTTGGCAATAAACCTGAGTTCATAAATCAATGAAAAAAACTAAGCAAATTTTATAAGGTAACCCCACCATGCTGGGATTGTATGACTTGATCACCTTTCAATCCCCGTCTCTTTGTGATTTATCCACTTGTTTCCCAACTCTTGAAAGAGCCTATTATTTATTTATTGTCTTTTTAATAGTTAAAGGCTTCTGAATGCCAATATAATAGATTATTTATTGTCTTTTTTAATAGTTTAAGGCTTCTGAATGCCAATATAATAGATTTTGTATCTGCTATGGTGTGTATTACCTTGATTTCAAAAACACCTGTTCTGTTGGGCAATAAAAATAATTATTTCAGTGGTGGAAGTTGTTGTGTTATGGGCACTACTGATTTTTGTCTGTCTGCCCCTTCCAATCGTACATTGCGTACAATTCAGTTGCCTTGAAGAGTGATTGTATGATCTTTACTGCATAAGAATTTTCAGTTAGTTGTTGCGGCTGCTCACGTATGGCTTGACTGATTAATGAGTATAATCTATCATAGAATACATTGTGTGTCAGTATCAAGTTCCCGGAATTAATACGAATTTGTTTGTTTCAAGTGATGTTGCAAGGTATCTCCCTTGTCTACTTCACAATTGATTTACACATACATGGGATGGGGGCGGCGGTGTGTTTAATTCCTTGCAAATTGCAGAGAGTTTAGATTTGTCAAGAGAGAGAATGGCAGGAAGAAATATATTTGGTTTGAGTCGAAGGATTAGTACCACGGACATGAATGTGCAGACCTTTTTTTTGCCATCCATCAGGCTCTCTGCCTCTTGCCATATGCTAGATGGTGCTGCTAACAACTTGAATTTTCTTTTCTTCCTTAAGTTAGTTCTTCTACGCAACAGGAGGGATGCTTATTGAAAACTTTGCTTGCCCAAGAAAGAAAAGCCAGTCATACTGAGATATAACATTTTTTGAGTCTTGATGTTTGCCTAAAATAATAAAGAGACTATATAACTTTATCTATGTGGCTGCAAGTGGTCCAAAAAGTTAGTTGCTTAAAGATTAATCAATGAGAATTGATGGAAAAAGTGAATTGATTAAAAAAAAAGGTTCTTTGGTTGAGGATACAAATAGGAGCACTTCTGCCTAAAAGACACCATCTTAATGATGTTTATAAAGGTGTTGGAAAGAAAGGCGTTTCGGTGGTTGAATGTTCAATCAATAGGGATTTTTTTAAGGAACTTGGGAGAATGGCTCCATTAACAACTTCTGTTGAACAAGGTTGAAGGTTCAATAATGTGGCCAGAAGTGCAATTGTCCATTGTGATTGTATCGGCGAGGGAGTTGCACTCTTCAGGAAGGAAAAGGAGGCCAGAAGCCACTAACCTGATAATTCAAAATCGCCGAAACCAATTTAAGGATTGGTTTTGTATTGCAGTGCAAAATTTTGTCAGGGCTTCATTCAATTCGTCATGTAATCATAAACCAGCAGAAATTATCCCTTTTGCCTGCAATAGCCAAAAGAGTTTCACCAAGTTCCTATGCCTTAGCCTTCCCATGCTTTCAATCTCTGCTACAAAATTCCTTCGTCCCTAGTTCCGAATCATGGCCGATTCTCTTGACAACAATTTGTACATTAGAGGAGGGGAGTACTCCTCTACACACTTTTCCAAAACCTCCTTTGCTGATGAGTTGTTCATCTTTGAATTCGTTGGCTGCTTTGTAAAGATTCTTGTAGGAGAACCTCCGAGGACCACATTCTCTTTCCCAGTCTTCACATATTTCTTACAATATAAATGGCTCCACAGATTGCGATCAGTACCACCACTCCTGCTCCTACAGGCAAAATAATAATCCATGACCTATTTACATCTGATTAGAGAGAGATGAACAAGGATATTGAAGAGGATGGAGGTAAAGGAAGCTTTGAAATATCAAGGTTTTGGGCTTGCCCAATCCCGTAGAAGCTCCATCTCCATCGCAGAATATAATGATTACCAGAACCACGATCGTTTGCCGAAGAGAAGCCAACGTACATCAAATCCAACAGAATTTGAGATAGATCGCAGAATAATCCATGATCTATCATGTTTGGTTTTGAGACAGTGATTGGGGCTAGTGTACATTGGAATGCCTTTTCTCCTCCATTGAAGTCTATCCAAATCTGCACTGGATCTCCATTATCCAGACCAAATTTTTCCTCGTACCCTTCTTTTTCCGAAAAATAAGCAGCTGAAGCATTTTCGTTGGAAATCAGGCTGTTCACATCAATTCCCGCAAGGTTGCCATCTGTATCAGTAAATTTAGGGGTTTGAGCCATGATGTGGTTTGTGGGCAGGCCATTGTTTGAGGTATTGAAGGCTCCTAAATATGCACCTTCATCAGCTTTGATGAATTCTACAGAGGGTGAGATGACACAAGCTATGCCAAATATGCCAAATACAAACTTCGTGGAAAATGAAACCGAATAAGAGGATGAAGTGTTGAATTTGATCGGAAGAGGGTAAAAAGCATGACCAATTTGAAAGTCGCGAGTGTTGGATAGCAGCAGTGAACCATTGGGGTGGATGTCCGCCGTGCCATCCGGATACAGTTGGATTCATTGAAGCCATGGTAGATGAACTGATCTTCATCTTGAGCCGAGGCCGATGAGGTAAAAAAATACACCGAAACCAATGCACAAGTATTTAAGAGCTGCGGCCATTGAGGAAGATAGGAAGAAAGGCTTTTGCTTTCAAAAGCAGAGAGCTCTTCCACTGCTTTTGTTAACGTCAAATTCTGGAGAACTAAATTTCCATACTTGGAGATACATTTTCAGATCCAAATTGAAGGTTATTATCATCTTTCAAAGCATTTGCAACGAGGAGAAGATTAATCAAATTGAACCTGGGAAACAACAATCTGGACGCAGAAAATAACATTAATTATTATCAATCTAATATTCCAATGATGAAGTGAAAATGATTGTTCAAGCACCCATGGCTAAGTGGTATTCAAAGAAACGAAATGCATACTTCCAAAGCTTTATCAGGGTGGTTTTCTCTCATTTATATCAATGATCTACTTCGCCAATCTAGGTTCCTAAAGGTCAATTAACAGATCGTTAAGTCATTCACTTGTTCTGAGCAAAAGGTACTGACAAGTAATCACTATTGAGAATGGATTCGAATGATACATCTTCCAATAAAATAGGCCGGGACGCAAGTCTTCGTGTAAATAAAGTTGAATGACAAGTTGTTTTGAGGAAGACAAAATATAGCTTGGATCTCTATATCCTGCAATTAAGATGATAGTTAAATTGAAAGGCAAGGTTATTTCTTGATTGCAAGTTATGGGACAACACTTATTTTGGGTTCTGATTTTATAGCTTCTAAGGTTTATGTCAAATTTCTTCAAATACAAAAAACCAGATTATCATACAGAACAATCCAATATCACAAGTTGAATGCAAGGGGTATCAATCATAGAGATTCTAACAGATACAGTAGATGTTTGATACTCTTTGCAAAATCAATTGCTGGTTCAACGGCCTACCATGAGGGCTGAATCAGTGGTAGACATGGTGTAAATAGAACTATTTCCTGTCATTGAAGGAAATGATCTCTCACTTTCAGAAGCTTCATTGATTTCTGTGCATAGATCTTCAAGTGGCATGACTTCACCGTCCAAGTACTGCATCATCTGTCTCATGCTAGGTCTGATTGCTGGGTTTGGTTGTGAGCAAGACAGGCCGAGTTTCAGTACCAACTCCATTTGCTTCTTCGAATATAGATCTTCCAGATTCGGATCACTAGCAACGCCAATAGGTCCTCTTTTCCTACCAACTTAGTAGTCTGCGGAGTGCTGCCATGATCATATAACGTAGCAAGGCCAAAGTCTCCTAACCTTCCAGTTAGATCGCTGTCTAAAAGCACATTAGCTGGTTTCATATCTCTGTGTAGAACAACTTGTTCCCAGTCTTCATGCAGGTAAAGGAGGCCAGAACATACTACTCTGATAATATGAAACCGTTGAAACCAATTAAGGTTTGTATTTTATTGCCATACAAAACTTTTGTCAAGACTTCCATTCGGCATATAACAGAAATTCTCCCTTTCGCCTGCAATAGCCATGGAGTTTCACCAAGTTTTTATGCCTTAGCCTTCCAATGCTTACAACCTCAGCTACAAATTCCTTCATCCCTGTTCCGAATCATGGGAGACTCTTTTTACAGCAACTTGTGCCTTTGAAGGAAGAAGTCCTCTGCAAACCTTCCCGAAGCCTCCTTTTCAGATAACCTCTTTGTCTTTGAAACCTTTTGTTGCATTGGAGATTCTTATATGTGAACCTTTGCGGAGCATATTCTCCTTCCCAGTCTTCATAGACTTCGTCATATTTCTTCTTCCTCAAAAGGTAAACAGCTGCTCCACTTGTTGTCAGCACAATCACTACGGCCACCAGCAAAATTAAAATTACTAGTTTCAGTTGTGATCTCTCTCTTTATTTTGCGGGCGGTGAAGAAAGGACGGGAAGTCGAGGAAGTGATGAAACATCAAGGTTTAGTGCTGGCCCACTTTTGTTGAAGCTCCATCCCCGAACATAGTGGCTGCTTTTAAGGCTGCCGGTTGATGCAGGGAATCCGACATACGTAGTCTCCAAAAGGATGTGAGAAAGATCGATGTGTTGAAAGGAGAGGTCTGCTTGGTTTTGGAATTTTGATTGGAGCCAGTGGTACATTCGGTAACTTTTCAGCACCACTGTAATCTATCCAAATCTGTATTGGATCTCCACTCATGAGCTTCAAAGTTTTGTTTATCCCTTCTTTATCAGAAAGTTAAGTTGCAGAAGCAGATTCAAGAGAGATGAGGCTGTTCACATCGACTCCCACATGGTTATTATCTATATCTAGCCAGAGTCAAAAGTTATTTACAGTATGAAGCTCAATTGCTAAGATGTGTCTTGTAGATTGACCATCGAACGAAAAGTTAAAAGAGTCCCAAATATTCACTGGGAAGAGCCTCTGTTTTACTGAAGTTAAGGGTCAGCGAGATGACAAAAGCCATGCCCTGACCACCAAAAGAAAGGAATACTGGAACAATGGCAAATACAAAATTCGTGGAAAACGAAAGAGTTTGACTTGAAATGTATTGAATTTGAACGGGAATGGACAGAAAGCATGGCCTACTTGTTGCCCACTGCTAGTGTTTGTAAGCATAAAATACTAAAACATGCTTTAATAACTGAAAATTTAAATTGCGGAAGTCATGAATAACCAACCTCTCGCCATTGCTTTTCTTCACGTTTTTGAGTGTTGCCAAAGCCTTCTAAGCTCTCTAAATCCTCTCAAGATGGTATGTAACAAGAATTTCGAGCTTAGGGACCTTTGCAAAGCAAAACACCTCCCAATTTATAGAATTCTTCCCATCAAAGAATTCTCACACTTAATGGAGGTATTATGGATACTCAATGCTGCAGTTTCATAATTTAAATTTGAATTCAAGAGTTACAAAACATAATGGAGAGTTAAGGGCCATAATTTGGATGTTACAAATTTATTTCTTAATGAATTTTATTGTTACAAATTCAAAATTTGTAACTTACATTCTCCCACTTGGCCCGCAAACTTCAAATTCTCACATACAAGAAATAACATACATGAATCATGGCGATATATTATCAAAATTGATAACTTCTCTTCCATGTATTACAAATATATGATACTTCTTACTGCAACCTTATTGTGTTAATCTTAATGAATAAACCCTATGTTTATTCTTGGTTCCACATAATGACCTTAACTTAATGAATAAACTTCATGTTTATTCTAGGTCTAATACAAATTTTGTTTTCTTTCAAATAAATATGCACACTTTATTAGAAAACAAATAAGTAGAGTTTCATAAATAACAATGAATTTACATATTAGAACCAAGTCCCATATGTATTACATGATCCTTAAACCTTGATGGTGGCATGCCTTTTGTTAAAGGATCTGCAATCATCAATTCAGTGCTGATGTGCTTAATGACCACTTTATTTTCACATTCTCTAATGGCTAAGTACTTAATGTCGATGTGTTTACTTCGACTCCCACTTTTATTATTCTTAGCCAAAAATACAGCAGCTGAATTGTCACAATATATCCTTAATGGCCTAGAAATTAAATCCAAAAGTCTAAGCCCAGGCATGAAACTTTTTAACCAAACTCCATGAGAGGTGGCCTCAAAACAAGAAACGAACTCGGCTTCCATAGTGGAAGTAGCAATCAATGATTGCTTAACGCTTCTCCAAGATACAGCTCCGCTAGCTAACATAAAGATGTATCCAGATGTTGATTTTCTTGAATCATCACAGCCAGCGAAGTCAGAATCTGAGTAGCCAACTACTTCTAGATTGTCAGTTCGTCTATACATAAGCATCTAATCTTTGGTCCCTTGAAGGTACCTTAAGACTTTCTTTGCAGCTTTCCAGTGGTCCATTCCTGGGTTACTCTGATATCTTCCCAACATTTACAACTGCAAAAGCTATGTCAGGTCTTGTACAGACTTGAGCATACATAATGCTTCCAACAGCTGAAGCATATGGAATGTTGTTCATTTGTTCCATTTCGAGATCATTTCTAGGACATTGGTTCAAATTGAACTTATCTCCCTTAACAATTGGTGCTACACTTGGAGAACAATCTTTCATTCGAAATCTTTCTAAAACTTTCTTGATATAGGTTTCCTGAGATAGACCTAAAATACTCTTATGTCTATCTCTATGTATCTTAATGCCAATGACATTAGATGTTTCACCCATATCTTTCATATCAAAATTTTTAGAAAGAAATTGTTTCACCTCATGTAGAAACCCTTTTATTATTGGTTGCAAGTAGTATATCATCCACATATAGAACAAGGAAACAAATTTTACTCCCACTAACCTTCTGGTATATACATTGATCCATGATATTTTCTTCAAAACCAAATGAAGAAATAATTTCATGAAATTTTAAATACCACTGTCGAGAGGTTTGTTTCAATCCATATATAGATTTTTTAAGTTTGCAAACCAAATGTTCACCATCAATGGAAGAAAATCCTTCAAGTTGTTTCATATAAACCTCTTCTTCCAAATCTCCATTAAGGAATGCTGTTTTCACATCCATTTGATGTAACTCTAAATCAAAATGAGCTACTAATGCCATAATCACACGAAAAGAATCTTTCTTTGACACAGGAGAAAAAGTTTCTGTGTAATCAATTCCTTATTTTCTGAGTAAATCCTTTGGCAACAAGTCTTGCCTTGTATCTCTCAATGTTGCCTAATGAATCCTTTTTGGTTTTAAATATCCATTTACACCCTATGGATTTAAATCCTTTAGGCAACTCAACAAGATTCCAGACTCCATTCGTTGACATAGAATTTATCTCATCTTTCATGGCATCATACCATAAGTTAGATTGCTGACAACTCATGGCCTGTGAAAATATTTTTGGATCATTTACGGCTCCAATATTATAGTCTGACTCTTGTAAATACACAATATAATCACTAGAAATTGGTGATCTTTTTACTCTAGTAGATCTTCTTAATGTTGTTTCAACATTTTCTTGAGGATTATGTTGCATAATCGGTTGTTCAACAACTTGATCTACTAAGACATCACTAGTTTGTGAAATTTGATTATCATTTGGTTGAATATCAATCATTGTTTGATCAACATCCATTTGTACCGAAGGAATATTATTGATGACAATCACTTTAGTACTTGAAGTAGACGGTTCTGAATGATCATTCTCAGAAACAATGTTTTGGGATTGATCCCTCCCACTGATCAAGTCATTCTCAAATAAACTTAGCATTTCTTGATTCCACAAACTTAATGTGATATGATGGACAATAAAATTTGTATCCTTTAAACCTTTCTGAATATCTAACGAAATATCCACTTATGGTTCTAGGATCCAATTTCTTTTCTTGTGGATTGTAAACTCTTATTTCAGAAGGACAACCCCAAATGCGTACATGTTGCAAACTCGGTTTCCATCCTTTCCATAACTCAAATGGTGTTTTTGAAATAGCCTTAGTTGGAACCCGGTTTAATATGTACACAGCTGTCTTAAGAGCTTCTGTCCACAAGGACTTAGGAAGTTTGGAGTTGTTAAGCATACTCCGTACCATATCCAATAATGTTCGATTTCTTCTTTCTGCTACACCATTTTGGTCTGGAGAACCAGGCATAGTATATTGGGCAATAATCCCATGCTCTTGAAGAAATCTTGCAAATGGCCCAAGTGCTTGTCCATTTTCTGTGTATTTACCATAGTATTCACCACCTCTATTTGATCTCATAATTTTTATTTGCTTACCACATTGTTTCTCTACTTCAGTTTTGAATATTTTAAAAGCATGTAATGCTTCATCTTTAGTATTCAACAAGTAGAGATACATAAATCGTGAATAATCATCAATAAAAGTGATAAAATACTTATAACTATATGAGTCTATATTGATACTACAAATGTCTGTTTGTATGATTTCTAATAAGTCTGAACTCCTCTTGGCACCTTTCTTTGACTTGTTGGTCTGCTTACCCTTTATACAGTCCACACAAGTATCAAAATCAATAAAATCTAAGGCATTAAGTACTTTATCATTTACTAACCGTTTGATTTTTTCTATGGAGATATGTCCTAATCTCCGATGCCACAACATAGAGGAATTTTCATTCATAACATTTCTTTTAACATCAACATGAGTATGCATTGTATTATAACAAGCATTATTTTGTAAATTAATATGAAAAAGACCATCAGACAATGTACCACTTCCAACAAGATTTGATTTATAAAAAATTTTCATAAAAGTATCGGAAAAGTTGAAGGAATATCCATAGGGTACAAGTCTAGAAATAGAAATTAAGTTTCTAGAAAAAATTAGGAATATAAAAGGTCTTTTCCAGATTCATTACAAAACCACTATTGAGAACTAAACTGCATGTCCCAATAGTCTCTGCAGTTGAGCTTATCTTATTTCCAAAATAGATAAAACGTTCAGCTCCCACTAGTTTCCTTAGGTTTTGCAAACCCTGCAAAACATTCGTAATATGGATTGTAGAACTAGAGTCAATCCACCATGTGTTATGACAAACTTCAGTCATATTAGATTCATAACTTACAAAAGAAAAAAAATACCTTTCTTAACAAGCCATTGCTGAAACTTGATACAATCCTTCTTTATATACCCCTTTTTCTTACAAAAGAAACATTTGGATTCTTTCTTTATTTCAGCTTGGACAGGTATTTTGCTTTTCCCTTTCTTCTTAATCTTTCCTTTTGTTGCCAAATGTGCACTTTGAATGTTTACTCCCATTTCTGCAATTAACCTTCCCTCTTCTTGAGCACACATGGTCATCAATTTATCTCTTATCTTCATGATGTGCTCTCGCACACCAGTGATGGTGGTAAGTTTCATGGAAGAGAATTGCATAATAAGGGTACTGGCTAGTGCTTTATCTGATGACTCAAATTGTTCATCAATAGCCTTCATCAAAGCACGGACATCATCATGCTGAGCGACTGAACCACGTATACTAGCAGAAATTTTAGTCTTTATGAACATTACACTAAGACGATTAGATCGCTCCCAACTGTTCATAAAGCTTAATTTGTGCTGGAGTGCTAGCATCAGTAATAGGTGATGGTTCATCTTTCTGTATAGCATAATCTATATCTTGCCACCCTAAATACAACAATATTTTCTCTTTCTATGTCTTATAATTATCTCCTACTAGTTCAGGAACATCTAAGTTGATATCAGATATATTTGTAAGTTGTGATGCTGCAAAAATACATACTTATGATGAATTTTATTGAGGCTTAAACATTATCATATTTTATCAATATAAAATATGCATAAAATATGAATCGCATGACATAAAATACTACCTGTGGGTTAAATATTTTATTCAAATAGATTCACATATCTTAATGATAAAACTATTATATTATCTCTAATTTCTTAACTCTTGTGGGTAAATTAAGAAAAATAATATAATATTTTATCTTAATTAATCATATAAACGTAATAAAAAGTTCCTGTGGGATAAAATTTATCACATCTAATATGATCAATTACAATTAATGTCTTAAATTATATGTGATCCTTACATAATATAAAGTTTTATCTAACTTAGGGATGCTGTGGCTATTCCCTAATATTTTAAACTTTTTTATGGATCACTAAGACATTTCAATAAATATATATGCCTTATAGAAATTTTATCCAAAATATTTCTATATTTATTGTACAGGTAATAGAGAGTAATATATTTAGCTAACAATCATAGTAGGTCAATTCCCAGGAAAGATTAGAGGGGTCACAAGCGGTCCCACTTAAAACCTAACCTCTTTAGACAAAATTTTTCAAACATGTAATTATAAGCACATAAAATACTGCAACTATGCCTAACAATAATACTTCAATATGGCATTTTTCTATTTACTTAAATTTTATTTATTTATTTTTTAATGTATTTGCATACTATACTATTTACCGTCTCTAAAATGTATGCATAAAAATATAAAATACATAAATTCAGCAAATTATTTTATTACATCATAAAACACAAAATATATGCTTAAAATAATTAAATCCAAATTATGCATATAACATGACATAAATAATATGCATAAATTCAAACATTTAAATTATACAATATAATTTAATTAACAAAAAAATTAAATTAATTATAAATAAATTTGATCGTATTAAAATATTTATAAATATATTTTAAATACAAATCACAAATTTAATAATGGACATTTTTTAAATTTTTGCAATTAATATTAACATTAAAAAACACATAGCAATATTAAACGTGTCTAAATAATATAAATTTGGTCATGACCCAGTGGTTAAGTTTTGTTATGCATGGCCTGGGTTCGAATTTAGCCCATTCTAATATATTTTTCAAATACTAAAGAAAACCGTATGACATGTCATCCACTGGTAAAGGGTCTTCTTCAACCTCCAGCTGGGTCAACCCGACCCGAATTAAGACCCACGAACCCGAAAACTTATCCGACCAATTTTTCAACCATTTTTGACACTGTTTTTAATGTTTTTTACGTCCAAAAATGTTATAAATATAATGTTAAAATAATTTATAACATATATTTTTAATAAAAATATAAAAATATAAGTTGCATGGAAAAATAAAAAACTTTAACAAACCCATAACTCTATTTCATATTTTTCTTTCATGCAACTCAACAAAATAAACAAGGCAGAGATTATAAACATGCTCTGATATCAAATGTAAGCATAAAATACTAAAACATGCTTTAATAACTGAAAATTTAAATTGCGGAAGTCATGGATAACCAACCTCTCACCATTGCTTTTCTTCACGTTTTTGAGTGTTGCCAAAGCCTTCTAAGCTCTCTAAATCCTCTCAAGATGGTATTTAACAAGAATTTCGAGCTTAGGGACATTTGCAAAGCAAAACACCTCTCAATTTATAGAATTCTTCCAATTAAAGAATTCTCACACTTAATGGAGGTATTATGGATACTCAATACTGCAGTTTCATAATTTAAATTTGAATTCAAGAGTTATAAAACATAATGGAGAGTTAAGGGCCATAATTTGGATGTTACAAATTTATTTCTTAATGAATTTTATTGTTACAAATTCAAAATTTGTAACTTACAGTGTTGGTTAGCTGCAGTAGACCATTATTGACTGATGTGAATCCATCTCGATGCAGACATGAATTTTCATTGAAACCATGGTAGACAAACAAGGAGGACACGGCTTGCATCATGACCCAACAACAAGGAGGACACGGATGCATAGAAAATTAAACAAAAGTAAAGTGATTTAAGAGTTGCATCCGTTTGAGGAAAGTGAATTCCCTTATGCTGGGGATGCTCCTTCAAAGTCTTGTATCTTTATATCCTTCGCATTTCCTGGATCATGAATAACAATTACAAGTCACATCATTTCGATTCAGAGCATGCCTTTTAACTTCGATTGAAATTCAAGAAGGTAAACACAAAAGGTTGTCTCCACTAAATAAAAATAAAAAAGGATTCCAACCAGTTAACAAAGGGATAACCGGAGATAAGGTGATAACACCGAAAGTTGTCTCAACAAAATTAATAACATAAACAAGTTATTCTAGCCGATTACCGAAGGGATAGATTGTTCCCAGTACATAATGAACAACAACCGATGAATCATTACAATTAACAAAGAATTCTTCTTCCTGGTGATAGCCAGGTCGAGGTTAGAACAATAACATGCACATTGAATCTTTTACCGCAGGTCACCTTCAATGTTTAAATCGGGATTGTAATAGAATAGGTACAGCATTGTTTATTCTAGCCAACTAACGAAGGGACAAGTTACTACAATAATAGTTGATTCATTGAAAATTTATTCCTTGGTCAATCGTGGGAGACTCACTCGACTGCAAGTTTTGGTTAATTAGAAGGAAGTATGATAAACTGCTTGTCTTTGAATCCTTTGGTTGCTTCGTCCATATCCTTGTGGGTGAAGTTTTCAGGACTATATTCTCTTTCCGAGTCTTCACATACTTTGTATTTCTCCTTCCTAACAACATAAATGGCTAGAACACCCAGTCAAAATGATAACCAAAGACTGATTTCCTTCTGATTTTGAGGCCCGGATCGTGGAGAATGTTGGAGGAGGAAGCTTTGAAATATCGAGGTTTTGAGCTGGTCCTGTCCCGTTGAAGCTCCATCCCAGAATATACTGCTTGTCTCCACCCATTTCAGTTGCTGCAGAGAAACCAACATACATGGAATCCAAGAGAATTTCAGAAACATCGATGGGTTTTGACAAGAGTGGCTGGTTTGGTTTTGGGACTGTGATTGGTGCTAGTGTTACATTGAGTAACTTTTCTTCTCCATTGTAGTCTATCCAAACCTGTGCGGGATTTGCATTACGCATGAAAATGCTTTCATTATACCTTTCTTCTTCTGAAAAAGAAGTTGTAGAAGCAGATTCATTAGAAATCATGCTGTTCACATCAATTCCCACGTCTTCCATCGATATCCTTAAATTTATAGGTTTGATCAGTGTAAAACTCAATTGCTGGGATGTGATTTGTAGGCATGCCATTGTTTGAAGAATTGAAGACAACCAAATATCCACCTACATCAGCATGACAAAAGTCTAGAGTAAGTGAGATGACAAAAGCCAGACCATGACCATAATAATACATGCCGGATACAAAGTTGGTGAAAAACGAAAAAAAATTGAGATGAAGATGCCGGATACAAAGCATGACCTTTTTGAAGCTCGGTACTGTTGGTCAGCAGCAGCAGACCAATGGGGAGGATCTTTGCCAAGCCATCCAGATGCAGTTTGGATTCATTGAAGCCATGGTAGATGAACTGATTTTCATCTTGATCCAAGGCCAAGGAGATCAAAAATATACTGAAAACAACACAAAAGTAAAATGATTTAGGAGCCAAGGCCAAGAAGGGAAGTAGTATGCTTTTCAGAAACAGAGAGCTCTTCCCCTGCTTTTCAACCTCAAACTCCTGAGAAATAAATTTCCCTAACATAGCTTTACTCTTTCAGACTCAAATGTCAAAAGGAGAATGTTGATCAACCAGAACCTGTCAACAGTAACAAAGGAAACAATTTTTAAAGCAACCATGGAAACTCACATATCATTTTTCTTTTATTATCTTCTACCCTTTCCACACTGACCAGAGGACATTAGGATGAGGATACACATACATTGTATATACATGTGCTGCAATTGCTTTGAATGAGCTAAATATTCAAGATGACATAGAGAACATAGAAATCTGCCAAAAAGTTTTTAGGCTTGTTATTATTCTTCACGTTAGCTGGATTACCCATAATAAATTGCAGTTCTGCGTCATACACCGGAAAACATGTTTTTTTTTCTTCTTCTTTTATTTCTTTGTTTTTGTCTTTGAAAAGCTTTTCGACAAATTTTTCTACAATCGACATAACATGAAGAAAGTTATATTAACTATTCGTGGGTTATTATGATTATTCGCCCTTCAGCAATATTAATTATTATCATTTATTTGAACTTCTACCCTTCTACATTTATGTGACAAATAATGCAGTCAATGATAATAACAAGCCATTAATTTCTGGCAAGTAATTAATGAAGAACGAGTTTTTCCAAGCATACACCTTTGAACACAACACCGTTAGTATTGTAAAACAAAATTGATAATGAAATTGCCTTGGAACAATGCAAAAACTGTTTGTATGAAATCTAATTATAATACATTCTAAATGTTAACCTATGTCCTGTCAATATACTACTACATTGCCAGCAATCTCCAAATGAGAAGGAACCCTGCTTAAAGTGATGGAAGGGGTGATTATTCATACTCTAAGGTTCTTGAACAGTCAGAATTTGTTTTCTGGCTGCCTTTTCGTTGAGGGCATGTCCAGTTTCCTCTATTTGTTGCGTTACTTGCTTCAATTTATCATATACCATCGGCATTTCAAGGTTATTTTGGGTTTTGACATTGCCGCTTCTAAATCTGACACAGAACACCTGTTCAGGATTTTCTGTAAAACTATGTGCCAGAATAAATGTATGCGAACATGCATGTATAACAAGATATATATCAAACAGAACAATACCATGTCTAGTTTATGTAGAATAGAGGTAGTGTCATTTAGAATTCGTAGCAAGTTACATAAACAGTAAGTATATTATATTCTTTGCAGTTTACAGTGGCTACAGAGTGTGTGTACCGCATGGTCCATGGCAACACTATTGGTTCAACGGCCTACTGCGAGGATTGAATCAACGGTGGAACTGGTGTCGGCAGAACCATTATTTCCTGTCAGTGAAGGAAATGAAATTCCACTCTCAGAAGCTTCGTTGGTTGCTGAGAATAGGCCTATTACAACACCTTCAGGTGGTATATCCGGTAATGTGACTTCACCATCCAGATACTGCATCACCTGCCTCATGTTAGGCCTGGCTGCTGGGTTATGGTGTGAACAAAACAGGCCGAGTTTCAGAACTAACTCCATTTGCTCCTCAGCATAAAGATCGTCAAGTCTCGGATCACTAGATTCGAGAAAAGCTCCTCTTTTCCAGTAATCAGTGACCCAATCAACCAAATTTATTGCTTCAGTCAAACCTTGCTGTTCTATGGACCTTCTTCCGCAGGCCACTTCAAGCATAAAAACTCCAAATGCGTATACATCTGTGCTAGTACTTGCCTTTCCTGTTTTCATGAGTTCTGGAGCCATATATCCAAAAGTCCCTACCAACTTAGTGGTCTGCAAAGTGCTGCCATGATCATATAACCTGGCAAGGCCAAAATCTCCCAACCTTCCGTTTAGATCGTTGTCTAAAAGAACATTAGCTGGTTTTATGTCTCCGTGGAGAACAACTTGTTCCCAATCTTCGTGGAGGTAAAGGAGGCCAGAAGCTACTCCTCTGATAATTCGAAATCGCTGAAACCAGTTAAGGTTCGGTTTTGGACTATTGCTATGTAAAATTCTGTCAAGGCTCCCATTAGGCATATAATCGTAGACCAACAGAAATTCTCCCCTTCGCCTGCAATAGCCTCGGAGTTTCACCAAGTTCCTGTGCCTTAGCCTTCCCATGCTTGCAACCTCTGCTACAAACTCCTTCATCCCTTGTTTTGAATCGTGGGAGACCTTTTTGACGGCAATTTGCACATTTGTAGAAAGAACTCCTCTATAAACCTTTCCGAAACCACCTTCTCCAATAATATCTTTGTCTTTGAAACCATTGGTTGCTTTGTAGAGATTCTTGTACGAGAACCTTTGCGGACCATATTCTTTTTCCCAGTCTTCATAGATTTCTTCATATTTCTTCCTCCTCACAAGGTAAACGGCTGCACCAATAGTTATCAAGATAACAACTACAGCTACAATTAAGACAATAATTGTCCGTCGAGGTCCCGCAATTGCTTTTGCGGATGACGGAGAAAGGACGGGAAGAGGAGGAAGACTTGAAATATTAAGGTTTTGTGCTTGTCCATTTTTGCTGAAGCTCCATCCTAGAATACAATGCTCACTTAGAACTGAGCCGGTCGATGCCGAGAAGCCAACGTACATTGTTTCCAAGAAGATTCTGGAAAGATCGATGCGTGTTGACAAGAGAGGCCTGTTTGGTTTTGAAATTGTGGTTGGAGCTAGTGTTACGTTGAGTAACTTGTCATCACCCTTGTAGTCTATCCAAATCTGCATTGGATCACCACTTATGAGCTCCAAAGTTTTGTTCATCCCTTCTTTATCGGAAAAATAAGTTGCTGGAGCAGATTCAAGAGAGCGCAGGTCGTTCACATCGATTCCCACATGGTTATCATTTATATCATCGAATTCAAGGCTTTGTATGGTATCAAGCTCAATTGCCAATATGTGGTTCGTAGACAGGCCAATGTTTGATTCATTGAAGAGTCCCAGAAATTGACTCGGAAGAGTTTCTGCCATCGGGAAGTCCATCGACGGGGAGATGACAAAAGCCATGCCATGGCCGCCCAAAGTAGGATATTCTGAAACAATGCCAAAATGAAAACTCGTGGAAAATGAAAGAGACTGGGAAGAGGATGTGTTGAATTTTATGGGGTATGGGTAGAAAGCATGTCCAACTTTTTGCAGGCCGTCGATAACGGTGTTGGTCAGCTGCAATACACCATTGCCTTGGACTGATGCGAGTCCATCTCGACGAAGTTGTGGATCTTGGTAGAAGCCGTGGTACACGAACTCGTCATCATCTCGAGCCAAGGCCAACCAAATTAAGGACAAACAGAAAACTGTACAAAAGTGAACTGATCTAAAAGCAGCAGCCATTGATGAAAGCAAAATTGCCTACGCTGTTGTTATATATTTTCAGCTCCATTTGGCTTTCTAAAGGACACGGCCAAATCTTCAACTTCCACGCTTCTTCCACTGTCAAGACAATCAAGCATTGGAAAACCAGAGGACGCGGTTTGAGGATTGAATATTGTTGGATATTTACATACGGATCCCTGCCTTTTTGTTTTTTTATTTTTATTTTTATCAAATAAGTTCTTAATTTCTAAAAAATGACAAAAATTCTCCTCAGGGATAGAATAATGCTGTTTATTTGCTTTAAATCCTATTATTAAAACGAACATAAACTAGGAATGAAGATCATTGAAATAAGTTAACTACTTCATTAGAGATTAAAGACTTATTTTAAACAAATAAATAAACTATGACTCTATTTATAAAAACATTAAGATTTGAGAATCTAGGTGTTATTACCCTCAACTCCCCCCCTAATCATGAAACTACTACTGATGGTGTATATGTGAAAATTTAAAACAAAAAAATCACAAGCAATTATTGGAGTCAATGTTGACAAGTCGGGTCTTGCATATAATTAATGGCAAACGAGTTAGACCGCTCCCTCATTCAATACGGAAACAGAAGAAGACACTGGTCAAAGCTGCAGGTTTCATGTATCAGTTTTCAGAAACCAAATGATTCATGCAAAATGAACCTAAATGATATTAATTTGACGAGTTATATCTGACAGTCAGCAAATAGCAATGGAGCAGTGAGTAAGAAAAATAAGGAAATCATGGTGTTACCAGTAATCTCCACATGAACAGGAACCCTGCTTAAAGTGATGGAAGCGATAATTGTCCCTCAATATTATATGTTTGTCCGTGATCATCGATACATATTTCATGAAAGTATGGCAATCCGTGCATACTCTAAGGTTCTTGAACACTCGAATTTGTTTTCTGACTGTCAAGCTTATGAGACCAAAACAAACTGCAAGTCTTTCGCTGTGATATAAAGCCATACCGTCTTTTTCTTCAACGGTATATCCAATGTCTTCTATTTGCTGCGTTACTTGTTTCAGTTTCTCGTGTACTCTTGGCATTTCAGGATGTGATTTATCCCGTGAAAAGAAAGTGTGAATCGTATTGTTTACTTCTATCCAGCTACATCCTGGTTCCTTTGCAACCTCTTTCAGTTTCATTAGCTTCCTTTGTTTATCAGCATCAGCCCATTCCCCTACTTCAGCATACATATTTGAGAGGGTAACATAAGCAGTTGCATCGTTTGGATCCAGTTCTATTATTTGCTTGGCTACAAATTCTGCCATTTGAAGGTTATTGTGGCACCGGCAAGCTGCAAGTAAAGGTCTCCATATTGGAGCGGCAGGTGTCATGGGCATGTTGTTAATGAAATTGAGGGCATTTTCTAGTTTCCCAGCTCTTCCCAGCAAGTCAACCATGCAGCTATAGTGTGTCTCTTCTGGTAGGATACCATACTCCATCACCATGGATTCAAATATTTTCAGGCCTTCCTGGACTAAGCCAGAGTGGCTACACGCACAAAGAACTGCTAGAAAACTATAATTGGTAGGCTTAATTCCTTCCTCAACCATCTTTCCAAACAAGATTATAGCCTTTCCTGGACAACCGTTTTGCGAGTAAGCTTTGATCATTGAATTCCATGATACTACATCTGCTGCTGACATTTGGCTGAAAACCCTCTCTGCTTCTTCCACACTTCCACATTTATTATAAGCTTCTATCAGTGAGCTTCCCACGTGCCTGTTCAATTCGAACTTGGATTTCACTATCCGAGAATGTATCTTTTCACAAGTTGAAAGCGATGGCAGCAAAGAACATGCTTTCAAAATGGAGGAATAGGTAAACTCATCACATGCTATGTCATTCCTAACCATTTCATTATAAGCTTCCATAGCTTCCCCATCTTTCTCATTGTGAACAAACCGTGCTATTTGAGCATTCCATGAGACATTAGATGCTGAGCTTCCCATCTCTTCAAGCTGCTTCTTTGCTTCCCATGTTTCTCCAAGTCCTGAGTACGTATCCACAATGGCAGTTCCCACAAAATTGCTTAAAGCCATTCCTCTTTTTATAACCTGAGAATGAAACATGCGAGCCCCAACAGGATTGTTCATGCTTGCACAAGATGCGAGAGCAACAGTAAAAGTGTATTCATTTGGATCAATACCATCCTCTCTCATCGAGCAAACCAGTCTTAAAGCCTTCTTGAAATCCCCGCGCTGTTTAAATCCATTAATAATTGCTGTCCATGATATCACGTTCCTCCGCACAAGACCCTGAAACAAAGATTCAGCATCCTCCATCATCCCACACTTAATATACATTGTCAAAATTGCATTACCCACAGCTGTGTTTGATAAATACTGCATCTTCACAATTTGAGCATGAAGTTGTTTTCCTTCTTTAACAGCTGAAATCCGGCCACAAATTGCCAGGATTGTTGAGTATGTGTAATGGTTTGGCTTGATATCCATACTATTGAACTTCAAGAAGAAACTAAAAGCTTGAACAAACAACTCATTCTTGGCATACCCAGATAACAAGCAATTGTAAGAAGTCCTATCAAGACAAGGCATTTGATTAAACAATGTCACCGCACTATCCATATCTCCACATTTCGCATACATGTCAGCAAGGCTAGTACCCACAAGCTGATCCGTACCAACTCCAGTCTTTACAATCAAAGCATGGTATCTTCTTCCAAGTTCAATACGCGCTTCACTGCTACAAAAGCTTAGAACATTAATTACAAAACGCTTATCCAATAAACTTTCTAAAGGATAACAAGTAATTGGCATATTACTACTAAATTCATGAACACTAAAATCATCAACGGAAACATCATTTCTCTTCAAATAATCGTTTCCATTGATGCCCTTTTCTTCACCATCCATATATCCATCAAAGTTAACGCCAGTCGTTGGAATACCAACTCGATTAGCACTTCTATCAAACAGTTTACAATCATAGTTCAACGCAAATGGTTCCATAGCCATTGGCGGTATTGCATGGTTACATTTTTTGAGCTTTCCTAGGTCTTTAACAGGGCAAGGTAAAGGAAATGAAAAGCCGTTGCTCAAGTTAAGCTTCGATGGAAATGCCATGGATGAATACAGTGGATTCCGATCAATTTGCAACATATGATCCAAATACGGGTAATTTTTTAGTTTTCAGTTTGACGAGTTCGAGGCCCCTGGTTTTCTTCCGCAAGAATTATATAATTGGATCCTTATATCGTCGTTCCGCCGTAGGAGCGGAGAAGAAGAAGAAGATGACGGCCTTGCAGGGCTAAGTCTAAGGTTTTTTCTTTTTCTTATATGGCTCCATGTTTGTCCTAATTTATAAATTTGGCCCTTTTTATAAAAATTTTTTTCTTCTGCTCTTTACTAAAATTAGTATTTTGGACGAAAATACGTCAGGGATATTTTTGTGAAGCAGACATATTTTCGGTTAAAATTACAAATAATTATAAACTGATGATAAAATTAGAGTCTTTTAAGAAAAAAAACTCAAAATCTAATTACATCTGGAGTACAGGGACAAAACGACAACAGTTACCGCGAACGAAAATTACAGAACGACAACAGTCCCGGAGGACAAAACTACACAATTGAAGTAAATCTCAGGTTCAAGAAAAGACCATGGTTTCATCCAAAGTGGAAGACAAACGACTTCACTTAGCATAACAAGATTACTTTCATTTTATGGACATGCATGGATTAACTCTTTCTCTAACACCACACACCTTTATCTATCTCCCTCGCCTCTTTTCGAGATCTTCTTTTTGTTACTTGCAGAATCAAAGAAAGTTAACGACACACAGTTGCAGATATAGCTACGGAGGCCAATACAGTCTTCTTGTGTTCTCTACGCAGGCTTTTACATCACCTTGTAGAATTTTCAACAAGAAGTGGAGAAACGGTTGTACCCTTTTGAGGGCAAGCCGCAGAGAGTCTCCTTATGAGGTTTTGGGCGTGTCTCCCTCTGCACCTGCTAATGAAATCAAAAAGGCTTATCGGAAACTTGCTTTGAAGTATCACCCTGATGTCAATAAAGAGGTATTTTGGAAACAAAGCTCTTGATTTTATTTGTTATATTTAACTTTTATTTGTTTTGTTTTCATTGTTGGTTTATTAACTCCCAAATTGAGAAATTTTGGGTAGTTATATCTGACTTTAGAAAATTTGAATTGTTTAGTGGTTAAGCACTCAACCTAATGTAATTTATGTGTTTCTTTGCTTAGCATGATAAATCTTAGCGGGGCTTAGATCAAAATTAGGGAAAAGAAAATAGTGCCTTTTATTTTTCAATTTAGGTGAAAAATGGGGCTTTATTGCTTACTCACGCTGGATTTCAAACAAAATTGAATTTGAGATTTAGAGGAAGGTTAACTCATGAGGGGCGAACTGGCAATTGTACTTTTTTGTGGATACACAAACTTTGTTGAGATTGTAACTGTGCAATGAGCAAAAACCTATTTAAGTTTTTCTGGTTCTATGAAAAGCATTGACTTTTAGGAGAAAATAAAGAATTTAACACCGTATCCTGATATTTAATTTATATGTACCTCTGCAGCAACTGTGGTGGATAAATGAAGGGTTGACTTTTATTGTTTTAGATGTAAAAATTGGTCTACAGATCGAATGTGTCTGATATTCAAGTGAGATTCTGGTGCTTTAGGGCATAAATTCCCTAATTTAAATCTGTGTTTTCTTTTTCCATTTTATAGAGCGGTTGCTTGTCTTGTGTAGATGACTTGTGTCTTTCAAAATTTTTGGCATACAGGCAAATGCAAAGGAGAAATTTATGAGGATTAAACATGCATACAACACGTTGCTGAATTCTGAATCTCGGAGGAAATATGACTCTGGAAATAGCACATCTGACTTTTCCTACTATACTTCTCGAGACTTTGGAAGCCAGAATGCTCAAGATGAGGAATTCTATGGCTTTGGTAAAAACTTATATGCCTATCAAATCCTGTTTACTCTTATCTGCCTACTAGTTTTAACAAGGTTGCAGCCTCTCTACTTCAATGTTCACCCATATTTTAGTGCGTGTTGTCCTTGCACTACTCTCTGTGCACAATAATGACATTCTGTCAAGGATAACAATTATGAGGACATACTGAGATTCTGTTGAGGTCTTACAGTGGAGAATATCACTTTTGCCAATGGATCTCAAATTTCTTCCAATCATCCTACTGGTTCTACTCTTTGGCAGAATGTGAATAAAACTAAATCTAGATTGATTAAATGATTTGTCCTCTAGCTTGGATAATTCTATGATATACCAAAGATCCCAAAAGGGAAAGATGAAAATAATTTGATTAGGAAATCCTTCTGCTCTGTTTGTCATATGGAATAAGCGGTGGTATTAGTAACATGGATTGGATTGCCTTGTTGTAGCCCTTTCCATGGTTCCTTCGATCCTCCAAATTGTCTTTCTCGAACTTCATGGGTGAATAACCCTCCTACTGCTCAAGAAATATATATTTTTTGACCTTATTCTGCTGTCTTTATAGTATTTAGGTTTATTTATGTATTTTCTTATACTTGAACCAATTTATGCTGCAGGTAATTTTTTGAGGGATGTTCAAATAACAGTAGGTAGATTTGTCCTCCCTTCAAAACATCTGAATGATTGTAATTTTATCATGCATAATTTGTAAATCTTGTGGTGCATCAGTTCTCTTACTCTTCACATTGCAACTAGGATATATGTTTTTATATTAAGTTTAAATTTGGTCTTGCAGAGGACTTCTTTAGAGATCTTCAAGAAGAATTTCAGAATTGGGAAGCGAGCACTTCTTCACAAGGAAAGCCTAAGAGTCTATGGGAAGAATTGGCGGTATGACATTTTTGTCTTTTGGCATAATTCAGTAAACTTGTTGCAACATAACCATGAAGTAAATGAATGTATGTTGAAACTTGTGTAACTCTGCCATGGACTGGCACAAGAAACAGCCTGTCTTACTGTGCGAAGTTTGCCTTAGCAGGAAATTGGAGAAGAATTTGTGGAGTTCCTAGAAAAAGAACTCAACATAACTGATCCAGAAACTGAAGTGACAATTGGCGGCAAAGAGCATGAAAAAAGCAATCCTTTTAAGAGTTCTACAACGGATAGAACAGAAAACGGCATGCGAAATGAAGCTGGCAAGGGTAGCAGCATTGAGGAGAACATTGATGACATAGAAGCTACTCTTGCAAAGTTGAAAAAGGAATTGGGTTTGTAGATAGTAAATGTAACTTGTATTGATTATTATTTTGTGATATTGATGCCGAGGCCATGTTTTTGCCATACTTGCCAATCCCTGCTCATCTCAAAGATTTTAGATGGAAGGCAACTTCTTGTTAGTATTGCTTAGAGCTAATGGTACTACTTGTAATAATCCGAGGGAAATATGGCTTTCGTCACTTACAACGGAAAGCCTGTAAATGTGCCGAGGTGCTGCTGGGCAATATTTATCTGCAATGTGAAACAATTTATTCTTTAAGGCCTTAAGGGCATCTTCATGAATATAATCTCTGATATTAACTGTATTTTTGGGATTGAAGTACTGTAACTTTGAAATTAGTGTAATTGTGAAAAATGAGAAGGAAATCACTAGATGTTATAGTATGAGGTAGAAGGGAAAGATTAGCTTACAGCCGATATCATACATACTTCAAGGTATAATTTAAAATAGTAACTCAAAATTTAAAACAATATACATAAGAAATGTAGAATTGACGCTGATTAACTCGAGAAAAATAGAATCGATGCTCAAAAACCAGACCCCTAAACGAGAAGTGCCAGTGGTGGAGATTTGGAAAATCAGGTGTCTTTCATTTTCTGTGACGATATAGATGAACGAAAGAAGGTGCAGATTAAGTGGAACATACCAAAAAGGAATATGCAAACAAGAAAGAGTCCATGATCATAAAAGTCGGACCACAATAATGGCAATGGGTACATAATTATGCCAAAAATTGCACTGGTTTTGTAGAGGCAAATGCCATAAAGAAACATTATGCATTACAAAGAAGACATTAGTGAAATATCCAGCATCACTCTCATTGCTATACCTTGCCACGGCCAAACTCAAGTATAAAGCCAATTTAATTGAAATGAAAGAAAGCCTCTCCGATTAAATAATGTAATGCCTGCGCATCTCATGGGTTTTGCATAGCTCTTAACATTTTCTGAAAACCTAATCTTCTGACTGTACTAAGCAAAACTATGAACTCTAAGTGCATTTCAATATCTTTCTCCAAATCGGAAGAATAATGCCCCAGTCCCTGTGTTATGATCAATGGCATACTCAGCTCGCACTAGACCTAGCTTGATACCAGCACCATAAGATGAACCATAACCCATTCGCCTATAGACCTCTGTTGGGTTTCCCTTGACATCCTTTGAACTTCCTAGATCATTCCCATGCTCTGCAAATGCATACACGTGTGTATTTTTCACAGGTATACGAATCTCCGCTCCAAGCTGCAGGTTACATGTAGGAGTTAGACATAGATCCATGTTTGGAAAGTACAAGCAAAATCCTATGCTCAATCTATAAAAGACTAAATCATGTAATGACTTATGTTTTGAATGGCACCTCCTCTCATGAAATATATGACAGAAATAACCATAAAAATGTCCTACCAAAAACAATAATTGGCACCACCAATTCTCACCTCAAGAATGTTTCTGGCTGCACCCAACTCACCCATGTTGTAACCCCTAACAGAATAGGGACCCCCAAGTGTAAAAGCATCATAACTTGGAAGGTCTCCCACACAACCTCCATAGTGGCCATGGAGTACTAGAACAGGTGGTGGTGGTTTATTAGAACCTTCTTCAACTGGCTTCAACTGGATAAATCGAGTCAATGTCAATTGGTGACGATTAAAGAATGGAAACTTGCTCCCAATACCAATGCCTTGGTCCACCTACAGTTGGTAAATAGAATAAGCGTTGCTAGCTGGTAAATTTTCATGTTACAGATGAAAGGTATGCACACAAATAACAGCAAAGATTCTCATATTTGGTAGGGTGCAGGAAGAAATACTAGTTTGAATTGGCAACCCAATTTCAATATATCAACAGCTCTCAGAAGTTTTAGATGTTTTAAGTTCTTCAACTGCATAATATCCATTAAAACATCAAAGTGGCCGAGACCTACATAAAACAATGTGCTTGGTTTATATGAAATTATTGTTAATTGAAAAAAAGCATTTATTAAAAAAGCCTGTCCAGTTCACTAATATATATGACTATGGAGAGTATACGTAACTGAACTTTAGCAATTAACTTGTTTAAAAATGCATGTAATCTTAGATTATAAAAAAATCAGCATCCATTATGCAGAGATTGGGTCTATATTATAAACAACCAAAATGCTGAGACTAAGCATATGTTCAAGACTACTTTGCTTCTACTTAACTTTGAAAGCACAATAGTAAAGTGTTTGGTAAACACTAATTTTTGGTGGTCATTTTTCAACTTATATTTGATATATGATATTTCTATCTCATAACAGTTGTAGCTTAAAAGTGACGACACATCAATCCCAAACACACCCTAAGTTCCTTTGTCAAGGAAATTTCTTTTACTTATCCAGAGCCTTCCAAGACCAGAGCATGAGTATGCATGGAGCATTAAAGTTAGATAAATAATGAGGATCAAATTGCAAGAAATATGAACTTACTTGAAATACATTCCTCTCACCAACTATAGCTCCATTTACGAACTTGGTGTTGTCACGTGTGATATTTGCCTGTAAAAATGCCATTCGGTCGATGCCAGTACCACTAAGGGTGGTTGGAGGCCCATCTGCACTAATTCCTCCACTTGGCAACACTCTTTGACCATTTGGAGTGATGTGACTGCTTTCATCACGTGTTGTTACCTCTTCCATCACAAGACCATAAGTGAATTTACTTTGACGGGTGAAATTCTGTTTGGCACATATCAACCAGAATAGAAATAGAAACCAGTCAAATCTACCAAACAAAACGAGGGGCTCAAATAACAATGCTACAAATTGGAGGACAACTGGATAATACCTCTGTGATATTAGCCTTCAAGCCAGCTCGATCAATCCATATTGGAGGGACTTCATCCACTCCTGGGCCACCAGTGAAGACTGGACTCAGTTTCCGACTGTTGAAGCAACTCGCACGAAAGGTACGGTTACGAGGATTGTAAACACCATCCAAATATGGATGCACATACTCAAGCTTAAAAGCAAGATCATCCTGAAGACAAGATTGCCAGTGTTATTTTATGCCATGATAAGTCAATATTCTTGTAACAAAATAGAAGAACCAACAAGAATAGTTTGAGAAAAGTTACCTGAGGATTTAAGAAGTTGCTGGTGGTTACTGAACCGAGAATAGATCTATTGAGCCCATTGAGATTCCGGTGTTCAAAAGAAACAGTTCCACCAGGCTGAAGAGAAGCCTGAGTAGATAACATAAATAAAAATAAAATTCACAATTTTGTCATAGATGCTTTGATTCTCTAATTATTAAACTCACACAAAAATTATGGATAAATAATTTGATCTACTTACAAATGTGGGCCGTCCACCACGTCCAGGAACAAGACTCCACTCAGCACTGACTTCAGCTGATTTTTGATCAAGTTCCTTAAGCTTGATCTCAACAACGATTCCTCCTTCAATCTTCTCATCAGGGCGTGGGTTCACCTCAATATTGGAAAACAAAGCCAGTGAGTTTATGTTTCTCAAAGCTTGTTTCCCAGCTTCAATGTTAAAAGCATTGCCTTGTCGAAGCTGTAAGCACAAATTAAAAATTAACCCACTAAACATAACAATAATATATCACCCCATTAACCATTTGGAACTATACACATATATATCTGTTCACAATAAATTGCAATTCAAATAATGGAAGCAGGAAAATATAATAATAACTAACAACCCCATTACTTTGAAACAAGAAACAGATATGAAGAATCAGTTATCAATGCAAGTCTACAACTATATACAACTATACGTATGATTAACGAAAAACTCCACCAGGAGCTTGAACTTAAGAATTTGAATCAGCAACACCGATCATCAATCTGTCATAATCAAATAGATCATTCTCTGCTATTTCATAGACTACAGGTATGTCATTCTATGTCACTGCTGTCCAACAGTTGAAGAAACTCTTTATCATTTGAAATAATGTAAAATTCCACCTACTTTCAGTTATCCAATGATGAAACTCTAACATCATACATTAACAAATCTATTATAACTAAACCAATAGATGGAACATAAAACCAAGCAAACGGATTTATACTTCACCTGTTTTGGCACCTCCCTCTTCACAACAGCTAATTGCGTGTTTCCTTCCACGACATTTCCAAGCTTATCCTGAAACTGTACCACCAACTGGGTAATATCACCTTCCACTACCTCACAAACGACCTCCTTCGTATTCAAATTCCCGAAATTCACCACTTGTGCACACGCATACCCCTCATCATGGTACCATTTCTGCACCCTGTCCCTTATCTTCTGCAGCAACCTGGCACTCACCTTTCCATGATCCCTCAACATCTGTAAAATCTCTGCATTCACTGAGGGCGACAACAAACACGGTCTAGCCTTCTCAATCCTCCGCTTATAATCCTTCTCTTGGCTCCTGTAATACTCCAACTTTTCTTTTTCCGTCATGTCTGGATCCATTTCTATCGGTTTGGATTGCGGCAGCAATCCCACATTGATGCACCTAATCCTGTCAGCCGACTGCCAAGTGCTTTCAAGAAACGAAATTTTCAACGCCAAGGTCCCGTCCGGGTTTGTTTTGCCTTCCATGTCGACTTTCTCAAACATCCCACAAGTGGCTAACGATTCGAGCTCTTTTAGAAGCTCGGTTTTAGTGTAAACACCTCCAGGACGCAGAGAAACCATCTCAAAGAAGGAATCTTCGGTGCCAACGGTGACGCCCCGTCTCCGATCGACGAAAAAAATCTCCGAAAGTTTGTACCTTTTGAATCCGCTGAGTTTGTTTAGCTGGAACAACATATTCACCGGAAGCCCGTGAGCGTCCCACGCCCGAGACTCATTACTATCATCTGCAATTGCTGATTCTGACCAAATTAACTTTCTCCAAATTCCACCATCGCCGCTTCCGCCGCCGTTATCTCCACCGCCACCTCCGAAACCGCCACCATCGCCAGCACCTCCAACGCCTCCGCCTCCAGGAATGGGGGTGAGGCGAAGAAAGAAACTAGCGCCAACTGCGGAGGCGACGGCGAGAGGTTTAGAGAGCGATTTGAGGATATTTTTATTACGTTTACTAAGGTTTTGCGGGTAGGGGAGATACGGACAGAGATTGCATTGTAGGTTAGTAGCGCGTGGGGCAGCAGAAGAGGAGGAGCGCGTGGCGGCAGTGGGGGAAGATAATTTGCGGCGAGAGAACGTGCGTGTTGTGGCTGCGGGGAGGTGGGTGGGAGCGGCGAAGGAAGACATGGTGTTGCCTGCCTTCGGAAGTAGAGAGGATCAGTAGTACAACTGTTGAGGAAGAAAAAGGAAAGAAATATGGGGGTTTTGGTTTGGGTTGGCAAGAGCCGAGAGGTTTAGGAAATGGCTCGAACCTATAGGCGGTCAAGGGTTCAGCCAACATCGAGCCCTGGTGCAACTGTTGGTTTTGTTTCCTAAAAACGACGATCGGTTTCGGGGCGAGACTTACAATGTGATTTATAATTTTTAAATTGGTGGGATAATCAAGTCATTATTATAACAATTATTAAATGATGTAATCCTAAAAAATTAATTTTTAAGTTTAATTTAATTTAAAACGAATCTACTGTCCATTTAATGACCTACAAAATTTTGGGGTAAGCTAAGATCTTCATGATGAAATGCGAAGTTAAGGCATCTTTTCCGACACATTCTACCGATGTGGTTCCAGTTGTCGTTATCGATCGGTGCTGTGCTTTTAGATCGTTTGGGTTTATCTTCAGGTATTACGCAGTTTATGCGTGCATCTTCTGGAATGAATGCCTCGGTAGGAAGAATGAATACGTGCACCATTTGTGATCTGAAGGAGAAAATGGTGGTACAATGAGCCTAAGATTTCCGACACTCAGTGCCCCTTGTGTCTTATTTGAAGCCTCAAAAACAGCCCATCGGCTGTTTTCCCGCACTCGGACGACATCCGCCGACAAATTGCTGGTGACCCAGGAGAAGATTTTGTTTCCTTGGACAAAGATATCTTCAGTTTAATGGTGAACCATCGAACGCAGTTGGTTTGAGCCTTATCGCTCAGTTACGGCAACAAAATGGGTCAATGCAAAACCATTACTTTCTCAACAAAATTATAGCATTTTGTGCAAAATCAGTTTCTCATGATGTGGGAGTTC
Organism: Xylocarpus granatum; assembly: GCA_019650275.1. Lineage (NCBI taxonomy): Eukaryota > Viridiplantae > Streptophyta > Magnoliopsida > Sapindales > Meliaceae > Xylocarpus > Xylocarpus granatum. Next base: position 381,994 of record BNST01002239.1, read on the forward strand.
AAGTCCATTTATTCGTTGTCGAAAGTTGTTTAATTTCGAATCCCTATATGCACTGATCTTGTTGATATGTATGTTAAATTCAGCGAAATTTTAAGCTCTCGTAAACTGTTGATGAGATGACTCAAAGAATGCAGTCACTTGGAGTTCTTTGATTTCTGGTTATTTACATGTTAGATGCCCTGAAATTGCAGTTGCATTGTTTGTAAAGATGTCTAGAGAGGGAAATAGGACACTGACAGCGTTTAGTCTTTCGGCTATTTTGGTGGTTACTCACAATCAGAGGATGAAGGGATTGGTGCTTAGGTTCATGGTCTAAGTTTGAAAACTGGTAATTTGTAATAATGTCGTTCTTGAGACAGGATTGATTGATATGTACTCAAAATGTTGCAATGTTGAGTACTCAAAACTTGTTTTTGATCAGATGCAATAAAAAAAATGCTATTACTTGGGATTTCCATGGTTGCAAGGTATGCACAAAATGAACAAACTAATAAAGCGATGAGTTTATTTAGAGAAATGCTTCATTTGGGGCTGAGATTTAATTATGTAATATGTAGCTTGTAACAGTTTGCTGAGTTCATTTTCTAGTGTGGAATATTTGGATTGTTGCAACCAAGTTCATTGCCAATTAATTCATGAAAGCTTTCTATCTAATGTATGTATAGCTGTCACCCTTGCAACCGTTTATTTGAAAGGTGATTGTTGGTTGTAGGATTTTCAGAAGGTATGCTCATGTGTTACGACAAATCTCGTGGATTGCAGTCATTGTTGGTTTCTGTAATTTAGGGTCTGGTGAAAAAGCCCTCAAATGTTTCTCTGAAATGGGACAGGCAGGGAATGATATGCACTATTTTACGCTTACAAACATGGTAGAGGCTAGAGGAGTGATTTCAGGTCTCAGAGGGGAAGCAAATCCGTGAATCATCTTTCAAACAGAGTATGTTTCAGATGTCTTTGTTCAAAACAGGCTTGTCTCATATGTAAGCTAGATATGGTGCTATCAGTGATTCTAAGAAGTTGTTCTCATAAATGGATGAACATGATATGTTCTCATGGAATTTACTATTTTCGGGGTGTGCACCTCATGTGTATGGTAAGGTGGCTGCGGAGTTGTTTGAACAAATGTGAACAACTGAGATCAAACCAGATGGAGCACATTCCTTGCCGTGTTTATCTGCTTGTAGTCATGCTGGATTTATTAGTAAGGGATTTGAGTATATCTATCTGATAAATAATGATGCTTCACTTGAACCCCACCGGAGTAGAGCTTTAGGCTGCTGCTATAGATTTCTTTGGTAGAGCGGGCTATCTTAATGAAACAGAGTCCTCTGTTAACAGCATGCCCATAGATCCAGGATCATTAGTCCACGAGACTGTTCAGTGCTTGTCTAGTTCATGGAAGCAGAGAAATAGTTAGCGATTTGCAAACAGACTTTTAGAGCTGTGGCCTAATGACCCTGCTACTTATATGCTGCTCTCAAACGTGTCAAAAGACAAGCAGCTTATTGGGATGATGTAGTAGGAACATGCGCACTGATGTGTGATAGAGGAATGAGGAAGAAGGCTGGTTGCAGTCAGGTTTGATTTAACAATGAGGAGATGTTTTCTTTTTCCGCAATATATAACAGTTATTCAGTCGCACACCTAATATCTGTGAAGTGGCAGCTGCTCCAGGACTGTCTGTCCGAACTGCTGGCATGAAAGAGAGAAATTTTAGAAACCGATCTTACTTGGTGCTTAGGTGATTTGGAATATAGAAAAAATAATAAAATAACTTGACATCATCTCCGCTCACTTGAAATCATGAATACATGAAAAATAGCAAAAATCTTTTAAGTTACAATTGCAGAATGGGAGAAGTTAATGCCTATTCGAGAGGATGCTTCACCTAGTCATAATTTGCTTAAATAGCTGAGTTGCTTCCGATAGAAATCGGGCACTTGGGATTTTTGGCGTATTTGGTATGAATTTCGAAATGAAAATACTTTGCTCGGAGTCTGGATGTTGGCATATGATCCTTAACTGTGTTCGTAGGTGCAATTTTGATGTTAGATGATGGATGAAGTCATGTTTACCACTTCTAATTACCTATTAATAAGATCCAAGAAATGCGAAGGAAATTCCCCAGATGGTGCTCTTGCACTGGATGCATTATGTGACAAACAGAATATTCTTTTGAGAACTACATTTTGATGTGATGTTCTACTGATCATGAATCTAACTGCTAGAATTAGTTACAAAAGTTCTGAACTTGGGCCTTTGATTGAATAGTACTAGAGTAGTGTATAACTTCGGATGCTCAAGTGCCTATTAATGTTCACTCTCCATGGCGTTATGTTGAATTTTAGTTTCTCTGTTTCCTTTTCTTTTAAGCTGATTGTTAAAGAATTCTTCATCCTTGGCAGAATTTGCTATTCTTTGTATCAGTAAAATTTAGTAAAGACACACAAATTCCCGGTCAGAAGGATTGCCTTATCTGATTTCTCCTGTGTTTTTAATGAAATTCCGCTTGATTTTGTTTTCTCTCTGTTGGACATCTTTCTTCCATGGCTTGAGTGTAGTAGAACCGAAAATATTAAAAATGTTCTGGTCAAACGGGCTAATCTCAACAACGGAGGAATTTTCAGTCACAGGACAAAAGCTAAAGAAGGAGAGATATGGACGACAGAGAACTAGTCAAATTAGTATTTTAGATAGATCTTCTTTGTCGCCATGTGTAGAACTTGAGCCCACAAGCATCTCTGCATCGTGTCGGATGACATGTGGCAACTGTTATTGTCCAAGAGAGAACCCCGGGAACTAATTATGCACGTCCATTTCTTAAATTTCCCGCTCTTTGCTAATTGGAGATATCTCTCAAGCAACAGCAATGAAATCCCCTCAATATTCCAGATTTGGAGCAAACGCTCAACTTGATGGCCTGCAAAAATATGGCGACAATCCTAGAAGTCCTACCACCCCAACTATTGAACAGCTTCTGGCAGGTAATTCCACAATTAATAAGTCAACAACAATACATTGAGTCGAACGAGATTCCTGAAATGTGTTTGCGTTCATAAACCACTTCATTACCATCATTATATGCAGTCATTCAGAGTCTAAGATGGAGGCAGAATCACATCAATCATTTTGGTTTATGCAGAATGTGTCTGTTTCTAACTTTAATGTATGAAAATCTTATGCATCGACCATGTCCATTGTGTGTACAGTTGAAGATTCAATGTGGTCACCTCACTCCTCGCCAACACTCCGGCGAGATCGTGACCCGGAAGAAGATCACACCACCCACAAGAAATCAGTTCTTACCAAAGTTAGGGAGAAGGCAAGAAAATTGCGCCACAGTCTAAGCACAAAGAAGAGGCACGGTGAGGAAGATAATACCACACCCTCTTGGGGTGTTACCTTGCAAGATGATGAAGAGGAAGAGGAAGATGCTGAGTATCTTGGAGCTCCAAGTACAATATTTGAAGCCCTATTATCCTTGTTAAAGAAAATATTTGATTTTGCTATTCTAAGATAGATATGATTTAGCAAAGGGGCATTTGGCGTTCGCAACTTTACTTCGCCTTGTGGGAAGCAAGGCAACCAGATCTGCCTGCAACATCTCTAGCATATTTTACAAACATAAAACCAAATTATTTAAAAGGATTGTGGATCTTATGATCAAGATTTTGAAAAATGAAAAAATTTCCCAAATACTGTTCAAAAATAAATAAATGTGTGATTTGGTAACTCCTCTTAATCGTCTAATTCTATTTTCAGTGTATGAATCGGAGCTGGCACCTGAGGGGTATAGGGAGAAAGCGAGGCAGCATCCCAGAACAATTCCTGTGATATCTGAGAAGCATGTTTTGGCAAGCAGTGTCAACTGTGGTATTGGACAAGGAAATGAGAATCCTCGTAGTCCTACACCAAACAAGAAACTAACTGAGACAGTAACCGAGACGCTGTCCCCAGCCTATGCCACTGTATCCGATGCAACCCGGGCAATTGCTTCGAAGATTCAAGGCCTCACTGTTTCATCCCCAGCAGCTCCAGAAACTGACAATCATGCAAGCCCGGATACTAACAAGCAACCTTATCTGGCACCAGTCAAATTAACTACTCAAAAAACTGACAAGCAGACTGGTCCGACCGGGCAAGTGTGGGATAAAGGTGTTTCAGTGAAGGAGTATCTAATGAACAAGTTTGAGCCAGGGGAAGATGAAAGAGCACTCTCTAAAGTTATAACCGATGCAATGAGTCCTAGGAAAAGTCCCTGGGAAGGAGGCGTTGTAGACAAGATGAAGGATGCAGTAACTTCTTTGCTTTGGTACGAGGAGCTTTCCCAATCTTCAACGACGCAATCCCCTACAAACGCATCAACAAGCATTCCTGCCTCTACCAATGCTCATGAAAGTAAGCTACTTACCGCTACCGAGCTCTACACTTTGATTCAAGTATTTGGTATTTACCGTTGAAGCTTTTCACGAGATTTCAAGCTAATATCAAATTGCCAAGAATGCTAGACTGGTAGCTATATACAGTCAAACCTGAGATTATGGATTTTAACCCAGAATTATGATCAATTCTTTCACTTAATTCTTATTATGGATCAATTACCTAATTCTGGGTTATTCGCTGTTGCAGTTGTTCAAGAAGAAAATAATGGAAAAGTACTCCAACCCAACTGAAAGAAGAATGCAACTTGCTGGACTAGGAAATTATTTTCTGGATCCGATTGTACTAGTTCTATGTATCAATAACTAGTTTAGAACAGCCATTTAACTACATTGCATTACTTTGGACGTCACATCAACCCCATTTCTGTCATCAATAATCTGCTTCTGCAGCTCTTTTAGTTTCAAATTCTGTAAATCAATCATACAAGTGTACCATTTCTACTTTTATAAATGAATCTTTATTGGTAATCTAATTTTACACGAATAAAATTTTAGGTAGAACGAATTTACTATATTAATATAGGTGATGTAATATTTGCATCTAGTGAATGAATTTTTTTTTCATTAATGGAATGGTTCTCTACTAATAGGATAGTACTGTTTATCTAAGGCTTTTATCTTTTACATGCGCAGAGGATTGGTAACGAATGACTTCAAACATATTGTTCTTCCAAATGATCACCATCACCTATCTAACCATAAATTTCAGTGGAGGATTTATAATGGAGGAACGGGAACAAATTTCCAAGTCTTGATTAAAACAAGTAGCCTTTAAAGCAAGAAGAGAAGAAAACAAATTCCCAGAGGCCACGATACGCCAATACTCCGAGCTCGAACTCTACGAGTAAAATATTGCGATTGAGTTGAATACTAAAGAAAGCTCTGAATTTGGAAGCAATGCCAGCGACAGCAGCTTGCGTTCCGGACAATGAAAGGAAAACTAGTGCAGGTGTCGCCGGACAGGTAATGCGGAGCAATTCAGAAAAACTGACATGATCTTATTAAACGTCAGGTCGATACACTTGCTTCTTTATAATGAATGATTATCCTGTATAATTTGCTCATTCCATTTTACTCAACGCTAGGATTGAATTAATTTTTCATTTTAAATTGCTAGAAACAACCTCTGATGGAAACATATATTAGAATGGTTCGGTGGAATCTTTAATTTACTACAAAGGAGCTGCCTTTTGTCGAACTTCTATCAATTCCTTGCATGGCAAGGAGAGATTCCTTCCTCTAGAGTAGACTCTGAATCAAGAATGGTTGATGTCGTGATAGTAGAGAACAGTCCCACATGTTCTGTATCAGCACCGCGGTGGGATTTCTAAAAGTTGAATCAAAGTTTGACGCAGACAGGTACAAGCTCTGGGTCCGTGTAGAGGTAAGTTTACTTGTATTTTTGGCTTGCTTACGTCCCACAGATGATGAGAGCTAGCTCGATTGCTCACTCTCAGTTCTGCGTTATTACTTGTATGGGTGACCTTCTTCTTGTCATTTATCAACTCTTGTAATCATTCAGTTATTAAAAGAAATCATTGCAAATTGTTTTTCTCAGGTTAGGTGAAGTGTCATATGCTTACTATGCAAGATTGGCAGTTTTCTATTTCTGTATCTCTATAATGGTTCCCTTGAAGCCAAGCTCCATCTAGATGGAATTGCAGATATCCACCCCAATGGTCTATTGCAACTAACTAACTTAACCCGGCGACAAAAAAGCCATGCTTTCTGCCCTCTCCAAATTATTTCTGCTCAGTCTTAAGACTTGAATCAAACAGGCCTATGGGAGAATTAGTATAATTACTTTTACTTTGAATGCTTGACCTGTCCACATCCTGTAAATAATATGAAAGCCTAATAATCACTTTGCTGGGTCTAAAATTCAAGATGACCAGGAGAATACTTGAATTCTGATGCATGGTATGGTTGCCAAGTATGACTGCGACATATCATGCAATATTCAATGTTTGTTCAGTGCCGCGGAAAATTATTGTGTTCCTGATAGTTATCATAATGCACTATTGCAATTCTTTTTCTCTTCATAAATTAGGTGAGAAAACGATTAGCCTATAAAGAAAGGTTGATAGATTCCTACGACTCTGTATCTCTGGCATGTTGAATCTTCAACGCATATTGAAAACAAAAGCTCTCGTTATTTAATATTAAACATGTCATAATCAACATCCTTGAAACTTTCAAGGAAGAACTTTGCAGTGCAAAAGCAGGTTGAATGGCAATGAAACGAGAAATATTAATAATTAAAACTTATTACTGTAACAATGATAAAATAATAGTTTCAACGGTAAAAATATAAGATAATTTGAAGAGTTCCCTTATTTGCAGGATATGCCTACTACAGGAACATGTTAAACGAATAATCTGAGTTCAGGATTCGCCCTGCAATTGATCGGAAAAGTGTACGAAGGATGAAGTAAGAGAGTCTTACACCCGAGCCAAGTAATTTGCCACAAAAGCAGAAAACCTAACGTTAATCCCGTGCTCTGACGGTCATTTCACTTTTATTACAAACGAGAGTGACATTTCGATCGTCAAACCGTCATTTTCAGAGTCACGTTCCAAGGTCAACCTAATTAAACCTTATTCACTGTTCAAAGTCTTGTATCAGACAAAAATTGACAGAACTGGTCTAGACTAAATTTGTCAGGAATTTAATATCAGCAAAGAGGGGCAAAACACTGTCATTGCAAAAAGCAGATTTTTCCCACTGTTCTCAATGGCTGCAATGGTTAGATATTTTTGTTTTTTGATAGTTTCTAATGTGTCCTTGGTTTTTTTGGCCTTTGCTCAAGAAGAAAACCAGTTCATCTTCCATGGATTCAATCAGTCCAAACTGCATCTGGATGGCATAGCAAAGGTTCACCCCAACGGTGTAATGCAGCTAACCAACACTACAGAGCTTCAAAGTGGTCGTGCTTTCTACCCTTCTCCATTCAAATTCAACATATCATCCTCTCAATCTCTATCATTTTCCACAAATTTTGTATTTGCCATGGTCCCAAAATTGCTTAATTTCGGTGGCAACGGTATGGCCTTTTTCATCTCACCGACTATGGACTTCAGCAAAGCTGTTGCAGGTGCATATTTGGGGATCTTCAATAACTCAAACAATGATCAGTCCACTAATCACATCTTGGCAGTTGAGCTTGATACTGTACAAAGCCCTGAATTCGACGATATAGATGGAAACCATGTGGGAATTGATCTGAACGGCCTGCAATCCAATAAATCTGCTTCAGCAGCTTATTTTTCTGACAAAGAAGGCAAGTTCAAAAGCTTTGATTTAGAATCTGGAAAACCGGTGCACATTTGGGTAGAGTACAACGGCACAGAGAAGTTGCTAAACGTAACAATATCTCCAATTTCAATTCCAAAACCAAATAGGCCTCTCATATCAACACCCCTCAATCTTTCTCAATTTCTGTTAGATTCTATGTATGTTGGTCTCTCTGCAGCAACCGGAACCCGCGTAAGTGACCAGTATATTCTCGGATGGAGCTTCAGCAATAGTAGACCAGCACAAAACCTTGATAGTTCGAAGCTTCCTGATCTTCCTCCTCGTCCCCCACAACCTGGTAAATCAAGTAAGAAACTAGATCGATCAATTATTGTTTTAATCGTAGCAGTAGCGATGGTGCTGATAACTATTGGTGGAGCCGTTTACTTTGTGAGGAAGAGGAAATTTGAAGAAGTATATGAAGACTGGGAAAAAGAATATGGTCCTCATAGAATCTCCTATAAGAATCTCTACAGAGCAACCAAAGGTTTCAAAGAAAAAGAGGTTATTGGACAAGGGGGTTTTGGAAAGGTTTACAGAGGGGTACTTCCTTCTTCTGATGTACAAATTGCCGTCAAGAAAGTCTCCCATGATTCCAAACAAGGGATGAAGCAATTTGTGTCTGAGATTGTCAGCATGGGAAAGCTAAGGCATAAGAATTTGGTGCAACTCAGAGGTTATTGCAGGCGAAAAGGAGAACTTCTGTTGGTCTATGATTATATGTCTAATGAAAGCCTTGACAAAATTTTGTATGGCACTACAAGACCAAACCTCAATTGGTTCCAGAGGTTTCGAATTATCAAAGGAGTAGCATATGGTCTTCTCTACCTTCATGAAGAGTGGGAACAAGTTGTTCTACATAGAGATATAAAACCAGCTAATATTCTTTTAGATGCCGATCTAGATGGAAAGCTTGGAGATTTTGGCCTTGCAAGGTTATATGATCGTGGTAGCAATCTACATACCACCAACCTGGTAGGAACTGTAGGTTATTTGGCTCCTGAGCTTCTTAAAACTGGAAAGGGAACTACTAGCACAGATGTATATGCATTTGGGGTTTTGATGCTTGAGGTAGCATGTGGAAGGAGGCCTATAGAGCCAGGAGATTTAGATTTGGTTGATTGGGTCATTGATTACTGGAAAAAAGGAGCTCTTCTTGATGCTAGTGATCCGAGAATGGAAGGTATTTTTGTGGAGGAGCAAATGAAGTTGGTTCTGAAACTAGGCCTCTTCTGTTCACACCCTAACCCAGATACTAGGCCAAGTGTGAGGCAGGTCACGCAGTATCTGGATGGTGATGCAGTGTTGCCTGATATACCAACTGATAGCATTGCATTCGCTGTATTGACAACTAAAAATGAAGCCTCAGAGAATGTTATGCTATCATTTTCTTCGTTGGTTGGAAGTAATTCTTCTCACCCCTTGTCTACCATTGATTCAATCATCTCAGAAGGTCGTTGAAACAACATTTCTTCATGCAATGGTTGCCTTCTGTTTTGAAGGATATACTTTTCCTTTTTTGGTACCTATGCTGCGAATTTCTAGAATTGATGTAACTTGTAGTCCACTGGACATGGTGTTCTCTTCAATAGTGCGTTTTTTTTTGTGTTGTATAGAACAATTCTGATGTACTGTTATATTATGTGATTGTAATTTCCTAGATGCATTCATAACAAGTAAAGAAGCATATGATGTTGTAACATCATTTCCTTCATTGTTCCGAAGATGATCAGCTCACACCATTACTGCAATTGATGCAATGTTCACATAATGTCATTGAATCAACAATTGCTCTAGCAATATGCAGCATTCTTTGGATCATTTATGGTGGAATGTGTATGGCATTTTTCAGGGAGGAAAGGAAAGAAAGAGGGAGAAAACATAGGAAATACAGAATTGGATGTAACTGTTCCTGAAGTTTTCTGTAATGTGAACTGCTGAAACTGATAACACCTGTATTGGACTTGACATAGCATTATGTAAGATATTCGGTTTTCAGGATTCATATTCATGGATTAGTATGTAGGTGTTTGCAGCTCCCATATCAGTATCCCTGGGTTCGGACAGTCAAATGTCTGAGCTCTGTTAGCGTGTAAATTGGTGAATTGTCACTTGCTACATTTTGGATTCCAAAAAATGGCATCCTGTTTCTCAAAACTGATTGACTGTTGCGATCAAGATCAGTAGATATAAGTTCTTCCTCTTCACCACTTAGTTATTATTTAGCGGACACCTAATGTAAGTCTAGAATTTTTCTTGAAATTTGCTTAATTTCATGAGAGGAAATTTGGAGATAATTTGACTCGGTGAAGAAAGTCAAGATGAATGCAGTACCTTCAAATAACAAACATATGAAAATCGAAGGAGAGATTTTGGCCTGTACAAATAGTAATGAAACTATCCAAGACACAGTCAGGCTGTTGACAATTATGGAAAGCCAAATACAACTTCATTAATTGATGGGAAGGGTCTCTTAATAGTGATAAAACATCCCAATTTGATGAGTTGATATTACAAAAGATAGCTTCCCAATGCTGCATTGAGATTTATGTAAACAGAAATATTGTAACATTGGTTTACAAGAACTTTGAACTTTCACTTTAAGATTTTGGATTCAATTTCTTCCAAGCTCAAACCTTTGGTCTCTGGGACAAGGAGGACTATGAACAAAACTGATAACAAGCCGATTGCACCAAAAAGGAGGAAAAGGTTTTCCGCTCCCAGCAATTCCTGCAAATTTAGTAAATTTTAGGACAGCTCACTAGAAACCAGTTGACAAAAAGAAGAATCATGAACCATTGAGAAACCATCTTTAAATAGACTCCTAGAAAATGAACAAATACCTTCAAGGGTGAGAATGCAAAGGTCACAACAGCATTTGAACCAAAGTTAGTGAGAACGGCAAGACTAATGCCTCTTCCTCTTGTACGAAGTGGGAAAATCTCTGACACCATTAGCCAACTGATTGGACCAAATGATATCTGAAAAGGCATTTTAAAAAAGCAAAAATTCTTTCAGTATCAACCTTCACCTTCAGCTAGTGAAGAAAATCATTTCAGTTCTTTTCTTCTTTGCATTTTTTCCAAGTTATTCTACTACATGTGTCTTCCATGCAAGCTGAACATAGAAAAAATTTGGACATTTTTGCCAACAAGAAGGAAAAAGAATACTTGCCTGGTAGCAACCAACATATAGAAGCAGAGCTGCAACAGCAACAAGTGGAAACCCTCCAAGTATTTTGTAATATGCTGAAAGCAGAAGCAAGGAAAGGACCTGTGTTGTAGTCATTCAAGGAAAGCTGTATTATCATCCATTATTTTCTTCACCAACTACAAAGGCATTTAACACTGAAATAGAAAATGAGGGAGGAAGGGATGCATACAATGCCACTGACACCTCCAATAAGCAAGGGTCTTCTTCCAAGATCATCAACTTTTGCCACAGCTATCCATGTCATCAGTAACTGTGGAGGATCAATCCAAAACAAAACTTAAGAGGCCAAAAGATAAAGATGTGGCAGGGAAAATCAATTTTTAAACTAATTTCAATATATTTGTGATAAGATTCTGAGGGGATACCTTGAACACACCAATTACAACAGATACTCGGGTAGCATCAGCTGCCGCAGAGAATCCAGCACTCTTGAGCATTGGTATTACAAAATTCAGTAAATGGCAGCTCAAAAATAGCATAAAAGAATATTTTAAACTTTGTTTTGGCAATACTTATCAAGTACCTGAAGAATTGGACCTGCGTAATACAAAACACTTGGTTGTCCAGTTATCTGTCACGATTGCATAAAAAGTCAGCACAATACAAATTCCTACACTCTCCATTATATGGTTTGTAGCACAGAAGACCTAGGGTAAAGATAAACATAAAGAAGGCTGCTCTTAACAGCAAAGAGGAAGGAAGAAGCACCTGTTGGAAAAGGACCAAACCTCCACCAATAATGAAGGCTTTCAAACTTGGTCCCTGAAACACTTCCAAGAAACTTCCTTCTGATTTCTCATCAGTATAGGCAGACTTCAGTGATATAAGGGTATCTTCTATTTGCCTCTCAGACACTTTGTCACCAAGAGGCCGGCCCCTTAGTTTGCTTAGGGCAGAGATAGCCTTCTCTTTGTATTCTTGCAAGGAGCCTTTGCCTTGAACTGCTCTGAGAAGTAGCCAACGTGGAGATGGCGGAAGACTCCAGATGCCTAATCCCATAAACAAAGCAATAGGAACACTGAGCCCATACATGCAACGCCATCCCCCAACAGCATTAATTAGGAAGCTTCCAATAAAATAACCCAGCTGCAAACCAGACCATCTTTTTACTGCACTCATTACTAGAAAGAAAGTAAATATAATATGAAAGTGCCGAATCATTTGAAACTTACTAAAATTCCCAAAACTATAAAGAGCTCCTTCAGAGATATGAGAGTTCCTCGAATCTGAGATGGGCAAGTTTCTGCGATATACAAAGGAGCCCCATGCATGGCCTGTCAAATGATATTATCTGAGAGATGCTTAAAACAAGATAAAGCACATCAGAGCCATCAGCTAACTTTACAAAAACAGGTACAGTAAAATTTAATAAACTCACCAAACCAATGCCAAGGCCACAGAGCAGCCGTCCTACCAAAAGAGCACCAAGGCCTGGAGCATAGGCAGTAACCAGACCACCAAGTGCATACAGCACAGCAGCTGTGATTAGTTCCCGCCTTCTTCCTTCATTAGTTAATTTAAGATATCAAATGAAAACAATTTATGTACAAGCTCCAAACATTTAGGAAAAAAGTATAAGAAACAGAATTACCAAGCAAATCTGCAATTGGGTAGACAAGTAAAGATCCAAGAAGTGCCCCATAAAGGGAACCACTAACCTACATTCAAAGCAATGGGACATATAAGTGGTTCAATATATTATTGGTCATTCTTGGTAAAACTGACAGCATGTTTCCAAAACTGAAACACCAATTGCTTTTGTGTTGCACATGAGCCATACCACAAGACCAAGCTGAACAGCTGAAAGGTTGAACCATGTTGTGCCACTAAGCTTAGCTGACTGTGCAAGTACCATAACAATCAATTAGAATTAGCAATGTATGTTCTTCAGTGGTAAATGTACTGAGAATGCATTCAAACGATACAATAACTAGTAGAACTATAAAAACCATCCACCAAACGATGGGAGCACCTGCAACGAGATGGTTGCACCAGAGGTGGCACCAATGTCATACCCAAACAATAATCCTCCCAAAGCTGGGAACAAAAACCTGAATGTTGCATGAGTTAAATTAATTTGAAACTGTAAGAGGAATTCAACCTAAAATTTTGAGAAACATAATTAAACAACGATTCATCTAACACTGCTCCTCCAATTTTTAATTTTCAATCAATTAGGGATAAGGCGAGGTTCACGGTTGGTGACGTACTTGAAAAAAGCCCAGAAATAGTATCAAAATTCAATTTAAAAGGTAAAATGCACCAAGTTAACATAAACAAAAAGCTTAACGAATACCAGGCATATTGGCAAACACTTCACTCGACCAAAATAGAATTCTACTCATTTGCCAGAAACACGGGCAAAAAAAGAAATAATCAAGATGCAGAACAACAGAAGACAAACAACTCACGGCACAATGACAGAAGACCAAGAAAAAGACTCTCGATATGTTGCGTCGGATATAAGCGACTCATCCTCTCCGGCAGTAGAATACTCTCTCTGAGCTCCAACCTACTCGCAAAAAACAAAACAATAAACAAACAAAAAAAATTAGATTTATCAAAACAATAGAAAAAGTGATTCTAACAAAACAATCGGTTTCTGGTTCTTCACATTGAATCTTGATTTGGCACTAGATACCAATAATGGTCTAGAAGATGAGAAATTCTTGGCCTGGAAAAGAGAGAGAGACTTTGCGGAATGGGCAGAGGTAGCCTTGCAACCAAAGAAGAAAGATTTTGGTCTACTGGGTGGGTTTAGGTAAGGGAGAGTGAGAGCGAAAAGAGGTCCAAGTGAAGCAGAGCAAGCCATGAACAGAGCGATCAGTAAGATCAGACGGTTGGCAGTTGGGGTTCCTCGTCTGTCTTGTTCTATTTATATATATATATATATATATATATATATATATTATAAATAATAATAATTTGGATTCTTTTGTCTTGACTTTGCGAGGTGTGCTTTGCCTAGTTCGTTGGCAATTCAGACGCCATTCCCCGTCCACTAAGCCTACACGTGGTCACTATTTTTCTCAAAGGAATGTATGTATATTTGTCACACTAGTACCAATAACACTTTAATCAAGCATGTGATGCGATATTCATTATAACTTGTTTAAAATTATTAGATTATGATAATTTAAATGCATGCATAACCTACTTAATAAACACAATTCTGAGTATTTTTAATTAAAAGATTTATTATATTAAATTTACACATAAAATAATTGTTGCACATTTGATTATTGTTATTATTTTAAAATAAACATGAATAATTGTAGTAAATGATGGTTTGCTGAGTAACCGTCGTTCAAATATTTTGTTTGCTTTCCTCTTTACCTCCCATCTCTTTCTTTGTATAATGTTCCAAAATCTCTGCAACTGCATGGCATATCGTTTTTTAAGAGTAAGGCGAAGAAGAAAAATATCTTGCATCTGTTGGGTTTTGACTGCATAGTATACGAGAGTTGAAGAAATGGAAGACAGTGACAATATATTTCGGAAACTAATCATGATCGCTAGTACATTCAATACCATGATCAAAGAGTGGAAGCCACCTTTTTGGGCTCTAGCACTATCACTGCAATTCCTCTTCTATCGCTGCTCATTGTATCGCCACTGGAAGCACAAGGATTTGAGTTCACCATCACCAGTTGCTGTTACATGAGAGCATCAGCATGCGTGTGTTGCCGGAGACATCAACCTTATTAAATTTCTTCCTATCTAAATGGGTTCTTGGAGATATGACTCCCCATTAATTTTTTACCTTTGATTGCTCTGATAGCATTACACTGGAAGATTTGTTTCGTATTGAAGCAAATTACACTTTTTAAACTTTGGAAGCAAAAATTAAAAGCGGTAATTTTGAATCATTGATCGTGGTAAAATATGCTCCAAAGAACACAAGGCAACCAAAGTAAGGGCAACGAGAAATTGTTGAACACAATCAAGTGAATGAACAAAACTGAAAGCAAGTAAAATAAAACAAAGGATGCTCCTTGTAAATTTAACCAAAATGTCCACATGCAATGGAACTACAAACGTAATGTGATCCCATTAGAGAAATTGTATGCTTCAGGAAACTCCACAAGTAGCCCATCCATCCACTTTAATTTCAAACGCCGAAAAGCTCCTCTTTATGTACATAGGCCAACAGTCCAACCAGTCTCTTCTTTTTCCAATTGAAAAAAGAAAATAAAATAAAATAAGGCTATCAGAAACAAGCAGTTTGTTCCCTTACTCAAGCTTTCATGCAATAAATAATTAAAGAAAAATTAAGGATAACACCCAATGGCTCATCCCTCTGGAATTGCTCTACCAGAGCACCGACCACTCGGTGGAGAAACAACCACCACACCTCTCAGAAATCAGAAGTCAAATTCTCCTGTTGCCTGCACAAATATAATAACAAGCCTTCTCATTGTCAATAACTTCGAATATCACATATACAAAAACAGGACAACATGAAAACAGAAAGCAAATATATATATATATATATATGCATATATATATATGTATGCATGTATGTATGCCAACCATAGTATAGAAGCACACCTTATTGAAGAGGATGTCTTTGTTATTTATATGCATAATTCCGTCCTTCAGAGCACATTTCCATCTGCTTTTGGTACGAGTTACCTACCCCAAAAATGCACGATGTGATCACTGTTGCTCATGGATACAAATGATAGCCACTATGTTATATACTTCAATGATGCTGGCCACTGTCGAATAAAATGAAAATTACCTTGTCAAACTGTGCCAAAACTAAATGCTGAGTATTCAGCTCCTCTCCTTCGTCCAAATCATCTAACTCATCATCGTCATTTTCATTCAATGGCTCATCATCATCATCTTCGACAGCATCATTTTGAGTGACAACAGCAGGGGTACTAGCCTGAAGATCTACAGAGAGAGGTTATATATATATATATATATATATAAACAACCAACATATTGAATTCTGAAGAGAACAGTCTTCAACACATATATTGAACTTACCACTGGGAGCAGGTGTGTTTGCTATGTTATAGTCTTCATTAACAACTCCTTGATAATTGTATATCTTCAAGGTGAAGGCAGGAGAAGCCAAAAGGAAAGAGAAGCACAAAATGGTTGGTGAGTATGGTGATTTCTCATAATATTCAAAGAATGCATGTATGTGTGGAAAGAAAGGGAAGGTGCCGGGTTGCGCAGAGGTCATTGTCGACAGTTAAATGCCATTTACATGCACAGAGTGACAGAGTTAGGACATACAGATTCAGGATCAGAACAAGATTAGCAGTTGTCCATTGCATTTATTAAACCGTTCTTAAAAGTACCCTGCTGCTTTCAAATGTTCATATTCAAGAAAATGAAGTGTCACTCCTAGGGAGACTATTTTATTAGCTAACCAATAGGATTTAGCAACTGCTTTGTTTGCTCAGAAGATGGAGATGAAAAGGTTCTTACTTCACTTTCTCAGCAAGCAAATGGACCAACATGTTGATCTAGGATAAAACATCCAAATGCAAATCTAAGAAGTTGTTGCACAAATATATAGGAATTTGTCTCCACATGCATTTGCATACAGAAACCATATGACTACACAATACATCATGCTGCTTTAATGAGTAAAACCTTATAGCAACCACTATCATTACAAGGAAAAATAGATATTATACCAATTGTATACCAAGCAGACATGTCCACGATCAGATCACATTATGCATTTTATAGATCACTCACATGAAGACATTTAGATTTTGGGATCAGTATAGTTAAACTTGTTACTGCCCCAAGAATTATATTGGACATAACACTGAAAATGCTGTGAGGGGCCAACATTTTAGCAATTAAACTAACAAAAGAACATCAAAGACAGATAGTTATAATTTCTGCATGTGTATGCCTTGAAATTGAGATAAAAGGATACTCACATTGGGAGTAGAAAGCACATCATCATACGGATCAGGAATCGGCCCATCCAGTTGAGGAATCTTTGTAGATGACTGAGCCAAACGTGCTGAAATCTCTCTATTTGCAGGGGTGACTACATCATGTCTAACAGGGAAATCACTCCCTTGGCTTACCTGAGAGGTTGTTACATCATTTGAATATGCATACTATATACATATACTTAAATTTATACATGAATACAGAAACATGGACACATAAGATGACAGTGGTGGTGTTCCTGATCCTTCTGTTTTTAATTTATTTAAGAATAAAATTCACAGATGAGATTTCATCTATTCAAAAGCTAAAACTCTAAATTAATAATATGTTACAATAGAGAAAGGAAGCTTCTCTAAAAGGACCTAATAACACAGAACTAAATATATTGAGAATATATGAGGTAGAGCCTTGTAAAACAAATAAACTGAGCATACACGAAACCAAGAAACGGTAACCTGCTAGAGTTGAACAATCAAACAATTCAGTTATTGTACTGAAATTATTGAAAGAGCTCAAGATGTACACTAACTACCAGCATTTAAATTTTACCAAGTGAAAGAGAATACGAGCTGCTAAGATCGTATCCCATATGACTTGCATAATTTTGACTATAGGTGAAATGGAACATCATGGCAGAACAAACAAAGAGTGGAAAATTATCATACATCATCACCTAACCAGTGTCCCTTGTCAAATAAATGAATCCATCACCTATTTTAAGCCCTAGTTACAGAACTACGCACATCTATTATGGTCTAAGGTACGTATAGATGGAGTTTAATATGTTACCTGATCCATTGATACTATACCATTTGGGTGGTAAAATGGTTAAGATACAGGAGTGATGATTGTTAAGAAAATACAATTACATTTTGGTCAGAAGTCAAGGTATTTACAATATGTAATGGCTTCAAGAAAGGAGGTTTCCATTTCTTAATGGTCAAAACTGAGTTGCCATGTCAAAGGTGTTTAGTGTTTGTGCAGAACACAGCCACCGTGACCAAGAGGATTTCAAAAAACAGCCACTGTGACCAAGAGGATTTCAAAAAACAGCCACCAGTA
The DNA here is from genome assembly GCA_019650275.1 of Xylocarpus granatum. Lineage (NCBI taxonomy): Eukaryota > Viridiplantae > Streptophyta > Magnoliopsida > Sapindales > Meliaceae > Xylocarpus > Xylocarpus granatum. Next base: position 399,940 of record BNST01002239.1, read on the forward strand.
CTTCACCTTATATCAGTTACTATAACTCAGATGAAGGCAAAAAAGGTAGCTGCAGATGTTCTCAAAAGTTAGTAGCAATGCTGGAAATCATTTCAAGCCACCTCCTAGACAATCAACCAATCACCAAGTACCTACATATCTGGTCTGCTTAAATGAGAAAGGAAGGACATGCACCGAAAGGTGTACATGTGATATCAGAGTGTTCGTAATGGTAAAGAGAAAAGACAGGCACCATTTCATCATCAAATATACACATCAAAGTCGTCCATAAAATTTGACAATAGCACATTGTTGTGTGAAAACCATCATATTCTTAAGTGAGAAATTTCAACTTGAGATACTCTTTTTCTATCTTTCAAAACACAACATGATAAACAAGCGTACACCCAAAAATCCTCACTACAAACATTATATGCCTTAACAAAAACCTTCCAGAAGAACACTAAAAACCAATTCCTGCATTAGACCACAAATTCTCAGTTGAAAAAAAAGGGAAGAAGTCTAAGAGCTTTCAAAACATCTTGGACATAAAGTATGTTAATCTTCATCTTCTAAATCTAATTTCATCAAAGAGTAGAAAAATGCAAACAGCCATTTATAGAATATGCCATCTCAGATGGAGAAATAAAACAAATTACAAAACAATATAAACTTACTATGATTTCAGTTTGTGAACTTATGCAGTAATTTTCGTATTTTGCATATACTAGAAATAATGTTAATATGATAAGATTTTAAATGACACAAATCCAAGCTTGAAACTAATCAAGCAAAACAACCGTTCTAGTAATCAAAATTAACAACAACAATAACAAGGCATGTTTTTAAAGAAGATAAGCATTTCCAATAGAGTACTATAGAACTTCCATTATTATAATACAGCATGATTATTTAGGGAAAAATATTTGCTGCCCCAGCATCAAGCTCATAAGAGCTTTTCATAATTAATTCAAGACAGCATATCACTCAAGCAAACAAGAGGGAAAACGAACCTCAAGCTGGAAAATCTCAGAGATGGCATCTCCAGCTCCATCTTGCTGGGGAATATTATATCCGCCATTGCGGTATTGAGCAGGGAAGTCCTCACGTTTTCGTTTTCCAGAAGACATCATGAAGAAGTCCTGGAATTCTCTCCAATATTAAAACTGATACCAACTTTTGCAACAGTATTGTATCGTTTTCAGAAGGGAAGAAGGAATATTCATGAAAATAATTCAAAAAATAAGGCTCATAAAGCTTTGACAGCCAGAAATTTCATATCATGTATTTTCACCAAACCAAAAAACCAAGCATCATTGTGCAATCTCACTATTTACTCATAACAGAGATTACCTGTGTCGTTGGTTGACGAGAAGTTCCTCTATCTGCCTCTTCCCTCCCTTCCACATAAGCTACAAGAAGGCACCAATCATCACTGAAACATTAAACATATCTAACAAACAGCTCTTTTGGCATCACACAAATACATACCAACATTAACATCAACATTTAAAGAGGGCCTCTGATTCATCCAAGGAGAAGGTGGAGGAGGCTGTCACCAAAAAGAAAAACACCAAAGAACAAATCACATCCATCAGCAACCCATAAAACTACAATGAATTTTGCACACTTTTATTCAGTAAATAATGCCCAAAAATTATTACAAGCAAAAAAATCTTACAAAGAAGAAGAAATGAAGGCATTCAATGTAAATATAATTGAGAGAAAATGACAATCAAAAGAACTTGAAAAATAATAGCCAACAAGCATAAAGGTACTAACAAAGCTGCACTTACCATGAATGAACTAGGCCTTCCATTTCCACCCTTGACCTCAGTATTGCCACCAGAATCATTTACAGGAGTGGGATAATCACCAGATCCAGTAGGAATGTTATACATTGAGCTATCTGTGCTCCCAGGCAATGGTGTGCTCCCGGCTAATGGTGTGCTCCCGGGTAATGGCGTGCTTCCAGGTAATGGTGTCTGAATCGGAGTTTGCAAAGGCGTCTACAAAGACAATTGTGTAACTTGTATTAGAACTCCAAATTCCAATTCAAATAAACTCTCAAATTATTTCAAAATTCACCTGAAACAACAATAATTCAATAAAAACACACTGGAAAACTTCAAAATCCATCACAACTGACTCACAAGAAAAGGCATATCAAAACTCCACATCTAACACGATTTGAACCCAGATAACCACAAAAATTCTCACCTAGATATCAATATATGCAAAAGGATAAAAAAATAAAAGAGGTCAAAATCCCCAAGATCGAACACATAAATCTCAAAAATCATTACGAATTTCAAGCACAACAGAGAAACTCCATCATAATAAATGAAAAATAGATAATCTGGTAACACATAAACACTTACAGGAGGAAATAGTATCTCAGCAGTGGGAGTTTCGTACTCCTCGGTCCCCTCGTACGGCACATTAAGATCGTGAACAGGAGTTATCGGACCACCAGCTGCAGGCTGCTTAGGCGCTGATGACCTATCTATTGGACCACATACAACTCCCGCTTGGATCATCTTCATTTCCCAAATCTAACCAAACCAAAGTTACCCAAAAAAACAAACAAATGAAACACCATTCCATAGACAAGATCAGCTCCAATACAGCTCCGATAGAAACAAAAATGATAATAATAATAATTAAAAAATCGAGTGATGTCAAAACCCTCTGCCACGTCAGATCCAACAAGAAGACAATTACAATACCAAATTTCCTTACTCTAATCTATGATGATGGGAATTGAACTTTTAGCTAAACAAAATGTGACAAAATGGAAGAAAATTACTCCTTGAAGTTCGTTAAGAACACTCTCGCCAGGGCCATTATTGACGAACTCGTCACGGACCTTGCTGATGACGTCTTCGATGACGCGTATGTACACCATGCTTGTTGCAGATGTAGCCATTTTTCAATTGTAAATTTTAAGTCTTCCTAGGTCCTCCGATTGAAACTTTCTCGGGAAAACTTTGAAGCCGGATAGACAATTTCTTCGAGAAAATTTAGGGAAGCATAGGGAATCTTTTAGGGTTTAATATTTTGGGAGATATGATCGTTGAGTAAGAGATAGCGCAAGAGAGATTGGAAAGAAGAGATTTGAGAAGGGGCGGACGAGAGGACCTGAATAAAGAGTGGAATATAAATAGGTTTGCATCCGATTATACGAGTTGGCCACGTGGCGAGATCTGGCAGGGTTCAAGATTTTTTTATTCTCATCCGGGTAAGGATTTGAGTCTACCAGTGTCTGCGATTTTGTGTGTGTATCGTGTACAACGTTTGATGAAGTTCTTTTCTCGGGACAAGATCACAACCGTCGCCGCCTTTGATGCCCAAGTCTTGGGTTGGTTGGGTCCATTATTTGTTTTTCCTTTGTAATCTACCAAATTTCATCCATTCCTTAAGGAAAGTCAAATAACCTTAAAGATAGTCGGTCAAAATTTTAATTGCCATTTTTTATAACAATTTAATCCATTTTTAAAATTTTGTGTTATTGATTAATATTCTTACTTATAGCGACGTCGTTTAGTCGTCAATCAATCGTACTTGAAGTCAGATATACATAGAAAAGATTCAGGGTGTGTTTAGTATTAGCCCAATGTGGTTCACATTGCGGCCCTAGATCCAAGCCCAACAGTTATAGACAAGAAAACAAGGGTGAAGGTTTGTAGGGTTACATTCGTCTCAACGCTGGAGTCGGAACTTCAACTCTCCGTTAAAACCTGATGAACTAGACGGTCAAGTAAAACGGCAGCGTTAGACATCGAATAGGGACCTAACGTCGAAGGCACACAAACAGCTCTCTCCTACTCATCTCGAGCAGCAGCCACTCTTGCAATCTCCAGTACCAGAACCATAGAAAATGTCAGGCGGGTTTTTCAGGGTAAGCTACGGTTCAACAAATTTCCTGGTTTTGAAATTGTTCATTCTAATTTGTGGATCCATATATTTCCTTTTGAAACTGGAAGTTTAGGATTACTTATTGTAATTAGTCGATAATGTTTAATTAGGGCATGTCGGCCGATCAAGACACGCGGTTCTCGAACAAGCAAGCGAAGCTCTTGAAAACGCAGAAATTCGCTACTGAATTGGATCACCCGGGCGTTTGATTTTTTTCCTTGTTATTTAAGAAATGTTCGTATCACTTGTATTGTCTCTGGCGTGTATTTACGAATTATGTATTACAACTGAAGTTGCTAGGCTTAGAAAATTGCGGAAATTGAGTTTTATCCGTTTTCTTTTTCCTCTGTACTAGCATTCCTGAAAGTTGCTTTGCTTCTGAATCCTTATTTTCCATATAATAGCAGGTTTTTATGGAAAAAAACTTAAGTGATAGCCTAGTATAAAATTGAATATAATGATATCTAGTGGTAAATGTTCAAATAATTTTTGCTATATATAGTTTGCTGATAAAGTGAACAAATGACGTGGTTCTAGGTGGACATAACAAAAGTGAAGATGGATGCTATGAGACCATGGATTGCCAATAGGGTCACTGAGCTACATGGATTCGAAGATGAAGTGCTCATCAACTTCATTATGGTCTCGTTGATGGAAAGGTAATTTATGATCTTTTGATGGATAACAATATCAGAGTTGGAAAGAAAAAAGTAATTTATATATATAATCAAATTATATTTGCCCTTGCTTATTCTTTGTACACTTGTACTTTTGCATTTAAGTACATTTTGTTTTATGTTAATATAGAACCCCGTTGCTATTTTAATGCATGTTCTCTCTCCATGCACTGTTCTTTAGTTTTGGTCACAGTGACAGAGGATTACGCTATCTGCCTAGTTGTTTACCTGCACTGGCATGGACTGAACTGTATAATATTTTTATCATGTGTTTGGCTGTAAAATGAAGTGGATTTAGCCCCTCGCTCTCTTTTTTTTATATGATAATAACAATACTAATATGTTAAAATATAATATTATAATTATTTATAAAATAATAAAATCATATTAAAATATAATAATTATTATAAATTATTTTACACAATATTATTTTATCACATGTTTTTTTAATCTAATATAATAGAATATAATAGAAATAACATGTAATATAATAATATATATAATAAAATAATACAATTCAGTACATGTTACATCAAATATAGTACAATTTTTATTTAATCTATTGCAGTCTAATCCAGTTCATTTAAGATAATACAATTCAATCGGTACTACCAAGCACACCCTATATATTACTTGGAATAGGATCCAAACATCAGCATAGCAATATCCTTGCCCACCCCAATATGGGTTGATGTAGATGAGGCTTGCTGTCCGATTGTTGTGATTTATTGTTGAGAAATCTCGATGTATGAATTTTGGGCTTGTACATTCTGGCTATACTGGTATAATAGCTTCAACCTTGCTGCTTATTTTGATGCAGGAAGTCTGCAGGAAGAAGGTTCAAATACAACTTACTGGTTTCATGGAGAAAAATACTGCAAAGTTTATGAAGGAACTCTGGATGCTTCTTCTCAGTGCACAGAAGACTGCAAGTGGTGTTCCTCAACAGTTCTTGGATGCCAAGGAAGAAAAAGGTATTTTCTTTTTGAAGCCATGACATAGTTCACAGTTTCCCCGTTTCTAACAATTTTATTATTGCTTCTTGCAGCTGGAGGCAGATCAGATAGCAAGTGAAATTCAGAAGAAGAAAGAGGAGGAAAATAGAGAACTTGACTGAGAGAGACTGAGGAATGTGGTAATAATAATTTATTCATGCTGGAGTTGCATTCTCTAGAGTTGGGTTTTTGGTTTTAACTTTTGTTTGTGTTTCCCATGTTATGCAGCTAGCTGCTGCAATTATTTGGGTTCATGTCCTTCATCTCAAACTACTGTAGGATGGTGCAGTTGAGATGAAGGCCACCAATGCAGCCCTGAAGCCAAACTTGAAGACTATGCTGGCAAAGGATTCAAGTATCTATCCCAAGAATGAGAAAGAAGCTGGTGAGGGGAAGGAACAGGTAAGGGGTTAATTTTCAGGATTTTTGTTGTACAAGCAATTTTTTATTTGCATCTAATCCTAAATAACGGTGGAAGAGATTGGGCTGAAAATGTTGTGGCATAGTAATGTTGCATTTCTACAACTCTTGTGAGTTTGAATAACTTTGTTTGGTTTTTTCTTGAAATGTAGTTATTTACAAAGCTACGGCATTTGATTGAAATGTAAAATAAAATGGATTCAATTCCAAAGTTAAATGCTTATTATAGCATGCATATGCCTGAGACTATTGTAAATTGAACTTTGTTCACTTGTCATTATTTTAGGTGATAATATGTTTTTCTTGAAAGAAATATTCCATTAATTTGAATTATAAACTGAGGAAAGATTTGTTGCACATATTGTGTCCCACATATGAGTTACACCCATATTGAGTCACCGTTTGGTTTAAGTTGTTAGGGAGCGGTTGCACATAAAGATGCTTTTCCTACGTTTCAAAGGATAACAACTCTTGTGATGAAGAAAGCATTGTGTATTATGCCAAGATATAGATATTTGGTACTTAACACTTGTGTAGGAAATTATTTTTGTCCCACTCAATTGTGTCAGTATATTGAAAAGTTTCTGGTAATAGTTCCAAAAGATCTGCATGTGTATTTTGGAGATTCTTGTGTTCATACTACTCCAAGTGGCGACATTACTTTTAATCTCCTTAATAGTCAGCATTATTCTTGAAGAATGATGCTATTTTAAGTCCATACAAGGTTTCTAGATCTCCTTGTTCCACTGCTTGTTCCCCTTCATCCTATCCGTAATAATGCTGAGTTTTCTGACCGTTATTCAATATCATTCTTCTGATCTTATCATATGGCTTTCTTGTTGAACATGTGGGTAACGACATTTTTGTTTTATTATTCAGAGACTCACCTTCTCGGTCAATGAGCAAGTCACGTTCCTATTCCAGAAGTTATTCACAGTATGCTTTTATTATCCAGGTGCAACATTTTACCCCTGTTTGGCTATTTTTTATTGAAATGATATTTGCTGCTGTATCTTAACCTTTCTTGGCATAATACATGTACTTGGATTGGGTGGTTTCATGTCTAAGTTAAATCTTTTTAATATGTAGATATCTAATTAAAAAAATACAATTATCAATTAATATATGCAGTGGCAGATCCAAATCAAGGAGTGTATCTAGATCACCTAAAGCACAGAGATGCTCTCTCTCTCCAAGAAGATGGTCCGTTACACCTTGTAGGAGGAATCCACCTCAGATATCCCACTTTCCTTCAAGAAGATCATCTTATTTTGGACAAAGATCTAGATCCTGTTCACCCCGTAGATCATCCTCTCCCTTAAGGCATAAGCTGCATTCCTCTTTTTGGCATAAATCACTTTCTCCTCTGCATCATAGATCACCATCGCCTGTCCGGCGCCAAAGATCACCATTGCCTGTCCAGTGTCAAAGATAACCATTGCCTCTCCGGCATTGTAGATCACCATTGCCTGTCCAGTGTCAAAGATCACCATTGCCTCTCCGGCATTGTAGATCACCATTGCATGTTCGTCATTGAAGATCTTCTTTGTCAATACGATGCCATCGATCTCCTTCACCCTTGAGCCTAGATCTTCATCACCTGCACAATGCCAGTTGTCATCTCCAGTGCAGTGTTGACCTCCCTCTACTGTGCGACAAAGGTATCAAAGGCGTCCATTGACACCACAACATAGGTCACCTCCAACTGAATACGGGTCACTTGTGGCTAGCCACATGAGACCGTCAACTCCTACCCATGGCAGGTTTCCTTCACCTTATGAATCATGTTCTCCATCTCCTGTGGCATGTTGACCTTCCAGCTCCTTGAGGTCACCACAGCAAGATCCAAAAGATGGGAAAGATTTACCTAAAAGAGATTCAGCTTTTTCACTTTCACCAAAAAGATCACCATGTCAGAATCTCGACCACATTTAACAAGGAAAAGGAGTACTAGTGAAGATGAGAGGTAGTTATATCAGCTGTGAATATTACTATTTGTGATCCCATAATAGTTAAATCTTTATCATTTTATCACGTATATGTTTTTAAATGTTTGGCTGCTTTGGAAGGTCATTTAGTGCAGATGAAAGTCTTGTGAGGCAAAGCAAGAAACAAATGGCCCATGATGGCAGCATTAGTCCTTCACCAAGACCAAGGGAATGGAGACTTCATCATGATGGTCCAGATACAATTGTAGAGGATATAAAAACTGATTGCATTAGGTTAACTAAAAACTCCACAGTTTTTGATTCCTAAATTGTCTACATTCTTGAGAATTCCACAGGTTTTTCTGAGTTTTTAAGTATTTAATTTTGTAGGGAGGATGGAGACCACAAATCTGTTTCATTCCATGGAAGATCTGTGCCCTCATCCACAGTCAGTAAGCAGAAAGATTCTCCACGGAGAATTTGTAATAATGAAGAGTGTTCACCTGGGAGGTAAACATGTCTGTGACATATAGTATCTGACTTATTTGATCTCTCATTTTTATGCATGAGTTAATTTGTAGATCTCTTTTATAATCTGATATTCTTACACATTTATGGCAGTGAGAAATTGTCTGGAAAAGGTGTTCATCTGGAAACATTTGATCAGCAAAAGTCACCAACACTGTATGAAGACCCCTTGCTTGGTGAGAGGAAACAGTCAACCTACCATGGAGAAAGTAAAAAAACTGATGGAGGAAACCTTTCTCATAAAAATAATGGCAAGGACAGTGAACAACACTGTAAATCTGGAAATGTGACAATGGAGGTTGAAAAAGTTGATCAAAATAAGAGTGATACTTCTGATTCTGGATCTGAGCATAGTGATAAACCCAGAGCTAAGAGTAAAGAGAAGAGAAGGCATAAAAAATATGACAGGGAAGTGGCTTCAGATGATGACTACAGTTATGATTTTGAAATAGAGGAGGAGGCTAAGCGGAGGAGGAAGGAAGAAAAGAAACTACAAAGAGAAGAGAAGCATCAATGATGTGATGAGCGACACCACAGAAGGGAAGAGCAACATGTGGAGAAGCTGAAATTGAAGAATCAAAGTGATGCTGATGCTTCAGATGGTGAAGCTGTGCATAGCAGGGAGTATCATCCATGTGATGAAGAGATAGAATCTGAACAGAAGCGGCTTAAGATTGAGTTATGAAATAAGGCTCTTGAATCAATTAAAGCGAAGAAGAATGGCAGTCGCTAAATCTCTTCTGTTTTGGAACATCTAGATGTTATTTTGTCATTTAAATCTTGTTCACCTTTATCTTCTAAAATTAGCAGGCTATTTTATGTATGAATGGGAGTGTTGTTTTATTTTTGTTACTGTATAACGTAGTCTATGTTTACCACTCTTTGCTGAAAGGGATAAATGAGGATTTCTCGAGCTATACTCTTGAGTGCAACTATATGCAGACTAGGCTGCTAACTTTTCTGGTAATATTTGTCTTCACTTTGTCAGGAATTTTATTTTATTTTTTTTCATTTTCTGGGATTTTATTGTTGCTTGGATGTGAAGGCATTTGCAATATTATTGCATTTGTCATATAAGATTTTGATTGATGTAAAGTGTTTCTTGAGTCATGCAGCTGTTAGAAACCAATAAGATCTTTAGGTTTGATTGATCTTGATATTCTTGTTGAAAGTAAAATTAAAATTAAAGGTCTTGTCTATTGTATGGATATGAGACTGATACTAAATCAGCTTTCTGGTCAATTGGTAGATGAATATTTTATCAACTAGATAACTTGGTTGAGCAAATCATTTGCACATCCACATTCTGAACGTCAATTCAGGTGAAGTTCTCTACTTCTTTATAGGTCTTTCAAGAAGAAATCTCAGTGCCTATAAGCAAATCCTCTTTGTAAGTTAATCTTAGATGCTTTCTTACAATTTTGGTTACCCTCTGTATGGATGGTAGCTTGGGATTGATCCTGGGACTTAATTTTCTAAATTCTTCATGGTGCTAAAAATGTCAGACTCGTCCTGTGCTGCTGTTAAAATGCGCTGTAAGGTACTTTTGGCACGATCTTTGTATGTACGTGTAATGATAACCTGTATACAATAAATTATGATATTTCTTTTTGCATTTTGACTGTGTTGATCTTCTGCTATTCCCAAGTGAGTACATTTTTTTGGGTCTTCATTGTCTGTGCAAAGATTTTTTTAGCCCACTTTGCATTTTGTTCTCATTTTAGGCAGTGGAAATTGGTCAATCAGAGTTTGTGCTCTTGAGATGTCCTTTCGACCTTTCCTTGTCATTATTTTACTCTTTACTCGTCTACTTTCTAGCGAACAATGATAATATAATGTAGGCATTGAATATCATATTTCTAGCAAAATGATTATCTGCCCTCTTCAGGGATGTGAATCATGCCTTGAAATGAAGCTTCATTTAAAGAATAGGCAATAAGGAGCAGAACATTGCAGAATTCATAATTTCTGTTTACATAGAAGGTGCTTAATGGGAGTGCTTTACGAGGGCGCAATTAATTGATAATTTTATCCAGCAGGGACAAATTTTTCTCGAAGTAGCATTTATCTTCGGGGTGTATGGTGTTGGTGTTGGTAAATAGAACTGGAGCATTTGGTTATCTGATGACGAGGGCAGTGGATTGATAGTAGAGAGCTGATAATGAGTGCTTCAGGTCCTTTATCCAGACGGACCTGAGCTGAGGTGGTAGCCAAGGTTCAATATTTGTTATTTTGTTAACTGAAAGACGGTACTCTAAAACTGATGTGGTCGTTTATAAGAATGATGCTTTGCATGGACGATGGTAGCACAAGTTCATGTGGCTTGCGTGCACAGTTGTTATGTCAGAGAGTATTTGAATAATTGATTTTGAAGCGAGGAGACGATGAAATAGATGTGCATCTTAGTTGTGGAGAGGTAACTCATGTGTCAAATATAAACATAATGTGTGAAATATAGGATAAGCATTAGATTTTTGACCTTCTAATTGATTATCGAATTCTTCTTTTGGCATTTGACCGAAGTTTGAAATATGATGGAGAATAATTGGCGTACTGTCCAGTAAGTTCTTGATGGCCTGTCTAGGTGGCGTCTACAATTGCACTTCTCCTTTTTATATTTCATTATGCTAATGATCTTGAACCAAAGTTGTATAAAGACTTGGCTATTTGTGGTACAATCCTTGCACTTGGGAACATAGAAATATGGAAAAATGTATCTAAGAATCACCACTGCATGCAGTTACTCAAGTGTATTACTGAACTGGGACTTGTACTGCTTGTAGAATTTATATTTATGAAGTGGCAGACAGAAAGTTCTATGAAGCTAATGTTTGTTAAAAAGCATTTGGATATTAATTGTAATCAAGACATTCCAGCAGTCATATGTTGTCGTCCTAGTAGGAAAGCACAATCAGGTATTATGTGGGTTTTGATGCCTTTCCTCAGGCAGCTTGTCCTATAATCACCACATTCTAGACTTTTGGTGGGATTAATTGAGTGTGTTTCTAAAATTCGAGGATGGCAATATTTTCTGTGTAACTAAAGGGGGAATCCCATATTTTCTTGAACCACGTTCAGCTGAAGCAAGGTGCCGTGTTAGCTACTGGGAATAGCTAACTGGATGTTGAACAAGCCCATTATTATATCCAATATTAGACTCCTTTTATTGGTGATTACGAGTTGCCCGCTTCCTGCCATATGTTTTGGATAGTGGCTTTCGTGGGCCATGAGTATCAGACCTGTGGCAGCCAATTGGATCAGGTTCCATAAACCAAGCTGGTTAGATCATCAGGTCATTGCTGGTGGTTCAATCATTCCTTGATGGGTGCGGCAATAAGCCTCGATGTCCAATTTTCTCAGTAGATAAACCATGACAACGTGGCGCAATACCATTTGCCATTACATCCCTTAGCTCCACGTCAAGATAATATTCAAACCAAACAAAATTCACTTGACACAAGCAGCGCAGGGCTAGTGTTGGAGATCAAAGATTTTGTTTTGTATATACAACAAAGGTAGTACTACTCCTCCGTTGAAGAAAGGAGGAGGGTCAACCTTATTTATCCTCTGATTATCCTTTCGTTGGTCCAACTCTGACATCCAATTCATTTCTTCCGAAAACCACGCTACATTCGAGGCTACCCATCAGGGCCCCAAGACTCGCTGTGTTTGCCAAAAAAGCTGGATCTTTCCCTCCATTTCAGCTCGGCAAGCCTAAGGATGAGATTTCATCCTCGGAGGAAAGCTCAAATGGTGATTCAGGCAATTCCAATCCTTTTCGTTTCAACTTCGGTAAGGTACCGCATGTCAAATCTTTGATCCCAGTCGTGAGCAGCCATGGAACTGGTTTGTCATTCGGGAACTCCAGAAGAAAAGATCCTGGCACAGTTTTGGTGGCCGCTGCAACTGGGCAGGCTGGCCTCCGCATTGCCCTAACGTTATTGCGTGAAGGCTTCAGTGTTAGGGCCGGTGTGCCTGAGGTAGGTGCTGCTCAGGAGTTAGCTCGTCTCGCTGCCAGTTTCAAGGTTAGCTTCTTAAATTGGATCAACATGAGCTCTGAATTATCGTCTGGATTTGTACATTTTATGAACTGATTTTGGAAAGTAATTCTAGTAATTAGAGGCGTTTTCATAAACCGAATTTTACAGAACAAGATGAACCTAACGGTTCTTTCATTGCATGATCGCCACAGATCATATCTAACGAAAAATCAAAGCGTCTGAATGCCGTTGAATCCACCTTCGACGATGCAGAATCAATTGCCAAACCAATTGGAAACGCCGACAAAGTCGTGGTCACAATTGGTCCGGCCGAAAACGGTCCCACCACCGAGGTCTCAGCAGCGGACGCTTTACAAGTAATCCAAGCCGCTCAATTAGCAGGAGTGGGTCACGTGGCAATCATCTATGATGGGAACACAACAAACTCGTCAACTTAAAATGTATTGGACGGCCTCTCATCATTTTTTAACAATCTTTATCTCACGAAATCAGCCGTTGACTATCACTGAGTTTTTGCAACAAGTAATCCTAACGGACGTTAGTAAAGACAAGTTTGACCGAAGATTTTGAGAAATTTTTGAAAATAGTCTTATTTTTATCCCTCTTAATATTTATGATCAACTATAATTTATTCTTATCAAAATAACTATTTTGAATGATTTTATCCCCCAAACTCTAAAACACAATTTTATTTTTTTCTCGAAATAACCAAAACGTAAAAACAAATATCTACTCATTTTCTTTATATTTCATATTTCGTCACCGTTGCATTGCCAGTAAATTATAAATTTTGTCTTCAACAGTATAAAAAATACAATAACAAAAAAAAAGGTTAATTTGACTTATATTGGATAAAATTTTACTTTATATAAGTGTTTACAAGTAATAAAAATATTTTTATAATTAAAACACTAAATATGATAAAATTAAACCTTTGTTGTAGTAATTTATTTCTTTTTTGTTGTTAAAATATTGATACAATGGTAGAGAAGTAGGCATGTAGATAGAGTAAAATATAGTAAATAGAGTAATTTCGTTGTTTTTGGTGAAAAAATGCAGAAGACAAAGTAGGAAGACACAAAGTGTAAACTCTCCTAAGTTCCCGGGGATCAAAGGGTTTTTATCACCTGGGTTCCCTAAGACCCAAGAATTTTTATCTCTTGGTTTCCTGAGGACCAAGGTGAGTTTATGCCCTGGTTCAGTACGAGGGACTAGGGGTTTTTATCATCTAGGTCCCTACCTAGGGCATAAACTCACCTGGGTCCCTAGGGACCTATGTAATAAAAATCCCTGGGGCCCAAAAACCTCTGGGCCAAAAGAAATACTAGGCGCGTGGATAGCACACGCCCAACGACCACTTTTATGTCTAGACGCATTATATCCACGCGCCCAGGGACCACTCTTACTCCTGGGCACGTGAATAAAGACTACTCTGCGTCCTTCGTCTTCTTCCTCTGTTTTCTGTATTTTTTCACCCGAAATACCAAAATGGCCCTATTTGCTATATTTTGCCTTATCTACACGCCTACTTCTCTACAATTGTGTTAACATTTTATCAACAAGAAAAAAATTAACTAACACAGCAAGTTTAATTTTATGTGCTTTAATTACGGAAATTCATGCCAAATTTTATCAATTACTTGTAAACACACAAATATTACAAAATTCTATCCAATGTAAGTAAGATTAACTTTTTTTCTTATTGTTGTTGTATTCTTTGTATTGTTGAAGATGAAACTAGCAATTGACCAACAATGCAATATAAAGAAAATGAGAAGAAAATGAGTAGACGTTTGCTTTAGGATGAAATTGTGTTTTGAGGATTTGGGGGTAAAATCGTCCAAAGTGGTTAGTTTGGTAAGAATGAATTATGATTGATCATAAATGTAAAGAAGTATAAAAATAAGACTATTTTCAAAAATTTTCGGAGACTTTTTGACCGAGAGTTCCTACAATGTGGTGGTGTCAGCTGAAAGTAGCATTGGTGCAAACGACTATAAAATATTATAATGTAATGTATAAAGATTTTGTCTTTATATTAATTTTCTGTTATGTGTTCTTCAATAATCATGCGCAGGTAGCAAAGTCTCAAATAGCATCACTGGTGGCAGATGTTTTCTCCAACGCAAGAGTGGCTGAAAATAAGGTACATTTTGTTAAGAAGCTTGACAAGAATACACTTCTCTCTTTTAAATTACACAAATATACGTTAAATTTCACCTCTAATTTGATATTTGTAGAACGTGAATTCTGGACTTTTTGTACCATTTTAAGAGATTTTACCGGTTATATCAATAAGCGATACCAGCAGTTGGGGTCCAAACTTTGGCTTAAAATTTGAGTCCAAAGTCTAAAACTAATATTCATTACTGTTTATGTTTCAACTCAATGTTGGAGTCGTCCGTAAGTGCGATTCCCTAAAACTCAAGGTTGCCCTTGAGTTCAACTAACGAATACCAATACCGGGAGTTCTATATGCTTCCTAAATAATGAGAATATTGTAGGTGGAGTTTGAATCGGGAGAGGATTGAAATTTGTCTGCAAATCTAAAATCATAGTTAGTTTATATTGACTGAATATTTAGTTATTTTTGTTATATAGGTTGTGGAAGTTTCTACAGATCCGTCAGCCCCAGCTAAGCGTGTAGATGAATTCTTGAGGTGAATTGTAATGCCAAAATTTGCTCAAAATTAGATGCATGCGAGTCTTTTAGTTTCAGTTTGGAACAGGAACATGCGTGCATGTCCTAATCTATGCAAATTAAATGTGTGACATGCTTTTAGTGCCATTCCCGAGGATGGAAGGAGAGCGGCCTCTGCTGAAGCTCTGGCAAAGGAAAAAGCAGAGGAGGAGGCAAGAACAACCGCTGAAAAAGCTCGTGAAGCTGCCAAGGCAGCAAAGCAGATTGAGGAAGAGGTGAAAAAGTTTTCGCAACAAGAGGCTCGTGCAGCAAGTTTGGCCGAGGAAGCTCAAGAAAAAGCCGAGGCTGCAGGCACTCCAATGGGAGACCTATTGAGTAAAGCAAAAGATATCCGTTCAGGATTTTCTTGGGATAAACTTAGTTCCCAGATTGCAACCGCAGTTCAAAATTCCACTGAGAAACCAAAAGTGCAGATAGCTACTGTTAGAGGACAAGCCAAGGCCAGGACGCTGCCTCCCAAAAAAGCTGTTGTTAAACAGACTACACCAAAGCCTGGTGCTGTTAGGAAGCCAAAAGAGGACCCAAAGACTAAGGGGACACAGACGAAGCCGGAAGTGAGGATGATGTTTGGAAGTCTGTTTCAGCAAGAAACTATATAGGTTGACAATGACTGAGGCGATACTTAGCAACATGTTTTCAGTATTTCAGGATATGAATTTTGTGCGAATGTGGCTTGGTACGTGTATGATTATTGGCAATGAATTATCTAACAAGCCTGGAACTTGTACTGGCTTAATGTTTTCAAATTTATGTATTACCATAAAGGTAGAAGTCCCTGTCGAATTTCTTGGTTATTGATAATTTTCTGGCAGTGTCTTGAAAATGTTCTTCATGCAATATTCAGGAAATCCAATACCTCAGCATATATGCAAACAGTTATCTGATTAAATGATACGGAATCTCTAATTGTAGATGCATTTAACAGTTCAAATATACACACATTTTCATTGAGAACAACTTCATAAATTAATCTGATTCTTGTGCATATGGTCAACTTGGAAGGGATTGACAGCAATAACAAGAACAAAAGATGACAGGTTGACTACCATGATAATAGCGACAGCCTACAAATACAATGACCAAAACTAATATTTAGAGACAAAAACTTAAGCTGATAGCGGTTAAGTAGCAAATCAGAAGCTTTAATCTTATTTAATTGGTTCAATTTTTAACGCAAACACCCTCTCCCCTTGCCAAGAGGAACACCAAGTCCTTCATTACTCTCCATCTATCGTACCGGTACTGGTTGTGAAACCCATTCTCTCAATAACAAGAACTGTATTATGAATATATATATATATATATATATTATAATCTCAAGTGAGGCACACAGGCTGCATCCATGGCTCGATTTACAGTCATGAATAGTATGAGATGATTTACCCTTGCCAAGAATTCTATGAACACTGCCCTTTGAACGTTTATCCATGGAATGATAGTTGTACGGGCATATTCTAGTAGTGAGAAAGAGTTTTAAACCATGTGATTGAAGAATATATATACATAACCTGTGATGCATATTACGTATATTGGGATATAAACATGATCGATCCCGTCTATGTCCACTTTGATTCAGGTTAGAAAGTCGAGAACTGCTCGAAAGACAATGAAAGTAGTCGTTGATATGTAAACATTACATACCCACAGACGCATCCTTTGATGTCTTTTTTAATATGGGCTAAAGAATTGATTTCTGCATTCCTTAAAGATGCAATGTAGCGAGTCTGCATTTCGTTCATGATTGTCTCATACGACAATTTTCTCCAGTAATCATGGCTAGAGCACTGGGAAATTAACTTTCTTATCGAGATTGCATTTCCACAAGTTATTAAGGAGTTGCTTCCCTAGAACATGTTCATCGCAAATAAACCTTTTTTTTTACCTGGAAAACAAACAAGTCTATCATGTCAAGAAAATTAAAAGACAAAGGTAAAATGGTCCCTGAGATTTGATATATGAAATTCTAGAAACGATTCCATTGATGATCATGTCTCGCACTCATGGCTTGCTTAATACAGCTTCAATCAAAACTAACAAAGAATGATACTTGAAAATCCCTATAATCTACAAGACGAAAAAAGAATGATACTAGAAACGATTCCATTGATGATCATGGCTCACAATGATGGCTTGCTTACTGCTGTGTCAATCAAAACTAACAAAGAATAATACTTGAAAATCCCCATAATCTACAACTCTTCTTCCACATTTGTTATAAACAATTAATCCAACTGCATATATATATACAATGGACCCAATAGAAAAGTTAACATCATTTATATCTTTTACACGTATCCATTGCCATTATTTCATTAATTATTTTTCTGTGTTCAAATGTTCTAAGTTAGCATGAAAATACAATCAACTTCAACAACAATTATCTTCAAGAGCATGTACTCTAGATTCCGATGAATATAAATTTCCAAATAATTCATGCTGCTTCTGTTCAATCGTAAAGGAATGATCATATACTAATTATATACTGAAGAACCGCAGTATATAGTCATGCATGGCCGCTAAAGAAAGCAATGCTTTTGATGAAACATGCACAAGGAGATCATATAGATCCATACATACTTTTGAATTGTGCTGAAGTACGTGTCCAGAATAGGCTCTAGCTTTGCTAGATGAGCTTTCTAGACTTGATTTGTTATCTAGTGTTTAGACTAGATTAAGACGTTTCCATGTAAACCCTAACCAAGGGTTCTTGCACGCATAGGCACATTTTAATATATGGCCTATAGAGAGAAATTTGCTTCACTATATACAGTCAAGTCAAAGCATCCTAATTACAGGTTCTCATTAGAGCTAAAATTTTGTCCGGTTATTGACACTCTGGTTATTTTCTTCCACAAAGCATATGCAATTCGGAATACAACTTCAAAACTCAAGACCATGGAATTATTCTGTATTCTAAACACTCCCCAACACGTGAACACCCAATACGGCCAGGATACTATACAAATCAATAAGAATGCAAATTTATGTAAGTCAGCAGGCTTAGAGCAAAAACTTGTCAAAACAGTATATACTATGTGGGAAAAAAGTTTGATGCTCAATGAAAAGACAGCATAATTATCAAAAAATAAAAATTGAAGAACAAGAGAAATCATTGTTTTTCTCATGTTTAGAATAAATTTTTGGTACCCGTTGATGACGTTGAACCCTTAGGCTCAAGCCCCAGTCTAAGCTCAAGGTCCAAATTCGAGCCCGATGAGCTCGGTGGCAATTCCTTTTCAGTCCTTCCTGCGTGAATTTGACTACCTGCAAGGCGTGGATTTCTATCAATTCTCAATGGTCTTTCAACAAACAAAGACAGTTGTCGGACTTCTGCAGGTTGGATTTTGTATGATTCAGTGGCATCATTTTCTTCACCTGCAGGAATCCTAGGGCGCCACTTAGTGTTACTGCTTCTTCCTTGACTAGCAGCCATAAATTCCATTGATGACCGTATTCTGTTTGTAGGAATCGGAGAATAAGAGGCTCTTATTTTCGAGATGTCAAAAGATTGTTGATTCGAATTGTTTGATGAGGCCGCAACTTGCTTGAGCTTAGCTTTGTCTTTGCGATGAATATTCATGTGACCTCCCAGTGCTTGAGCATTAGAGAAGCCTCTCCTACAGAAAGCGCAATCATAAGACCTAACTGGGCTTGCAGCTTGGTCATCCGAGGTTCCCTGGTGGTTTGGACTTGCTGGTAAAGGTTGATCAGTCTCCATTCTAGCTAGCTAGCTAGCTTTAGCTTTCTGCAGAGGCAGACAAAGGGCGATGGAAGAAGAGAGATGGTCAACTAGAAGACAGTGAAAATGTTTTTATATTGATTGATTGTTAAGGGTTGAAGGCCTGCTTTTTCTTCAGCCCAATGGAGTGACAATGTGAAATTTCTAGGATACAAGACAATTTCAACTCTACCAAACGATAAATGTTCCCTCACAAATATTGGTAATTATCTAGACAGATAATTAAGGGATATGCTCATCATCAACCTAAAATTTTGTGTGTGCGCGTGTGTTTGTGTTTATATATATATAAGAACTGTATACATGCTTATGATGCTAAGATGAACAGATCATAATTCATGTAAATGAACTTTGATTTTAATTAGTTTGCACCTTTGGGTTCTTGTAGTATCTTTATACAGTCATTTAGTTGACTCATATTCTCTCAAATCTAAGAATGCATCAATACCTTTGCTAATCCTCAGTCCATCTCATCCAGATAGAAGCTGGCTTGGCTAGGTAATTAGCTTTTGCTAGTTGTTGGGCAACTGCCCTAACCATAGATATCTGCCACGTGGAGGAGATTCACGAGACATGACTAGACGCATGTCATCTAGTGAGCTGACTGTAAATTGCCACGTTTCATTTCACATTTACGAACATAAAATTGTAGTTCTCCTGAGTTATCGTCATCCCCGAGAAAGCACTGGATGGTTTACAGAATTGCATGCCATTTGGTCCACTTCTATTTTACTTTTGACTTTTCTTTCATCATCAATTTGCTTTCCCATAATGATTTTCAAAAGGGAGCTGCTTTATAATCTCAGTTTACGAAGCACTCGGTGTTGAAGAGGACGAAATGCAAGGATACCAACCAGGCTTGGGAACTCCCAGAGAGTTTACAGGTAATTACCAAGTTTGGCTTCTTCCTTCCTTCACAGGAGAGAAGTCTGTTTGAAACTTTCATTTGGCTTATTAGTCGTCTTTAACTAAACAAGAGGGTTGGGTTGAGAATCAGTGTATAGTTTAAACGTATTAATGCTTGCTTGCGTAAACTCATTAATAGTCTTAGTTTGACAATTGGTATAATTATTTTAGATATAAATTTGGCTAATTATGTAATTAATTAATTAATTTCATTCGGTGATTCTAAATGTATTAGTGCTTTGTACCCCGAGGGGTGACAGCTGATCTTTCCAACCCATCTGGAAAGTAATTAACTAATTAAGCTGATGAATACTTGGCAACGTTTCGTTTGAAATTTTGAAGAAAACAAAGCTATCACTTTCCTCCCACTAGTCCATTGATTTATGCGGTGAATTCATCGGCCATAATTTGAACTTTCTCCTTCTCCATGCAAGCTATTCTAATCTTGTAAGAGTAATGCTAAATCTTTTGAATTTTTGCATCAAATGATGGCATGTTCATCTAGTGATCGACTTGCTTTTACAATTTTCAAAATTTTTCTATAATATCATTTCACTGCTTACGCGATGAATGTTATATTATTTAAAATATTTAATTAATAATTGTTATATTGAGATCATGTTAAGTAATATGAATTAGAAATTTAATTAAGTCGGTAGAAAAACTTAAAAAGTTTCTTGGTAACTTCATCAAAGTCAAGAGCAACGTTTGATTACTTCTCTCTGATAAAGAAATATAGCTAAACAACACAAAATGATCGCCTTACATCAAGCACTAATTCCAGCACCTTCTACACGTCCCTGCATTAAGATATGGCTACAAAAGCCCAACTTGGGTATCTTTCTCTGTCAAAAGTTTTTCATAAGGATTTTGCTTTTGGCTTTTAGGGTTTGTCTTCATTGTGATTTTAATAATTAAGTACACGAACAGAAGAAGAACAAACCAAAGACACACAGATGGTGTGTGTCTCTCATAATAATATCCTCTCCACGCTCAACCTAGCTAGGGTTCTGTGCAATGAAAGAATACAAAGGAGTTGGTAGACGAATTTTGGAAGTTTTCTCAAGGCTTGAGGATTCATGTGGAAGGTGGCATTGTTATACTCAGTCATCATCTTATTATGATAACAATGCAAAGATAAAGAAAGGGAACCCATATTGGCTTATGTGTTGATTCCATCTCTGTGTTATTTTCTTTTGCTCTGAGTCTTTCTATATGGATTTTGATCACAAAGGAAATAACAGAGTTCTATTTTCTTGAATGTACAAAAAAAACATACTTTTTTCTTAGTACCTTAAAGGAGTAATAAAATCAC
Organism: Xylocarpus granatum; assembly: GCA_019650275.1. Taxonomy (NCBI): domain Eukaryota; kingdom Viridiplantae; phylum Streptophyta; class Magnoliopsida; order Sapindales; family Meliaceae; genus Xylocarpus; species Xylocarpus granatum. The sequence continues at coordinate 421,047 of BNST01002239.1, forward strand.
ACATGATCGTGTATAAATTATTCATGATTTTAAAACTCTAGAAATGGTTATCTTTTTTAACATTTGTTAAATTACTAAGTAATGATATATAAACAAACTTAGCATATTTTGAATATTAAATTGTAATTAATGCACATTAATTTGAGAGATTTTTAAATTTTAAAAATATGAATAAGGCTCGAGCAATGAGACCAAAGTATTAACAATTTTATTTGAAATTGCTAATGATACCTAGTCGATGATGCAAAGAAGAGTTTTCATAAGATTGCAAACGATGGATGATTCATTTTCTTTTTGAAAAAGGAAGGGTTGACTTTCACTTGTATAATTTTAGGTCATAAAGCCCTTCAAATTACAAGACACAACTCTTTGAATCATGTTGGTAACACAAAACATGCACATAAAAATTAAACATCCCGAATTAAGAAACAAGAGGCTAAGCGATAAGATTAAAGGTAGAATGCATGCATAGATACGTGCATAGATCCCAAGAGAAATTCATGGAGGAGCATCATTTGAATTTGCAATCGATGCATCACTCCTACGGCCGGTTACCAAGCCTAAGTTCGAGATCTAAATTGTCCTTTGTGGTTGCTTTCAGAAAGAAAGGCAGTGATAGATCATCAGTTCTCCTTCCCTCGCAACCAGTTGTTTCTTCCATACTCACAGTTGTCAAATGATCATTTTTATCCATATGAGCCTCAGAAGGTCTTGATTTTTGCTTTGCTGTGATATCTTCCTCAGTCGTTGAATCTATGATGCTGAATAATCGAATATCAGAAGTAAAATCAGATCGAGATGGAAGAAAAGAGTAACAAGGTCTCTTTTGTTGAACTTGAGACGTAGAAAACAGCACAAACGACTGATCATAAGTTCTCTTTTGTGTAAATGCGGGAGGAGGTTTCCCAGAATTATGATTGACAATATCAATATTGTAAACCATAGAGAGAACCTGATTTGGGTATTCAAGAACTTCTGGTTCCGCAGTAGGGCTCTGAAGATAACTGTTATGATTCTCACTCTTTACAGGAGACTGTTTAAGTCTCGCCCTGTCTCTTCTATGGACATTCATGTGCCCTCCTAAGGCTTGAGCCGACTTGAATTCTCTTCCACAAAAATTGCAATTGTAAGATCTTGGAGGCCATAGGAAACCACCAGAACGCCTGGCTGCATCTTCTGCAAACGCTTTCTCTTCCCACGTTACTGAGTTAATGTTCCTTGCCCATATATTCCAGAATCCTGTTTGTTGATCCATTGCTACTACTTCTGTGCCTCACTTGTCTCACAACTGACTAAGCCTCAGGTTTAAAAGATCGATGATTTACTACTGATGAATCCCTTTTCTAAGCATTAGAAAAACATGCTCCTTAACTAGTGTTTGAAGGGTAATTTTGTGCTTGGTTTTCTAAGTACTCGTAGTTTTTATGGATTTCTGCTTCCTTTTTATAAGCCGGTTTGCTGCACTGTTGCAAACTTACAATTATTGAATTAAGTCGTATTGTTTAAAGAAACTGAATTCCCAGTATCCCGTGACATTTTCATTTCCATTTCCATTTCTTGAGCTACTGCAAAAACCCTAGTAATTAACATATTTTAGTGATCGCCTTCTAGTCAACACGCATTGCCCTAAAGTATAGCATCGTGGGACCATAATTCTGGGGGATGTTTGAATTTGATTTCTCTGGAGTGTTAATGAAACAGTGATTCATAGTCCAGGTACTGGATTTCCAGCATTCATATCAGATGGATGTTGACATCAAACTTGAAATGATGGGGACAGAACCAGCCCCCATGGCCTCGACTTAACCTGCTGCTTTGAAAATCATTTATTTAAATAATAATTCATGTAATTTGGGAGACTCGCAGGTCTTCATTCTTTTGGTAGTTGATGCCAAGTTTTTCCCACTGGTCGAAGAAGCAACAATAATTAATTAACTAAATTATTTCACACACAACTTGTCCCAATCATGTTCAAATTCTAATTAAAACAAATTATAGGAACTGTTGCAGTTCTATTGTTTGTGTAATTTCAATTTTCTTGAAAAGTTAAAGCTTTATGATCAAACTTATCATTAAGATTACTGTTTTATGATTTTGTTTGTCCGCCATTGATGATCTTCTTTTAGTTCCTGTTAATGTAACAAGTGATTGCAAAGAATAATTTACTGTTCCATTCACAGGTAAGTGCAAATGAGGATACTATGCGGAAGTGAATGTTTTGGGTCAGGTCAAATGGTTGGACGGAGAGTCAGGGTAGTACTGTGTATGCCCAAACCTTTTGCAGAGTTAATTAAAATAATTTAAGTCAGCCACCCAAATCCAATTCTTTAGCCCACACGATCGCCCGACCGCCTGTCCGTCTACCTGCGCACGCATCGATGGCTCAAGCACTGATTTTATCTCCATCACCACTCTCTGATCGTTGTTCAGCATCTTTTTTACCACCTTCGTCTCTCTCGAAAACCCACAACTTTGTTCATTTGACCCTTTCTTTGGGGCTCCGGAAAACCTCTAAAACCCATTATTATCATGTAAAACCCGTATTAAGCCAAAACACATCACGCAATCCGGGCATCGGTAGCAGCTGCAGTACAACCGACAAAAACAGATGGTCTCTTCATGGCATGACCGCTTTAGTAACTGGCGGCACTCGCGGTATTGGGTATACATGGCAATAGTGACCCATATGAATACATACATTTACGCTCACCATGTTGTTTGTAACTTTTTTTTTCGCGGGAAGTTTAACCAGAATTTGTAACTGGATTTGTTTTCTTCTCTAAAAGGCGAGCAATCGTTGACGAGCTGATGGGTTTTGGAGCGAGAGTGCACACGTGTTCGAGGAATGACATTGAGCTAAACAAATGCTTGGCAGACTGGGGTAGTTTAGGCCTTGAAGTTACTGGTCTGCATGCGACGCGTCAGTTAGAAGCGAGATAGAGAATTTGATTGAATCTGTGTCTTCTTTGTTTGATGGCAAACTCAACATCCTTTTTAAGTTTAACTTCTCGGCTCTAAATATTTATGTCATGTACTGTTTGTTAAATTGGCCATGAGAGCCTACGACATTGTTGTGATGTTTAAAACTTGAGCTCGACTTTTAGTTGTGACTTTTATCTGTATAATTCTTATGCATAGCGTTAACAAGTTCCAATGTTTGTTTATTGTTGGTTTTTGTCCTGATTTGCTCTATGTTGTCTGATTGTCAGATCGAATTACTCGTAGCTTTACGAAATCATGTACTTTATATCTGGCATCATCAAGTTCCCAACTACTTATTCTTGTGATTTGTGTTATCGTAACAGAGTGCCCGGGTTAAGAAATTATGGATGTTGTCTGATTTGTTCTTTGCAAAAATAATTCTGAGGGCGTTGGTTTCATACAGGTGAAAAACTAGAACGGATCCTTATCACACCCAAACTTCATTTCCTGATTTTGAACTAAAAAGGCATTTTGTTGCACAGCCTGTGGTGTATAGTTGCAGAGATGAATCCAATCATATCTTCACACACAAGTACTTGATGCTATGGTCATGCCATTTTAGAGTGCTATTTTTCTTGATTTATTGCTTGCTTTATCATTGACATGCATTGTTGTGAAAACATCTATAGAGATTAGAGAGTGTGCTGCTTCTCGATAGTTTTTCCTTGAGGTTTAATGTATCAAAATGATAAGCTACATTTCCAGCAAATTGAATTTTATGGCTTTAATGTTTTACGTAGGTTAATAATGTTGGGACAAATATTCGGAAACCAATGGTAGAGTTTATGGCTGAGGAATTTGCCACTCTCTTTGCAACAATTTTGAATCTCATTTCCACTTGTGCCAACTAACTTACCCGCTACTGAAAGCATCTGGAGCAGGAACAGTGGTATTTACATCCTCTGTATCTGGTTTTGTCTCACTCAAAAATATGTCTCTTCTGGGATCAACCAAAGGTAATTTACTAATCTTCTATAACTTTCATTGTATTCAAAATGGGTTGTGCACTCTGAGCTTGAAGAGTTCATACAAAAAGCTTTTTTTTTCTTACTTTTGGTTGTTTCTCAGGAGCTATCAATCAACTTACAAGAAATTTGGCTTGTGAGTGGGCGAAGGACAACATAAGATGTAATGCTGTGGCACCTTGGTACATTAAAACCTCGATGGTGGGGCAAGTATTTTTTCTTTTCATCTATTTTATTTTGATTTTAGGTAGATTTAGTAAGATTTTGATGGTGCACAGGGATGGGCATGGACTTCAATTATGTTTGTTTGTTGCTATATGTTCTACGATCTATTTGGCAAATGAGGTGTCAAAATTTAATCTCTCACTATTGCCCGCTTATGAATGTAGAATTTGTTTGGCATAAACCCTTTCTCTTAGTGATATGAACTACCTTCATGATCCAGGTGCTCAGCAAAAAAGAATATTTAGAAGAGGTATATTCCCGAACCCCTCTTCGTCGGCTTGGAGACCCCGCAGACGTTTCATCTCTAGTAGCATTTCTCTGCTTACCTGCATCATCTTACATCACCGGCCAGATTATCTGCATAGACGGGGGAATGTCTGTAAATGGCTTCTAGAAGTGGCTACTTGATGCCACATTTGTTTTTCCTGTTATTTTTTTTACAGTTGGAGAGACATTCTTCAAGCCTAGTACTGTCTGGACTTCAATCCTGTCAGTTTGATTTCTTATGAATCATCCCAAACTGTTGGGTGTTGGCAATTCTAATGCTGCAAGATGTTTTCTTCTCATCTTCTTGTTGTTATAATCCTGACATGTGTTGCGTTATTTCTTATTACCATATATATGTCTTTAGGCATGGCTGCTCGTAATATTCAGCCCAATTGTATTTCCTTTGCCTTCCCTCGTTGGATTATTGCAATTCTTCTGTAATCGTGAAATGGTCAGGCAAACAACTGACACCACTAATAGAGATAGACTTATATGAACTCTCGAACTCCCCGTAGGGGCCTAGGAACTAAAGAAATGTCGTCAACTGGCATTCAGTTTGATGTCTATCCGTCCAACCATATCGTCATCCTGATCCTCGGAAGATTGTGGTGGTTCCTCACCGTTGTTTTCTTCCCAGAAGCCCTGTATATTTGAAGCATATTATTTGCTGCCTTTCTACCTCTTCACGCTGCATCCTTAACAATACTGTATATGTTGCATCGGTGGAACGATTAACAATACTGTTGGTTAGCCATTTTAGTTGTTACTTCTAAAAGCTGAGATGCTATCTGAACAAATTTTGCTTGCTTGGTTGGTATCTTAGATGGCATGGAAGTTTCCTAATTTTCTTCTAGAATAAAACAAACTTTAAGCCCAATTTAGGGCCTGTTATTGCAATGTATGTGCAGGCAGGGCTTCATATTAACATGAAAATGCTGTTCAACCATTACAATTTTTTGCGAGAGTAAAATCTCAAAATCATTGCTAATTAATCGCTGGTTAGAACCGACTGAGATGATATCCTTTCCTTTTTGTATTTAAAGTTTACACCCTCACTTATTATCAATATTTGGTAATATTTATAGTATTTTTTAATAAAAAAAATTAGTATATCATAATTAATAGATATGTGAAATATAATTTTAATTATTAAAATAAATTAATGATATATATATATATATATATATATATATTATAAACAATTGTGTTAAAAATCTATACTCTCCCTCAATAGGCAAACGAAATATTCTAGGGTGCGGAAGGAAGATGCTTGTGCAACCCTGGGCCACATAATCAATCATAGCTTCTCATGGATGGATGAGGTGAGGTCTCTTCGTGCCCACGTCCAAATGCAGACTTTGTCCTCCTCCACCTGTGGCGTATTAAGTCGGGATGGCACTACATCCAAATGCAGACTTTGTCCTCCCCACTTGTGGCGTATTAAGTCGGGACTGGCCCTGTTACGCATCATCTACCACTATCAGCAGTAGGAAGGAAAGGCAGGGAAGAAAAGTACCTCTCTAAAACTACTGCAACGAGATAAGAGTAGGGAAGGAGAGATTATTAATATAATAAAATGATGGATACGGCAGGTAGCTTCGGAACTGGCGGCGGCCATAACAGATGGACTCTTCAAGGCATGACTGCTCTTGTCACTGGTGGAACCAAAGGACTCGGGTTTCTTCTCTTTCTCTTCTCTTCTGTTTATTTCTTTCTTCTGAAAGCATCATATTCAGACTTACGCTCCAACAGAATTGTTAGGACTAGTATGTAATATGTGACTTTTCAACAGTATGGGTGAAAATTTGAGCAGCAGCACATAATCGAAGGACGAATTGGGACTTTGATAATTGTATTATATATATATATATATATAACACATCATCAACCAACATTATGAACTGCATCAGTTTATGGAACGGAAATTAAGACTTCTGTTTGTATTTGTATGCATATTGCTGTCAGGCATGCTGTTGTGGAGGAATTGGCAGAACTGGGAGCGACTGTGCATACATGTTCAAGGAATGAAACAGAACTTAACAAGTGCATACGTGAATGGCAAATAAAAGGTCTCAAAGTTAACGGCTCAGTCTGCGACGTATCATCCCCTGCAGAACGAGAGAAGCTAGTGGACACGGTCTCCTCTCTTTTCAATGGGAAAATGAACATCCTTGTACGTCACCCTACAACAATTATTCTTCATCATATATTTATCGAGTGGCTGTACGAATAGCGCAATACACCATATTTTCCAAACCGTTTGAATTGTTTTCTTGAGCTACGTGATCGCAGGTAAACAATGTTGGGACAAACATAAATAAGCCAACTGCACAGTATAAAGCCGATGATTTTTCATTTATCATGGCTACAAATTTTGAGTCAGCTTACCACTTTTCCCAACTTGCACATCCTCTTCTGAAAGCTTCGGGAGCAGGGAGTATTATTTTCATGTCTTCCGTTTGTGGGGTGGTATCAGTAAGCGGCGGATCCATATATGCAGCTACCAAGGGTAACTTCACTAACGAATACTGACTATTAATTCGAAGTATGGATTAATAATTATATATTTGTAGGAGCCATGAACCAACTTGCAAAGAATCTTGCATGTGAGTGGGCAAGAGACAACATCAGGGCTAATTCAATAGCTCCTTGGATGGTCAGAACTCCCCTAGCTGAAGATGTAAGAACATATTAGAAAAATTATAGCTTTTGGTTGCATCTCTCGCTACCTGGATAACTATCTCTTGCCAGAATTTACATGTTTAAGGGCAGCTTGGATTGTATTGCATGTATAAACTAATATCAGTGGCAATGATATTTATTGATTGCAGGCTTTCAATAATGGGAAATTTGTGGAGGAATTAAAGCGTCGAACTCCAATGGGACGCGCAGGAGAGCCGAAGGAGGTGTCTTCGGTGGTAGCATTTCTTAGCATGCCGGCCGCTTCTTACATTACTGGTCAGACTATTTCCGTCGATGGAGGATTAACAGTGAATGGCTTCTTCCTCCCATCAACATAGCTTTAATAAAACATCCAGGAGACCAGTTCTTTCCACTTGCGTTAATGAAACGATACATCTCTGTCTGAAGCTGCTCGAGGGACGAAAGGCTGCAGGCCGCAGGCTTTACCAAACAAGAAGATGTCTCCTTTTTCTGGTTTTTTTGCTTTTTGTGTGTTTCTCAGTATTATATTATACTCGTTTTAAGAATCTTCTATTTTTCAACCCTCGGCACAATCCAGAGATCCAATTCAAGCTCCCTGTCTTTCATGAAAGTGTGAATTTTACAACTGAGTTTGGAAGAATTGGTGGCTATGTCACAGCTACTCCCAGATTAAACAAGTAGATGAGAAAAGAAATATTATGGATACAACACGCGACCTTCATTGGCCAAACCCATATCTCGCCTGTCCCTCTTTCGCTCGCCGTCCCTTTTTAAAAACACTTGTGTTTGTCTGCAAATGGCAAAAATTACAGCAACCCCAGGCAATTCATTCAACTTTCCCACTTCAAACATGCCTGACGATGACCTAACCCTAACCTAACCTAACCACACAACCCCAAAAAAGTAACTTTCCTCGTGTCACAACTCTTCACTCTAGCTCTAGTTCTAACTAAAGTTAACATCATGAATGCATTGTCTGTCACGTGGCACTTCACTTCGCCCACTTGTCATTTTCATGCACCGGAGCGGATACAGCACAATTGCTTGGCGGCCAGACCCGTACTGTCGTTTCTGTCCCTCCGCGGATGCCAATAATATTAGTTTGGTGATTGCGTTTCTGCCCGCCTGATTACAATTGAGCAAGGGGAAGCCAACACTAGTGGGGGCCATTTAAATACTCGTATCACTAGTGGGATTGGATCTACTGCCGTTGTCGCCATCGTAACGCCCCGATTAAATAATTGTTGATAACCGCGGTGATTCGAGGGCCGTTCTGTGTCGCAACGGCAGGCACTTCCGTCATCTTCGGACACATGGTTACTGTCATTATTACTCTTTCACGGGGGATCTATGTATGTAGGTCAGGCAGGTTTAAGTCCATTTTGGACATGATCAAAATGTATTATTTAGTTATATAAATAAATATTTATTATATAAATAATTTTTTTTATTTTTTATATTTTTAATTTAAAAAATATTAATAAATAATATAATATAAATTATTTATTATTAATTATATTAAAATACTACAATCGATCTTTTTAACTTCATTGTTTATTTATTTCGCAATTTTAACAATTACTAGGCTTTTATTAGCGACGAAGTCTGGAGGTATAACCCCGAGTGTTATAGGGGACCAATAGTTGTTAGAATTTCGCCCTTCCAAGTCTTCGATGGCTAACGCTAGCGTTCTTGACACAAAATCCATTAGGACACATCATAGTCTATTGACCAAAAAGTCCAGATATAGCACAGCAACTTCACATTAATGCAAGGAACAAGATGGTACAGAATGTCTAAGGAAATCTATCTGACGATTCCAAATTACTACGCGGGGTAAACATGAACACAAAGTTTACTAAAAGGTGGTTTGCACACAAGATGAGGCAGGGACAGATCAAAACTTCTTCCAAGACACCCCCCTTAAATAGGAACCCGCTTTCTAATGTCAGCCAATCTGAAGAAAGAAAAGAGAATTTTCAATCGTTATGTCTGCTTGTTCTCGTCTTCAACTCCAGGAGTCTTTAGTGCCTTCAACTTTCTGTAACCCTTATCAGTGCCGAATATCCTATACAAAACAAGCATCTCAGTATAGTCAGGTGAGAATTATGTTCCTTGAATTAATTATTATGGTACATACAGGCATCTCAAATCAGAATCTGCATTGTAGAGCCATGCAGAATAAAGAGTAAAAGAAATAATTCCCTGCATGCAGAAAGCTTGTCCAGATAATAAGTCAAACAAAGCCTAAATAAGGTAACAGATAATGAGGTAAGCAACTGTTACCCAGAGAACAAAATTCATAACAAGGAGCTTCTACCGAAGAAAACAAAAAATTGCCCAGTAGCTCGGCAACAAGAGTATGTAACCACACAAAGCATCAGATTCTAGCAAAATAACATATCTCAAAGAAATGGGCAGACATTGGTGTAGAATATTTTTCCTCGAGGAGACCAAAGACATAATTGAAAAATTAAATAAAAGTCTTTTCTATACCACATCCAAAATGCCCGGAACACCATCCAAAATGCCCGGTACACCAACTATACTGATGCCCACCACAAATATGAATGAAGTATAATTATTGGTCAATGGTAAGCGAGTAAGTGCCCACATGCATATACCTACATGGAGTGAAAAGAATTCAAGCAGCACGACTACATGCATAAAACTTCTATTGTGTCTCACAAGAAAGAGGCTCATGCAAGCCTCATATGTTCAACTACAAGTTCACAGCTAAATCAAATTTGAAATTGCATATAGCATTTATATAATTATTTTTGGCTGTCATCCATCAAATTTATAGCAATTGGAACTCTATCTCTCTATATCATCTATCTATTGGAAGGTCATGCATGGAATGTGCAGGAGGAACAGCAAGTTGACTCAAGGATGCTCTGCCTACAGATTCTATTTGATAGACTTTGCAAGAAGACCTTTAGAAAGCCTACGACCTCAACTAACCAAACAAACCCGCGAGGCCTCAGATAATTCAAACGACTGGCATGCTTATAAGATCTCACAAGAGGGCATATGAAGATAGCCCAAGAGAAAAAAAATGCAACTCAACTACACATGAAGTTATAGATTGAGCTATGACAAAATGAAAGAATTATTCAAATGCTTCAAATAGTGTAAGCCAACTCACCAGTCCATATAAACGAAAGTCGATGAGTAGTTGCCAGATTTAGTATAAAGCAAACGATGATGATAGTCATGAAAATCAGCACTGAAAATTTTTGAAACAAATATTTCAGGACAACAAATAAGAAACAACAATTAAACTGAAAAGCTAAGCTTAATAAGCCAACTAGACAAAAAGGGCAAACTCACCCCCCATACAAAGGTAAAAAGTTTGAGAGGCTCCATGGGAAATCATAACCACAATGTGCCTCAACAGTCTCTAGGACTCTAAGTACCATCCACAACCACAGAGTCATCAAATGAGGCCCAGTAATGGCAGGACCAATAATGGTAGCAAAGCCAAGGAATAGTATTTCAGCAGGGTGAGCATACTCAGATGTCAATCCAAATGGTGTAGCATATCTGCACATTGAAACAGATTAACTGAATAAGCATCCACGAAAGACCAGGTAAATGATGTTGTAAAGAAATTAGCAGCAGATAACAGCACTTAAAAAATTGACTTACTCATGATGGACACTGTGAACATGCTTGTATAACCATTTTGTGTGCAGTATGCGATGTCCCCAGTAGAACACAAAATCCTCCAGGATGAAGTAGAATATTATCTGCGATAGAACCGCTTTCCTGGGGAGCCAAAATCAAGGTCCAGCTAAATAGTCTTGACAAAAGATGAAATTTATTCATGTATACAGAGGCACATATCAATACAGTAGCAATTTCATCAGATACTTTAATATCTAGATGAAAAAAAGCTTCAGTGCATAAAGAACCTGAAAATACCAGGACGGCAGAGGAAAACTACTTCGCATGCCCATGTACTTGAAGACAGGATAGGAGACAATCATAACAGGTAAATTAACCCCAAAGTGATACAGCAATAGTCGAGTAATACATTTCTCCTGAGCTGCAGGACTGTTATTTTTTGTCTGCATAGAGGTAGAAGTTAGTAACTTGCAAAAAAAATTATGTTCTATATAGCAAAGAGTTCTTAATGAAATGCAATGCAGGTTAGGTTCCTGTGACCAGAGGATTCTGTAGCTTAAACCAAAAACAATAATTTTTGTTTTCTTTTTAAAGAAAATGAGACAGACATAACACTTTGAATGTTATATACTGAACCATGGAAAGACTGCAATATTAGTAACATCTAATAAGGTTATATACAAACAACAACGACACAAACCCAACTGAATCCAAAGTAATGTAAGAGAAAAAAACAACAGTGTTTTAGCCACAGTGGAGAGATGGAATAAGCATCTTTTAAGAAAAGAAACATGCATGAAATGAGTTGAAGGATAATTCTAACCAACAAAAGCACTACCAACACCATTCTAGCGACCAAAACGAATAGTACAGTCACCACATGAGCTATACAAAAATTACTGGATGCTAACAGTTTTTGTTTTTATTTTTTCTTTTGAAACAATTTCTTACTTTCATACAATATACAAGCATTCTGAAAAATGCAAAACCACTGGTGTCTGACAGCAAAAGACAAAGAACGTAACCTGAATCTTGTAGTTGCTCAGCCATCCTGCCCTTTCAAGATATATAAAAGGAAGTCCAGATAAGAAAAAGACGCCTTCATGAAGAAAGAAACTTCCTAGACATGCCAGTTGAAAATCGCTGAAATGTGTGATAAGATACTGCATCATAAACAAAAAATGAGTTCCAGAATTATAACATACTTCAATACAATGACCACGACAAAGAAACTTAGAAGAGCATAATACCACCTAGCAAATTCAATGAACAGACGAAAACAACCAACCTGTTGAAATCACACATAAACTCCCTTTCCATCAGGCAAGAGAAAACTATAATTTACACACCACAAGCTCTAACAATGAATTCTACGGATGCAGCCATGCAAACTGACCAACAATAGGACAAACGAGAAATTCTCGGTCTTCTTTTAATTGCTCAGTTGTTATATTTCCTGGTCAACTATGTGCACGAACAAAGATTTCAAGAAAGGGTACTTCAAATTCACACTCGATGGTAAGCCTCGTCCGCACAGTTCCCACTACCATAGTTATTAAAATCCAACTACTCCCCCCATCAACGTCAACATCAAACATCAAAAGCAAATATACTGCAGCTCTAAGGTCACCATCTTTCAAGTACCACTACTTGAAAGAAGAGGTATCCAGTATTCACTGAAGTTACCAAGAAAGCAATCCCACTATTTCTCATTAAAAATAAAAAACAAAGAATAAAGTACACGTATACAGATCCAATTAAAAAAAAATAACGGGCAGACAAATATCAAATCTTGAGCAAAAAAGAAGGGAGAAAAAAGAGACAGAAACCGTACCCGCCAAGCAGATTCGACGATCGAAGCCATGAAACTCGATTTCTGGCCGAGACAGCGCAAATGTGGCTGACAAATCCGTGAGTTTGACAGGGCGAGTGAACACAGAGAGTGAAGCCTACCGAGAGACAACGAACAGAGGCCACCCAAGAGACGATACCGACTGTCCCGAGCAGAGGGAATCTGGGCTCATTTTGGGCCATTCCCTACTTCGCGTATTTAAAAGCCAGCGACGATCGCAGTCAATGGAAACTTATAAATTAGTCCCTATAATTCGTACAAGTAACAAATAAGTCCACATATTTATCGCTTTTATATCAATTTCGTCTATACCACTCAACCCTGCTGACTACAATTAATGAATCTATACTTTTACCATTATACCCTCCGTAATTAAATATATACAAACATATATAATTTTAAAAAAAGTAAATAAATTAATATAATATATTATTATATAACAATAATTTTTTAAAAAATTATTATTTTATTTTAATTTTTTTAATTATAAAATATATAAAATTAATTGAAAAATTTATGCATATTATTTTTTTTATTAATTTATTTAATTACACGATGATGGTTCGAAAAAATATGTAAAATAATCTTAAATTAAAAAAAAATTGATTGAGAATACTACGCTAACGTGGTTGAACTTAGATACTATGATAACGTGAGAGAAAACTAGGAAGATACAAGAATGGTGGTCCTAACATATTAGAATGACACAAGGCTAGCTAATTGGATTGCATACCACACACTACCTAATAATAATGGCGAAAAAATCGGAAAGAAAACTTTGACAAAATGATGTTCAAGAATGGCGGCGTCTCTTACTCTGGTACAGAAATTAAACAGAAGTGAAAGATGAGTGTGGTTGGAGAAGCTTGCGACTGTATCTTTCAATGGCGGCTGGCAGGCTGAAGAGTGACGTGCTAGCCAACCTATAGCAATTTATTGAGCACGAGATTTGACTCTGGGGATTGTGGAAGATGCCGAGTCAATATTTGCTTTGGCCCGGAAACAAAGAAAAAAAAAGATTTTCTTAAGAAGTTAGAAATGGATGCTGCTTGGAATTACTGTCTTAGAAAAACAAAAACAAACATCGTGACATGGGTTGTCTTCATTTTCAGATCTGTTCTCATATTTGACTCAAATAATTGCAAAGTTAGCAATTATTTTTTTTTCCCTCTCGGGAGTTCGGAATCAGACACTGTCTGTGATGTATATCTTTAATAAACTGATGTCATTCCATTCCTTTCAATATAAGAAAAAAAAGGGGAAGCCGCCACCAATCATAATCATATGCAGGATGTAAGGTGGCTAAAAGATTGCCCTAATCACTTGGTTAGACGTGACAAAATTTCAACAAATCTGAAAATCTCTGCTTAATTATTGGCCCGCTGACGCTGCATAATTTGTTTGTGCTGGTGAGTGTAGCAATGGTGGAGTAATCACTGCGCAGTTTTAAGATATTTGCCTTTAGTTCAGTTTCAACTCTGAAATAAACAGTGTGTGTATGATGGCTGTGGGTATGCTGATATTAGTGCTGAGCTTAATGCTACTGGTAGTTATGATCGTTGATTTATCAGCATGCTGAAGAATGTTTCGGAAAACAGAGCTCAAGCTAATGGAGTTGAGTCTGCGGAATTACAGCCGTATTCTTGATAGGATTATCAGTTTGCTAGAGTTGGTTAACTAAGTGTTAATATATCAGTTATAGTAACTAAATTCTATCACTCTTGCGAGGCAATAGATGTGGTTACAAAACCAGGTATATAAATCATTGAACTGATCATTTCATAACATAAAATTTAAGCATATTTTAATATAATTGATTTGAACAAAAACGAGCTACAATGCCAAATTTTAGTGTGATTCCCTTGTAAAGTATTGTGTCGTATATATGGTACTATTTTGAATGTATTCTGAAAATCAATTTCTCCATCACGGTGTCTTTACAAAAGTCCTTATTTCCTGATTCTGGCCATGTCTACATTCCGGATAGTGAGAATTAAATTACGCAACCCAAGTTTTACCTTACTGCCTCCAGCGTTGTGTTTTGTTTGGTCCGAACCAGCGAATGCTTCAGTTCAACACAGGTAATCACACTAAGATCACAATTCTGTGTCAAATACGCATGTAACATACTTCCAGGCAGAGCTACCTCCAAACTTGTTAATGGGAATTATTAAATCAGACCATGCATCGAGAATAATTTTCAACCAAGCCAAGAATTGATTTAGGATAATCTGTCATCAGCTGATGTTGTGATCAACAATTAACAAGAACAGCGTCTTGAGCTTCCTCCATACACGTTGGGAAATGGAATAATATTTGCAAGCCATGCTTTCCCCGTCTGTAAGTAAAACAACGGCCTAGTATTTTTTTAAAAAAAAATTCTTTCAAGTCACTCCTTAGATGATAATCTGGCTAGAAAACGGACAATATTGAAAACATTGGACCTAATGCATGAAATAACATCATGTGAATGCATAGAACTTTTCAGATAGTCACAGTGGCTCGAAACCGCACAAGATCTTTCAAAAAAAAAGGAGAATGAATATCAAAGTAGCCAAAACCTCCACTGTGGCTCATTAAATATTGCAATAAATAGCACAACCTAGTTTGTCCTCGGCGTGGCCCATTCAACCCTCAGGATGAGATTGTCATAACCATATCCATTCAGTTTGTTGATAGCTCTCTGAGCATCTTCTTTGTTCACAAAGTTCACGAAACCAAAACCTCGGCTCATGCCAGTCTTCTGATCAACAGCAACATAAACACGACTTACGGCACCAAAAGGCCGGAAAAGCTCAAGCAAGTCGGGTTCCCTAGTGTCCTCTGAAAGATTGGTGACCCTGACAGAATTCTCGTCATTCCTGCGTCTCATATCAGTTCCAGTTCTCTCTGCTCCTGCCCTCATGCCAGGAGGAACATATGCTCCCTTGGTCGCACCAGCAGCAGCAGTTGTGGTTTCTGATGCAGCTGGTTTATCAATGAATCCCTCGACTGGTGCAGCAAGATCCTTGTAAGGGCACCTTGATGTCCAGTGATCACCCTTCCTACCACAAGTCCTGCAAACCATGAGAACAGCGCCCCCTTTCCCAAGTTGAGCCAAGGAATCTCCTGCAGCTTTTGTTTCTTCTTGTTTGCTACCTGTTTGCAGTTCCATAAATGATAAATATTAAAGAAAAAATTGATGAATTATAATCACCTAAACAATACTTCTATTATATATGTAACAGCTAAAGAAAACCATATTAACAGAGACAATGGCAACCATGTCAAAATTTTAAGACCATAAACATCATTAGAAAGGTAGTACTTTATAGACATTGTAACAACCAGACTAGAAACAAGAACAATGAAGTACTAAGTTTCCTCGATCTTATACATGGATAAATCGTGAGCCCAACCCAATAATTACCGATAAAATTCTAGAGCTCAACAATTGAAATGATTTCCATAAACATGACAACTTGATCTGATCACCATAATGCATCTACACAATGTACGACTAATGTCAGAATTCCAGGAGATGCCAAATCCGGGATACATGTTTACACTGTCAGAATTTCAGGAGATACCCAATGAGAGAACTATGGTTACACAGAAAAGTTTAAGCCACCACAGCATGGCCTTGAGATTAGGCACTCACATCCACTCTAACTGATACACGTGAACCAGACCATACTACAAGTGCTATTTCATATCTTGACAACAAGATGGTTATATCATAAAAAGAAAAAAAAATGGATCTAGGTTTCAGAATGAACTAAAAAAGAGATGTCATTTTGCAGTTAAATGATGTCAACATCATTGTAACCACAATATCAAATAACTATTTCATCAAAGAAATTCAATAACATTCTAAACTTGAGTTAATCCAACATGACTATGGTGCAAAGTGGCACTCATAAAATAAAATTATATGCACATAATCTTATGCTTCAAGCACAACAACAAATGGTGGTGCCTACTTCAATGATAAATGTAAAAGTGAAACGAATATGCCAGAGTGTAGATCCCAATTATTAAGCTAGACGCCACTAAACACTGTTCTATGCAGATCCTTACCATATCGACAAAGACATGATACAACCTAAATCAGCAGTAACAGAATCATTTTCTTCTTTACACTGATTTCATTAACCAAAAACTGGAATTAGAAATCAAAACAATATTCAATAGAAAATCATCCATTTCTATATACATTTTGTCGTTAAATAATTAGGTTGGTTAAAAATACAACAGGTATTACTAAGAAGAAAATAAACAGATTCCATAGCAGTATGCATTGAACTAAATAGACAATAAAAGAAAACGTTTCCTCAACATATCTTGTATTATCTACCAATTATCCAATTCCAAAAGAAACAAACAAAACACCATCAATTTTCTCAATTTCCTCATCATCACACATGTTAAACCAAACAAAACCTAACATTTACTGAGAAATAAATAAATAAAATTAATCTATAGATATGAAGAGAAGCATAGAGACCAGGAGCCCTGGGTCGTTCGAGCAAGATCTCTTCGGTTGAGACCATGGTGAGCCTGCTTCCAACGTCCTCGCGGACGGCATCACCGAACTTGGGCCAGTTTCTCCTCTCGATGGCACGCTTACTGAGACGAGCGTTAGCTAGCTTGCGAGTACGCGTAGTGGTGGTGATTTTGACCTTATTGCCATCGTCGTTGAACTTGTACTCAATCACTTTTTTAATTCCGTTTTCGTCGGGGCCGATCACTTGTTTAGGTGGCAGCAAAAAATCCAAATCTTCGCCGTCGTCCTCGTCCAATTCGCCCCATCTGAGCTTCGGTTGAGTTGAAACCGCCATCGTAACCCTAAAATGCGACGATGAGCGAGAGTGAAAGAGCGATAGAGAAGAAATTTAGGGTTTTGTGTAAAGTGAAAGTATGAATTGTGGGTTTACCAATTCCAGCCCATCTTAAAATTCTGTTATATTTAAAATTTTAAAAAAAATAAAATAAAATTACTCCTAACTCTTTCTTTTCTATATTTTATTACAGTCTTGTCTTCCTGAATTTTAGCACTTGTGTGTTTTTTACAACGAATTTCATCGAGAAAACCATGTGTTAAAACTTTCTACTTTGATAAAATTTGTTAAAAAATAAAATAAAATTTAAAATTCATTGACAAATATAATTTTAACACTTATTTCTTTTTAGTAAATTTAAAATTAATTAAAATTATTTTTTTGACAAATTTTAATTCTTATATTTTATTGACAGAATAATATTAATTTTTTTTTAAGAAATTTTAAAAATTTATTTAAAATAAAATATAAATCAATCTGTATATTTATGTTATGTTTTGACAAAAATATAAAAATATTTTCATCTAACAATTAAATTATATTTAATCTCAAACATTAAAAAAAATTATAAATATAAATTAATCTAAAATTTTAACTGACATAAAAAAGAAAAATCAAAATATATATTATGTAATCATATAAATGACGACGATGCAAACTTTACCTCAAAAACATTATCATTTAATTCATTAAAATATCGTCACTTAATTCATTAAGTTTGCATATATTTTCATTAAATCAAAAACAAAAAAAAAGAAAAAAAAAGAAGGTCAACATATTTTCTTTTCAATTTGCTAGGCATTTTTTAAATAAATTGTATTATCTTAAAATCTAAAATTTTTTTAATAATTATAAATTACAATAAAGTTTACATTAACATAATTTAACATATCCGGTTGAGACCAATTATATTTCACAAAGAATTCAAGAGTCAATTTTCGGTTCAAATCGTTTATGAAAAAAATCTTAAAAACCGTATCGTTATCCAAGTACACGGAATTGTAACGGTTAAGTGATTAGACATCTCAAATACCATAGAGATCTAAAAAATCCCATACTCAACTCTTTAACAATTATAGACAATCACAGTGAAATCAAAGAAAACAGACACCGAAATTCAAATTCAGATAGACACAAAACAAAAATGGAGGCTGCTACTGATCATACTCCACTATTTCACACAAACAATGAACATGAACCCAGACACAGATTAACACTCTCATTCCTTCCAATACACAAAGAAAACACAAGCAACCAATTCACAGTAGCAGAGCAAGAAATTAAAAGCAACTATTAATTGCATCAATCGCGGCCAGCTCCACCTCCACCATGAGAACTACTAGAACCACTCTCTTCTACTGCACTGATCACTTCAACAGCACCACCAGAATCATTGCTGGTATTGCCAGCTCCATGATCACCGGACTGACTTTGATCATCAGCAGGAGCCGTAGCAACATTTCCTTTGCTTTTGCTACGTTTACCAGATTTCCCATGGGAATGTGAAGATCTCTCTGATCCTTCATCGCTATGGCTTTCTTTTTTCTTATGACCAGGAATACAAAAACACAAGCTCTTGTACTTCATAGCCGACTGAAACTGAATTACCACCAAAATCTCTCATGCAGCATCACCCTTATAAAAGAGGTCAACAATCTTTAATTACTATAACTGTTGCTTAGTTAGTGAGCATCAATAACAGTTCAAAGACTTGAAATATTTTTGGCAACACTTTTTCTTTGTTATCTTATCCTCCTCCAAGAATTGGCCCCATTGCTTACACTTTGTCACAATTAGTTTCAATCAATACATAGACCAATGATGACAAGCCAACATATACAGAACCCCAAATCTGTTTCTGTCAAATCATTTATACAATTAAACAGTCCAGTACAGTATAGCTAAGATGTATACCACAAGTTTCATTAAAACTACGTTATATTAAAATGCTAGTCTAGAATTGTAGCTATAATAATACTAGCAATAAAGGTGCATTAGAAAGGTCCACAGAAGATTGAGTTTGATTTCAACTAAGAAGAATTGCATAGCATGGATCACGGAGAATTGGATGCCAACTACTAATAATTTTACAGTTGTCACATCTATGCATGTGCAGATGTAATCACATCAATAATGAACAAGCTGGGTAGCAAATAAACCATAGTGGGACATAATATATCATAGCTGGCAATGTCAGCTTTAAAGTTAGTAGAGGAATCTCTCAAATACTACAATGACCAAATTCTCACATTTTGATCACACTCATATTCTGTAGGTGGTATTGGTCTTATCAGATTCCGAGCCTCTTAAGGGTCTCTCCTCTTAAAACTGGGAACTGGGACTATTTATTTCAGTGGTTTCATGCGAATCAGTTAGATTTCCAAAAATTTATGCAGTAGAAAGCCAACCAAAAACAATACAATCCGGCCTATTCTCTCCTCCAATAAACTAATGAATGGTAAATTTTCATATTATGCTCAAATGATTTCTGTTACAAAACGAGAAAGGTCATTTACCAATGTTTCCCATCTTCAGACCAAATGATCGGGTTTGATGTCAAACCCTAATTGAAACAATAGAAAAAGAAACTCAGTCTCATCAACATTCATCAAACAACAGCAAAGCAAATTTAAACATGTTAAACATTACATCCACTGGTCGCACAACAGTATCCAAGCGAAATGTTGACACACGAGTGCCCTCTTTGATCATTGTACGGAAACGGAACCATCTTGCCTCATTTTCATTAGATTGCTTTCAATGTTTCGAAGCACTGGTTTATAGCTGCAAATATTGCAAATAAAATTATCATTGAAGCATCTTGCAAGAGAAATAATTTGCACACCAAAAATAATAAGCAATTAGTTTAAAGAGAAAAATAGAGAGAAAATGATCAGGCAGTAGATCTTACAGGCGTGCAAGACCATTATAAGCTTGTGTGGCTTGTTGAAGCTGTGCTGAGAGCTGCAATACCTGAGCCGATAGTGCCTCCGCTCTGCTCTGTTCTTTTGAAAGTTGCCCCTATAAGTAAACACAGCCACGATAATAAAGATTAGTATGATAATTATACACAGCATTATTTTAAAAATACTGTTACAAATACAAAGTCTACATTTATACAAACAAATAGTCAGTGTTATATCATCACCCCATATTTAATATTTTCATGGGAGTAAACATAAATTCACGAGTAAAACAGTAATAAATTATACATGACATGTGTCAACAATATAACTTTATCATGTCAATTTATTTGAAACAATTTGCATCCCTACCATTATTCTTATTTTGAGCTGACTAATCAAATTAACAGGGTATGTACTGAAATCCCTTTAGAACAAACATCCCTTTTGGGAGAACAAAACACCTCCTAAAGTGATAAACTAACCTTGAGGGAGAGAAATTCAATTGTATATGCCTCTGAACCATTCTGACTGAAAATATCCTTCAAAGGTTCTGATAAGCCTCCTGGGATATCCTTATCATTCATAGACACTAAACTAGCCTGTTCTCCTCTTAACTTATCAAGAATTCCACGAAGTTCCTCATTTTGCTTAAGACAGTCTTTAACCTGCAAAGTAAAAACCCTGCATATTATTAGATCTATGTACCTTCACAAATGTGGCAATTATTGAAAAAATAATGTCATCTTCCTCAAAGACTAATGAGTAGAGCATATGCATAACCAATGATCATCCACAGAGCAGAGAGAAAAAAAATCTTAATTAATTTCAGTTGAGTCAGAGGCTTAAGACTACAGTAACAAGTTAATTGGATAGCTATGAAGATGTGGAATGTATACCAACATATGAACTGAACTGAGGCACAGTTGTAACTTAATAAGGATATGCTGTTCAAGTTTAAAAAAGATATATTAATTGATAATTGTTTAGTCAAGCTGATAGGAAACCTGACATGCCACAATTTGCATTCTAATTGAAAAAAAATGCAAAGAGGTACATCGTCACCCTTAATATACAATCTGATTTTGACAAACATTGACCACAGACAATTACCTGATTCTCCCAGTGCTTTGCTACGCTCATTGCCTCTTGATAAGAAGATGAGAGATTAGAGTTTTCTTCAAAAAGTTTCTCTATCTCTGAAGATTGGTTATCAATCTGTCAAAAGAATTAAAGAAATAATGTAATTTGCCTTAAGCATGTAGACTGACCCCAATAATCTACTTGAACAGACAAAGTTAACCAAGCAAGCAATGACTGTACCTCCATCAGAAGTTTTTGTCTGCTAGTCTCCAGTCTCTCAACCACTACAGCCATATCATGCAACTGCTTTTCAAGTTTTTCCTTGTCTTCCTGCAAAACAGCAAAATCCAAAACATTAGCCACTGGACTTATGGCAGTGCATAAATAGTGATCAAGCATCAGCATCAAATAAACAAATAACATAAAGTGAAGAAGTGAAGTTGAGTATTAATGCTATAGCAGACTGTGCTAATGGTATATGAGCCAAAAAAATAAACAAATAACACATTCACTCGATTGCTACCAGAATTGTTATTTTGACTTTCAAAAAAGACATCAACGATAGTAACTTACCACTGAAAATGCTTTCTGAGCGGTTGTATTTGAAACTTCTTCTGCATTACAGAGGGAGGATTAGAGAATTGAAATCAACAATTTAAAGCTAAGAAACATGGAAAAGGCCACAACACAAGATTTTAACATATGGTGGGCATCTATTAATTCTAAAGTTTGAGGAACAGTTCCATGCAATTGAAATTACAAGATAGACCAAAACAATGTTAAAATAGACACCATCCAGTTTGCTCAGAAAAAAGGTGCACATCACAGAGAATGATCAAGGTATATAGAGAATGCACAATAATAAGAAGAAGCCATCACAACTAGAAAACTTTAGAAAGTAATACCCGAGGACTTTCTGGAGATTGCAGCAAGCTTCTCTTCCAGTTCCCTCTTTTCCGACATAAGCAAAGCAATCTGGGCGTGCTCTTCAGTCAGCTGTTGTTGCTCTTGCTGCCTCAACACTGACTCTTGCTATAGATTTGACCACCATGAGATTCTATAAACAAAAGCAACAAAAGAAAAACAAAAAAGAAGCCAAGATGCATGATCTTACCTGTAATTCAGATTTTAAAGTAGCCAACTCCTTTTCTAAGGATTGGATGTGATCTGGTGAAATTCCCATAGATGCAATTGCACCAAGAGAACCATCCATTGCCTGTTGCTGTAATGAGTTTAGTTCTGCTCTCAAGGCTGCTGCATCTTCCTCAGCCTATTAAAAAGGTAAAAATAAGATTTAAAAATGCAGATGCATTACATAAGAAAAAAAGTAATTACTTGCATACTCGATATTGCTCTTCTTCTGCCTCCTTCAAACGTTTCTTCAGTGTACGGAGTTGAGCTGAAATATCCTCCTACACTAAAGTATTAGAACTTGTGGGTGATGAATAGAAAGCAATGCAAGAAAAATGTGATGTGAAACCACAGAAATAAAGTTCAAATGGCAAATACCCGTGCAACAACAGCTGCATCTTTCTCCATTGCAACATCCTTGAGAGCTTTTCTCAGAGAGGGTACAGTGTTTTGTTCCTAAAATATGCCACAGGTGAACCAAAAAATAATAAGCAAACCAGGTTACAAGGTTATTTTGGAAATTTTAAAATTGCATATCAAGTGCCATGAAGGTACAGGCAGTAAAGAAGATTTCAACATATACAAAAGAACAATGAGCAAGTTTTGATTGTAAATGCTAAATAATAATCCAATGCAGCCATGTGGTGTCATCCGTTTTCTAAAATGATCCATTCATTTCTCACATTACTATTATACGAAGTATGGACACACAAAAACCTTTCAACTTCGTCTGCATATCATATAGGTGCATGCTAAAAGCTAAAGCTTCATACACCAGTCACACAAGGAAAATCATTCTCGTAAGTTATTCCAAATTCTCTGACAATTCAAGGAATGCAGCAGAAATGCCGAGAAAACAACATTGATTGATTTAGCTCCATTAAATATCATTATCCAAAAGAGTTTCAACCCTCAAGAAAATGAACAATATGCTCACCATCACTATGATTCCAAATGCTAATGCATGTGGTATGCAAGAAAATATCGAGATTGAGCTCACTAACCAAATCTTTTAACCTTTTCTGAAGGGTTTCATTCTCATCTTCCTTTGCTTGAAGCTGAATTAAAAACATAACAACATTTTCAGCAACAGTAACAATATCTCAAGGACTCCTTTGCCCATAACTCCAACATAAAAGGGAAATGTGATAATGATAACAATACCGTTGATGATAAAATGTTGTTTTTCTCGTTCAGATCTGCATTCTTCTTTTGCAGGTATTGTAGCTGAGACACCAAGCCACTAACATCGGTCTACGCCAATAATCAACATAAATAAGATTCTAAATTAACAATATGACGAACGCAAGACAATAATATCCCATTACAGAGCTGTTTAAAACTCTGAACTCTGAAGGATTAAAATGGCATAAGAAATTTAAAATCTAATATCAAATTTCTTTCTCAAATTCATAGACAAATAATATAACTACAGATTAATAATTACGAATCCCAAATTAAAAAGAAAGAAAATTACCTCTGAGAGACGATTCCCGCTCTCCGATTTTCTCATTCCAGAAGCATCTACCCATAAATAAGAAATTAAAATCATTCTTTAATATAGCATCAACATGATAATAACAATTAAAAATAACTCGAAAGAGAATTGATTATCGAAATTGAAAAAAAGAAAAAGAGCGAGACCGATAAAAGGACTTGAAGAAGATTTGGAGAGATCCGGTCCAGAAGATGCCTTGCTCAGTCTCTCTGCGGCTCGCTTTTGACGAATCTCTTCCAACTAATTCAATAAAAACAAAAACAAAAGTTCGAAAAAAGAAAATTTCCGAAGTAAAACGTTAAAATAAACGGAAAAAAAGGTTTGATAGTGATATGATGAAATAAATACCGTTCGTCGACCTAATGATGCATGATGGGAGTCCATGGTAAGAGAATTAACGAATCGCAGAAAATGATTTTCCTCTGTAGTGTCTCTCTGCAACCCTTTCAAGAGGAACGGAAGGCCAACCCAAAATAATCTTAATAAACTAAAATTAAATATTAGTTGAAACGGTTTGCCAATAACGATGTTTGTCTGGGTGGTGTAGTCGGTCATCACGCTAGTCTCACACACTAGAGGTCCCCGGTTCGAACCCGGGCTCAGACAGAATTTTTATTATTTTTTTCAATAAATATTTTCACCAGTTCGAGCCGGTCCAATTGTGGGTTGAACTCAAAACAATTTTCCTCTTGACTTCAATCCAATTACCTTCAGATTAAATCTCTTTAAAAAAACAGTAATCTGGTACAAATATTTACTTAATGATTCCATAATCAAAAGTTCCTTAAGAGATCAATAATTAAAGCATTTCCAAGGGAAATCAATGCCCTCAGATACCACACTACAAAGCAACACAAGAGAGACTGGTTGGCGGCCAGCATATAACTCCAGGGCTATCAGGCATCTTAGCTACTTCGTTAAATTGTCGTAGGATCATTAATCACTCCCAAGAAATCATCCTTTATCGTGCCAATGCAGAACTGCAGCATATGCCAAAAGATAACATAAGCAGCTAGCATACATTGCTAAATATGATAACTCTGCTTAACTACAATGCTGAAAGAAATTTACAATGCTTATTCACCTATAGGTTTAAAAACTTTTGAAGTTGTGAAATTTCAAATCTCAAGTTCCACATAGAACAGGCTCTCCAGCTAAAAGTTTCTTCATATACAAATCTAATTTTGGAGTTCAGTCATTAAGAGAACTTCCCAACCATTTTAATCTAAGAAGAACAGAAAACAATCACAAATAGGGAACGTGGGAAAAATGCAAAATGTAACCATTTATGCATATAAAATGTTAAGAGATAGTGAAACTGGAACAGGGTAACCCATCATTTTCGTCATGCAAGCTGTTAAAACTGTTCATAATTATTCCAATCCACTCTACAAAAATTGAAACAATTGATACATTGGCATGCAGTTAATCAGGTCCCAAAATCCAGTCCCACAAATTATATATCTTCATCCATTACTTCATCAACTGATGTTTTCCAACTGCACCCAAACCATTATGAATAAACACTTGAAGAAAACTAATTCACAATGATGCATGTGGCGGATGGAATGGCTAATGCATGGAAATTATTAGTCAAGAGTTTGAATAATCAGGTTAAACAAGATAAGGGCATACAATTTCAGTGGCATCTACTCGAGTCCCAATTATCTTTAATCGAACCTCACTGTCCTTTTGAATCTTCACCTGCAAAAAGCCCAAGAGATCAATTTCAAGCTTATATTTATAAAACTAGAAAATCAACAATGATTTTTGTTTGGAAATAAGTTGAAACTGAGGCATACTGATCCATCTGAGGTTGTATAATTTGGCATATCTCCAGACTGGAACTCCATATCATCCGGTATCAACTAAAAAAAATAGTAACACAATTAAATCCAACGTCACAAATCACACATGTAATTCATCAAACTGAATGAACATGGAGACAGAATCCACACACACTGAGAAAAACCAATAAAAAATAAAAGGTAATTCACGAGAGATAAAGCACCAACATTGATGATGTAAATTAAAGTCTCACGAGAATGATTCTCTTAAATTCGGACAATGTCATCAATCAACCCAAGTATTGTTAGTGTAACACATCCAGACAGATGAATAATCACAAGTAGTCTTGTGCCCATCTCATACAACACACATAGCATTCTTCCTTTATCCCCAATGGGGTGGTAGATATGTGAAGTGAAAATGCTCAAGTCAAACTACTACAGATTAACTGTTAACTTTTAGAACAAACTTTCACTTGACATGCTGAGAAAACAGAGAAAACAAATCAAAATTTTCCATGCTCCACTTTGGAGATCCCTTAAAAAAAGGCACAAAGTTTTGATACATTAATAATAGTGGTAGTTTCAGCCTTCTTATCCTTAAACAGAGCTGATAAAGGAGAAAGAAGATATAGGATTACACAACCCTCCCTACAAAACCTAAAGCTCCACATAAAAACAGAAAACTTGAAAGGTATCAAGAGATTAATTAACATCATTCATGCCAATCCTTGAGTAAAAATCAGAACTAAAGAGACCTTACATGGTTTGAAACAAAAATTTGAACAGGTCCGGCCTCAGCAAAAAATCCCATCTGAAAGAAACAGCCGATAAAACATGGAGTTCAGCATTGAGTACATGAACATTAATCGAATAAACAATTAGACTCATTAAGTATAGAGACTAGAGAGGCCATGTACCTTGTTTACCATGGTGACAACAGCTTCTAAGATTTCCCCTTTAAAGGGTCTGAAAACAACACATTGGTACTTCACTGGAAATGTCACAAAACCCGTCCCATCCCGAATCAGCCCTTTCCCAATACTTTCCACACCTGTTATTGCCACCACAAATCCATGCCGACCACTACACAACTCCTCATTGGCAAGTCCTTGCAATTAATTAGTAGTTCATATTGACGTAAAGAACATTTTTCTGTTTGCAAACACAGCACCTTTTGGAGACTATCAATTGGAAATCACAACTTTTTTGGGACTCCTAACAATTTTAGCCAAAGTATAGAGTGATCAAAAGATCCTCAAGTTACAAATTCTAACCGCCAAAATACCGGTACAATTTACTTTTTGACAAAAAGCTAACAGAAATTGCTAAGTCCAATTAATATAGGGATTTCCTTATCCGACAAGGAAACCTCTGTTCTA
Organism: Xylocarpus granatum; assembly: GCA_019650275.1. NCBI lineage: Eukaryota > Viridiplantae > Streptophyta > Magnoliopsida > Sapindales > Meliaceae > Xylocarpus > Xylocarpus granatum. The sequence continues at coordinate 448,236 of BNST01002239.1, forward strand.
TTTTCTTTACCACTGAGAAACACCATGGTGGATGCAGCAGCTCATTTGTAAGAAGTAGAGAATGAAAAAATTAGTTAATATATGTAAATTGGGTGTTAATACTCGACATACATAAAGCTCCCCTTCTAGTTCATTTAGATGAAGTTAGACGAATTCGCAGAGATGTTAGGAATGAGAAAACGGAGGCCCATTCTTCGCAGCGGGGCCCTATCCCGGAGGCGACGACGGCCATTACCATTTACAGGAAAGCCTTCAATTTTGAGTTAATTTAAAAGGGGAAAATCGGTGAGACTAAATTGGGTTTCTCATTAAGTAATTGACCTTAAAGAGATCTCGGTCAGATAATAAAAATCCCAAAGGACGTAGAGACTCTAAACAGACAGCCATACTATTTTGTTTGCTTTTCGCAGAAAAGAAAGAAAGAAAGAAAGAAAGAAAGAAAAAAATTGAAGTAACCTGCAAGTGCCTTCGACATCTTTCATGAGCTTGGAGATGAGGTGTTCGCGAAGATTACGACCAAAGTGGCGAGGATGCAGTTGCATGTTCCGCTCCAATACTATGTGGAAGAACATCTCCGGCTTTTCTCTCCCCTCGGAAAACTTCAGGCTTTCTGGTCGAATCACGCTTCGGTCCTCGATTGACTTGAGTCCGACAGTACTAATTAAATAGCAAAGTTTGCTCCAAACGGTGAAGAAAGCTGCGTTTCAATTATCAATGGGGTTAAACGACGCCGTTTTCTAATGGGCCTCTAGGAGACAAAGTAGGCCGATTGGGCTAACAGGCCATCCATTTCCTCTCGAGTCCTTTGACAAGCCTCTCTTTAACTCTCATTTATCATCCTTGAGAAGCAGTTAAAAATACATTTCTGAACATTATAAGAACTTAAATAAATTATTATTTTTCTTTAAAACAATACTTTGCTCGACTAATCTTTTATATCAATAATAATTCTTTTAATTCTATACATTTTTAGTCAGTATCAAAAACGTCTCTTCTTCGAGCAATTTTATAATTTTATTTATAAAATAAAAATAAAATATTTTATTAATTAAAATAATATTTATTAAAATAAAAATCATTGACCCGTTTTTTCATAAATTTAATTTCAAGTAATTATACGTTATAAAATTAATAAACTAATGATTATAGAAATTTTTTAAAGTTAAATACGTAATAAGTGCACGAGAAAAATAACGTGTCAAAATTAATTTTTAATTTTTATATTAACAATAAATTAGTAGACTAAGATACGTATTTATTTATAATTTATCAGGTGTGTTTACATGCGTTTAGGAGTATTAAAGTGTGTGTGTGTGTGTGTACGCTTAAAACAAGAAAAGAAACGGGATAATTTTAGCGAAGAAGGCAGTTTGCAAAACATTATTATTGCATTGCTACTCCATAGCCATAGGGTTTTAGCAGTCGATAACTACACCTACGTAGGTACACAGACAGGACTTGTTCTTCACTTTTTAGCATGCAACTGCACAGAGCATATTATATATAGTTGTTTCAAACACTGATTGCTGGCAGTTTTCTGTAAGGCGGTGGGGGATATTGTCTTGGCGAAGTAGGTGGTGTCACGTATGGAGTTGGACGAGAAGGGTGTTGTCGAGGAGGTGGTGGATACCGTCCAGAAGGTGGCGGATGTCCACGAAAGTGGGGTGGAGGATACCTAGGAGAAGGTGGTGGGGGACAATGCGATGGTGGCGGCTACCTTGGAGCTGGCGGTGGATACCTAGGAGAAGGTGGGGGATATGTTTGAGTGGGCGGTGGGCTTAGAGAAGGCGGAGGATATTGGGTTGATGGTGGAGGATAACCATGAGAGGGTGGTGGAGGATGGCCGTAGATTGGTCCTTGCAATTGTAGCGGTACTACGCGAGAATATGTTAACTCTGACGCTGAAATATCTCCATGACCATCCAAGACAAAGGAAATGGTATTGCTTTCACTTGCAGCCAACAGTAGCAGCAAAATATGCACAAATAAAGCAACAAGCATCTTCATTTTCATCCGCTAGCAAGCTAGGGCTTTGATGATGAAATGAAGAATGAACTAGAACAGTACAAATAGACTAGGATTTTCTTTGTCACTGGGCAGTATGCAATATTATATATCCATTAGAAAACATAGAGTTGCAGAGTTAATAGGTTAAAGCACACGAACATGCAAACCTCCAGTATGCACGAGCTTCCACCCACAAAAGCTGGTCTTTTCATTTACATATCATGTTTCCAAGTATGGAAGAGAGGATGGATTTAGTGACGAAGCGAAGTTTGACATTTCAAGTTCAGAATGACGTTAAGGTTATCAGGAAGACTGAAAAATCAGCCGCGTTCATCCAAGTGAGATAAGAGCTCGAGCGTGGAAATTCAAATGGGACAAGTACCATGTGGCTTGTGACACAGATTTCCACTACACTATTGTTTCTTAAAGACTACTAAAATCAATTCTTTATTTTTTAATTCAACATTAAGTGTAATTTTTCAGTTCAGTATTAAATTCAATAAGGAGTATCACACTTGAGAAACTCAGAAGCCCTCAAAACTGAAGACGGCCTTGTCCCAATACGTGTAATGGAAAACTTCTGATATTCAAAATGTTAAAGAGTCTGTTGTGTTCTAAACTACCCCAGAAGTTTGTAATTCATGCAGGTTTGACTGCACCATGCTCGGCATACCATTGCAAGCCTTACATTGGTACGAGGAAGACATCTTCCAGGACCTCCGGCCTCTGTTTCGGCTTTCACGTCAAAATAATTTCTGTGCCACTGCTGATAGTAAAAAAGCATTCAGATTGTTCTAAATCTAGAGGCAGAAGCAATCGAAGCACAAAGCAAAACTGAAACAAGTAAGGGGGGAATCTACGTTGAATAACAGAATCAGTCATGGGGTCTATATTCTACAAAGAGCAGCTATTTACAAAAACATTATCAATATACACGGCCAGTAAAATTTCCGTGTGAAAACTTAAATTTGAAAAAGAAAATGAATATCCTGGCCCTGCTTGCCACCCTATAAAATAGTTAGCCAGCACCACACAACAGTTTTAGCAAATAAATTATGCCCTCAGCATTGCATGAGCATGATCAACTGCAACTTCTAGTATTGAAGGAGAAAAAAGAAAAACCAGGATTATCTTGGAGTGTTATTCCTCAAATCACAAATGCACTGCAAGGAAAGAACCAGACCTTAGAAAACAATATGAAATCCATTACTGAGATTAACAGTTGATAATTTCAATAATACATGTACAAGCATTTCCCAAAGCCCGGTTTTCAATCACACAGTTGTAACTGATACACAGGAGTGTTTAAACATCCCACAAAATTCAGATGGCTTCTCTTTGTTCTACACAGCATAGAGAAACTGCAATAACTCTTGGAAGGAACAAAGAGCTATCGGATGCTTTTTCCAAAAGATACTTTTCAAGAAAAATGTTTTGCTCATAAGCATTCCCTACAAAGGCATTCAGAAAGCATCTTAAACGTTCAAGCAAATATCTATATCCATCTCATTTCATTGAATTACGTTTCAGAAGATCAGTGATGATCATGTTTTCGTAACAAAAAATAAAAATAAAAAGTACCGAACTTACATTAGCAGTTTTAAGACATAACTGGAACAGTTATCACCGTCTCTTCTTCATGTGAACCTAGGCTTTTTATCTGTAGGCTTAAGAATTTGAAACGAGCACATTAAGCTGTCGTCAACACTCATCATTGCACCGGCATTATCAAATTCACCACAATAGTTGGGGGCAGAAAATATTGTAACAAGTTGTCTGTCAGCAAAGAATTCGTACCCATCCTCAACGACCTGGATGAATAAGCATCAAGGTAAGCAACATGCCTCACAAAAAAAAAGAAAATTATATCTCACTAACCTGATGAGCACGGCAAACCAGGTCCATATCATTCTTCATCAAAAATGCAGACACTGCATCTGGCCCAAATGTGTATGATACTCCCCGATCATTCATTCCCCAGCCCTTAACATCTTGAGCAGGATCTGACCAAAGTAAATCACACAGTAAACCAGAATCTGGAATATCAGTTGGACGGGGTAACGTCCTAATCTGATCCAAGTTCATTAAGTCAGGGGAAAGGCCGCCATGCATGCAAAATATCTTGTCATCAATGAGAGCAGCCACAGGAAGACAATTAAAACAATCAGTAAATATTTTCCAAAGTCTCACATTGAACCGCCGTTTACATTCATCATAAAATCCATAAATTCGGTTAATAGAGGCACATTCATGATTTCCTCTTAAAATAAAGAAGTTCTCAGGGTATTTGATTTTGTAGGCAAGTAGAAGGCATATTGTTTCCAAACTCTGCTTTCCACGGTCCACATAGTCCCCTAGGAATAAGTAATTGGCCCTAGGGGGAAAACCTCCATATTCAAAAAGCCTTAAAAGATCAGAGTACTGTCCATGAATGTCACCTGAAAATTCACAGAAAAAGAAAAGCACGAAAATCAATGATAATCCACTCCACTCAGAATTTAGAAAATGTATGCAAAATAATGATTAGAAAATATCTTGTAAAATATGCAGACAAAGAACTCTGAAACAACATTTTGAGTTAAAAGGCAAACGAGCTGCATTTATTTGATTGAACAATAGATTAGGTCTTACTCAATCAATCTATTTCAAAAAGTAGGCGAGGATAGAACAAGTTATACAAAAGATCACTAGTCAAATAAAGGAGATGTTATCTCTATAAACCAGAGCCATTCCCATAACCAAAAATTAACTTATCCTGTATAGCACACTGTCTACGCAACCTCTGGCTGCCATAATCATTAATCTTAAACTATTTAACAACCTTACGATCAAAATTCCATCCTGTGAGAGTACACACATGCACATGTACATTAAATTATTCAAGTACATGGGCAAGGAATCCTCATTGCCTCCTAAAACATTCACTACCAAAATGGGACAATTGAAGCATATTAAATTCAATAACTGGAATGTACCAATTGAGCTTCCCTTGAATAACCCAACAAACACTAATAAAGTTATGAGTGTCAACCGTGTACTAATCATCACTTAGATGACAAAGTGAATTTGAATGAATTGATAACAATTTCGACAATAACAAAAACGTTGACAACAAGAAATGGACTAATACATAGTGATAAGTTTAACCAACATGACCTGATTCATGCACAAACAATCACCATGAATATTTTAAACCATGTTCAAACACCCTCTTAACGAACACATCAGCCGCTCAAATGATCTTCGAATGACCCAGTTTTCTCCTTCTCAACTCGTCCATTTTTCCATCTATCCTTTTTAATATGTTTGAGATGATGATTAAATGACCGCAGAAATTTATCATAATTTATCATTTAATCATCATCTCAAACATGCCATTTCTAAAAGTGGGTATGTGTTTGAACGGTTCATGCCAATAAAACCCAATTCAAACACATACCCAAAATGACCAACGAAAGAGAAAACCCAAATCTTTTTTCACCCCATCGCTGCATTCTGTTTATGTCTTTCCGTTTCCTTCAATATCATTTGGACCAAATTTCCTCAAAAGCTATGAACATACCCACAAAATTTTCATCTTATCGAAATCCACAATACAAAAACCCTCATTTCTAAAATCCATCAAAAAAAACGACACAAAAACCATTTAGCCTTACACATACACTATTAACTGCAAGAACGGCTCAAAAGAAACTGAAATGAATAAGCAAGAAGCAAATAAAGGCTGACCCATAAAATAAGAAACTCATCACAAACCGCATTGCAAAAAGAAAAAATAAAAAGCCGCACCGCAGATCTTGATGGGTGCGGAAAGTTCAAGGAGATTAGGCTGTTGAATAAAGATTTCTCTGGAAACCGTACAGAGCTGGCGGATCTCGCTCTCGCTAAGCTGCACTTGTTTGCCTGGTCTCCCGTTCTTGAACTCCAATAAACGATTTATGATATCATCCAAAACGGCAGGGTCCATGGCTCCCTCCTAGATTTTACACTCTAGTCTTCAAAGCAAAGAAATGGAATGAAACCTCAGAGAAATTTCAGTCCCTGCTGCATTTAAGGAAAAACAGATAATCAATAAAATATTAGTAATAATTACGACTGCATCTTTTTATATATATATATATATATATATATATTTATTATTATTCTTATTAAATTAATTTTAAAAATTAAAAAGAAAAATGTAGGTGCAAGACAAAGCAATGGCTGCCACTCCCATGGTGCTGACTATTATTATTATTATTATTAAATTAATTTTAAAAATTAAAAAGAAAAATGTAGGTGCAAGCCAAAGCAATGGCTGCCACTCCCATGGTGCTGACTATTATTATTATTATTATTAAATTAATTTTAAAAATTAAAAAGAAAAATGTAGGTGCAAGACAAAGCAATGGCTGCCGCTCCCATGGTGCTGAGTGACTGACTAGCAATTCAATCTAGACCTCAAACAAATTATTAACTTACAAGGAAGGTCTGCCTTTTAAATTAAGCCACTGATTTCCAGCATGGATCATTAGCAGAGCATCTCTGTATTTTCATGGACCACTCAAAAAAGTAAAAACTTTCTTGACAATTAGACACTAATCTTTCCAAAAGGAAAAATTCCTGCAACGTTTCATCAGCAACTGTAATTATGGATCATAAATTAAATTACTGATTGTGATGTCAAAACATACCCACGTAAAATTATTATTATTATTTTTAATAATTATTATTAAGTTCTTTTAAAAATAAAATTAAAAATTACTCGTATTATAATAATAAAAAAATATTACCAAAATAAATTAATTATTTTTATTATTTATAAAAATTTTATTATTCTATATAATTTTAATTAAATGATTTATAAATTTAACTTTAATATTAATAATAATATAAATAAATTGATAATGTAAAAAAAATTATTAAAAATTCATGAATATTATGATAGAAATTAAATGAAATATTAAGTATATATGTAAATAAATTTAATAATAAAATATTAAATTTATTATAAATTTAATATTAATTTTTTTCTTTTAACTTTATTCGTAATTTCAGCTTGTGTTGACTCTGATTGCAGGGCCCATGGTCACAGGCCCACTAAGCCCATGAAGCTACATATACTGGATAAATAATTATTAAAAAATAAAATTAAATAAATTAATATTGTAAAAAAATAATGCTAATTATAAATATATATATATATATATATATTTATATTTATTTTAATTTTGGAAAGTTCAGAGACTTGGTAGAATAGAATGCCCTGAGACAGCGACATATAATTTGGTTTGTCTGAAAAGGCAATGCAAAAGGCCAACGTTGTTCTAGTCCCAGTCGCATGAAAGCGCGTCGCAATCTGGTTGATCGCAGGATTTGTCGTAATCGCTAAACGGACTCTGCCGGCCCACAACCGAGCCTTTCCTTAAATTATGTGAAAATATGGGAAGTGTGAATCTCTTCATGCTTTGCATATGAGTAGCTTGCCACCTCCATCACAAATTTTTGATGTAATGATAATCTCCGAATTCCCATTTTCAATCATTTCGTGATATATGCAATACAGATCCTACCGATTTCATTCAAGTTTTTCTCTCATCTCCTCTGGTCCTTAGGTGTGATTTTGATTGTTCTTTGGCTTCTGGAAATTTTGTTGGGCATTGTTTGTTAGACGATTGTTATGTTTGATCATGCGACATAGTTTTTTGTGCCTGGATTCTAATGCTTTCAGTTCGTTATGAACCTATGCCAATTGCCACCTCTATGTTTCATTCTTTCATTTGGTGGCAGGTGATTGATTTTCTTGCTTTTGTGTTCAAGGATGTGAATGCAAGTTTAGGTTTTCAAATACGATCAAATGTGAAAGTACATGAATTGAAAGGAAATCATATATTTGGGATTTGATTATGTTTAGTTGATGAATTGTTTTTTCACTGTGGTGTATCGGATGCTACTTGGAATAATTAGCAGCACACACTCTGTGTTTCAACTTGTTAATATGAACTCACTCGATCGAGCTTTAGGAAATTGTAAAATAAAGTGGGGTTCTGGCGCTCAATTGAATATAGCAATTCTATAAAAAGGAAAACAAGTATATTCATATCATGTTAATTAATTTGTGCTTTTTTGCCAAACCCAACTAGTTCAGGATATTGAGGCTCTGTTGAGTCAAGTTGAGTTTAATTGAATCATTGTTGTCCTTGGACTTGGAAAATGTAAGGTACTATATTGGGATGTAACAAAGTGGTTGTTTCGATTCTTAAAGAGGTCACTGTGTACAGATTTTTAGTTGATTCTATGCAAGTTTAGTTTGCTTTGTGCTGTGAGCTTCAGATGCCTGTTAAATTCGAGGAGAAATATCCGTTGTATGTTGTGAGTTCACATATGTAAAATCAATCCAGTTGGGATTTGGGAATTATAGTCTTTAGATGCAAGGATACATGTCCTCCACAGAAGATCATATATCTGACATGCTGGAGGTAGCACTCATCAATGACTGCAGCATTTCATCTAAGATAATTTTGTCATCTTATGCTGGAAATCATTGACAAGTTTACAAGAATAATTGAAAGTAGTCTAAAACAGTTTTGTGTGCAATGAAATGCAGTTGGGAGAGGTGTTATTGTTGTTGTTGAATGCAATGGACTAGAGAAAATTAAATGCAGCATCTTGATCTGTCAATGTGAATGCACATCTTTTTCTTCCTCTGTTTTTTTTCTTTCTCCTGTTTTAAATTCCATTTTATCCCTTGTGTTTTTCAGCATTTAAAGCACTCTATATTGTTTGTTTCTTGAGCTGGTCAATTGTATTGGCTTGTTCATTTTCTTTTTCTATATTCCTTTTACTGAGTTGACCATCTCATTGATCAAGCTGATGGAAACTGAGGAGGTACCCATTTTGGTATTAGAGCACAAGCAGAAGAATATTGAGATGCCAATGGTCTACGAAGGAGATGTCATTTCAGTGGCACCACAGCTATCTTCTGGTTCTGTTTGTTCCTTCCTGAAACAAGAAAATAATACATTCGAATCAAACGAACAGTCTAAATCAGCTATAAAACTTTGTTGTCTCATAATCATAACCCTCATTGCAATGGTAGTGGAGATTGTTGGTGGATTAAAAGCAAACAGCCTTGCAGTTATGACGGATGCAGCTCACTTGCTCACAGATGTTGCTGGTTTCTCCATCTGTCTCTTTGCAGTCTGGGCTTCTGGTTGGAAGGCAACATCGCATTATTCTTTTGGATTCAACCGTTTAGAAATTTTGGGTGCCCTTGTATCGGTGCAGCTAATATGGCTGATATCTGGGTTCTTAGTTTATGAAGCAGTTAACAGAATTGTTCACAAAAGTGCAACCGTGAATGGGAAACTCATGTTTGGAGTTGCAGCATTTGGATTTATCATCAATTTAGTCATGATCACTTGCATTGGTCACGATCCTGCTCATTATGGTGGTGGGGACAAACATCACAACCATGCTTATAGTCATGGTCATGGTCATGCTCCCAGTCACATTCACAGTCACAGTCGTATTGATGACCACAGCCATGATCTAGAGGGAGAGAAATTATGTACAGTAACTGAAGAAGACGGGATAAATCTGGTGCCAAGTTCTCCCATAAAGACCAAGATATTAAACATAAATCTCCAAGGGGCTTACCTGCATGTCATGGCTGATCTAATTCAATCTGCTGGGGTGATGATTGCTGGATTAATTTTGTGGGTAAAACCAGGTTGGTGTATGGCAGATCTTATCTGCACTCTTGTTTTTGCTGCTTTTGCTCTTAGTGCTACTCTACCCATGCTTAAAGATATCTTTGCTATACTGATGGAGAGGACACCAACTGAGATCAATGTTGCTAGGCTGCAAAGTGATCTCGAATGTATCCATGGTGTTAAAACCATACATGACCTGCATGTTTGGGCCATTACTGTTGGCAAGATTATATTGTCTTGCCATGTAATTGCCGAGCCCGGAGTCAGCTCTAGTGAATTACTTTACAAGATTAGGGATTACTGTCAGAAAACACATAGAATTCATCATGTAACAGTGCAAATTGAATAGTAGTTTACAGATTCCCTGACATATCTTATGTTCAGCTTCTCTTTTTGTTTCCTGTTTAGTTGTTAAAAAAATGAATCCCAATGAGCAGTAAATACTTGACCGGAAATGCTATAACATGCTTATTAATTCATAAACACCATTGCCATACTCCTATGTGCACAATAATGTGATGGCTAAGATGATGTTTTGTATCATAACGACTAGAAATAAACTCAAAAGACATAATCTTAGCAGCCTCATAACGTGGGTTTATTTGCATTTCCATAACCCGCAAACAAGATGTACATCAATTGAACATGACTTCAAAGCAAAGTCTCAGTCATTCCCTTGAACACCCTTTACCAGATGTCTAGTTGGTTTATAAAGAAAATAAATAAGAAAAGAAATGAAGAAAGGGGTCGGGATTGCATAAGAAGATGCCAAAGGGAGGATATCTCCAAATAGTGATACATTATTACAAGTTAGAAAGCAACCGAGAGAACAAAAACTCGTACAGCAACACAAAACTTACAGTGCCTTTTCCGCCCCTGTATTTCTCCCAAGTTAAATTAAGCTCCCAGTTCCTACCCAAAATCCTAGCTTGGAACAACCCCATTTTTGAAGGCAATGAATTGAGAAAAAAGGGCAAACAAAAGGCTATCTCTCCTATTTGAATTGCACAAGCTTCTTTATCACAAAAAAGTAAAAAGGTATTCTACATGTCTCTCTCTCAGCCAAAGATTAAAAGAACTTAAAAAAAAAGAAAAATGTCTGCTTGGTAGTGCATCTGTTCCCTTCCTTAAGTAAACCAAACCTTATCATCTTAAGTAGAACAGCAGCCTTTCTTCATGTTCCCTGATGCATCACTAACATTAATAGTGGTTCCTTGACCGGGAAGAGTGGTATTAGCAGTTGCCTGCTGGGCTGCCAATGCTTTTTTGCTTATGATATAGTAAATCTCTGTCAAAATGGTCTGGAATGCCTTCTCAATGTTGGTTGCTTCTAGTGCAGATGTCTCAAGAAATGAGAGACCTTCCTTTTCAGCCAAGGTATGACCATCCTCCTCTGCAACAGATCTCAGATGACTTAAGTCTGACTTATTTCCAGCCATCATTATGACAATGTTTGAATCTGCATGGTCCCTCAACTCACGGAGCCACCTTTGGACATTGTCAAAGGTTTGCCTCTTGGTTATGTCATAGACAAGGAGTGCACCAACTGCGCCTCGGTAGTAAGCACTGGTGATAGCTCGATATCGCTCCTGGCCTGCAGTATCCCAAATCTGTGCCTTCACTGTTTTTCCTTCCACCTGCATCAAATCGAGAAAGCACCATTTATCGTAAATGGCCCTGCATCAATATTATATAACTCAATTAAAAAGGAAAAAGTATATGCCCGTGGGAACACATCTCAAATAGATTTCACAACACTTTTCTTTTTCAGTCAAGCACGAGCTACCTTAATTATGCAAAACTCATATCACTAGCCTATAGAAAACTCCAGTATCACAATAATCTTGTGGGGACCTCAAACCTTCACCATTCCATTGTCCAATACATCAAGTGTTCAATCAATAGGCTGTATCTCTCAACCAGCAGACAGTCAGATGTTCTATCACACTTATGGAGATAATTACATAGCTCACAGCAAAAAGGAATCCAGTTTGCAATATTTCATCCATCAACTCTAATGATCATTAGCATATTCAATTTTTGAAATTTCATATCAAAACAAAAATTACAAAAGTTCTAATACCTGAAACACCACCAGGAATAAAAAGGAAGAAACAAACAACCAATTGATAGGTATACTTGACAGCATGTGTCTATACACCTATATTATGGATCAGTGCCAAGGAAATATCTCATTAGTTCATGAAAGCCAGCACTAGCTGATCTTGGCATCATTTACCGTAATCATCTTCTGGTTAATTTGATGATCCACTTCGTCATTTAACATGTGTTCTTTTGTGGAATCTGACCGAGCGAGAACATATATCCAAATAAATTAACCGAAATAGGTACCTTAGAATCCCCATCCTATGTACTACTTTCACTAGCTCGGGATATCTGTCATTCATCTTGATTAAGTAATTTTACAAGAGAAAGTCTTCAATGTCAGGCATAACATATCGTCATCGTTCAACAATATACGAGGATGGGAAAAAGTCTTAGGAGGGGTCGGTATTCCCTGTCGCTCATAGGCCCATTCAATCGAATTTTACGCATTCAGGTTTATTTCGAAATGGATCAATCACGATCAGTGATTGTGACAATGAGAGATAAATGCGCATATAACAAAGTTTTATAGCTGGATATGCAGCCTAAGCATGATCACGTGCCAACAAGACACCTCCGTTTTACATATTTAACATTTTCACCATTAAAAACCTGTCAGCCAACTTCCTTTAAAAAATTATTTCTAAGTAAGGTCTTCAATTTCCCAAAAATTAAACCAGAGTCATATAAAACTCCATGCTAGGTGTTTCAAATTTCAAATCAATCATTCCATGCTTCAAAGCAACTTAGTGTGCAAGAAATTCCACAGAAACTCAAATATCATTTCGACGACATGAACGCAAAAATAGCTCAAGAAATTCAAAAATCAATCACACTCTTTGGTATAAACAGATCAAACGAAAAACCAGTTAAAAACAATCACCTGAAGAGTTCTGGTGGCGAACTCAACACCGATAGTGGATTTAGATTCCAAACAGAACTCGTTCCTTGTAAACCTTGAAAGAATGTTCGATTTCCCAACGCCAGAGTCGCCGATCAGCACGATCTTAAACAAATAGTCATACTCGTGATCCACTCTACTCGCCATCACAGCCTCTCCCTCTCCGACTACGGTTCTCAAAAACCTGTATCCAAACACACCCCAAAATCAACCAAATTTAACTTCAAAAAAAAAGAGGGAAAAATAAATTCACAAATACGACGACGTATTAGTTTACTTTTCCGAAGACGGATAGATCGAGAAGAGAAAGGGAGAATGCGATTTTCCGGTGCAGTGATTTGAGGAACAGCAGTGATTGTTGTCTAATTCGAAAGAGAGAGAGAGAGAGAGAGAATGGAAACAACAGAGTAAGACGGAACAGAGAAGGAATTTATATATAATTTTAGAGAAGGTTAAACGATGTCGTGTTTCAGCCAGGCAGAAAAAGGACAAAATAGTGAGGTGGAAACTGACACCGTCAGGCTGGAAGGTGTTGTGCAGTGGATGTTTACAGTTTTGTGATTGCCACGCCCCTTCTTTATCATTGGGATTTGATTGGTTTTCCCAAGTAGGAATTGTTTTCATACGGTTGGATGTAACTTTTCGAGGCCAACTAAATCAATTGCTTATTGCCACGTCAATTTTTAATTTCTAATTATTTTTTAAATTATAAAAAATTACTTTATTAAATTCTAAAATGTTTAATATTATATTTTATATTTTCTTTTTTATTAATTTTTTTAATCTAAATTAAAAATTGTATTCACCTAAAGTCAATGGTTGGATCCTTATCCAACCACTACGTGAGATGTCTTTCCTTGGCGGATGGTTGGCCGTTTTCTCTTAATGGCATGCGTAAAATGTATATTGATTCGAAAGTCTTGTCGATCCTACCAAATCCTTGTGCGTTTTTAGGGTTGGGCTATTCCACTAAGGGATGGAGGTAATCCTCCACCCAAACAGACTACATTTTCTTCTGTGAACATCACCGAGTCTCGGTAATCTGTTTGTGTTCACGCCAGAGCTCGAATCGAAACTCATCGTCTTGGTGTAACCAATTGTAACAATTTCGTATCGTATAATCAGAGAGGAAGATGAAGAAAGAAGACACGGTGAAGCTGATTAGCGCGGAGGGATTCGAGTTCGTGATCGACAAGGAAGCTGCCATGGTTTCTCAGACCATCCGCAACATGCTCACCTCTCCAGGTCTTTCTTCGTCTCTCTTATTTGTTGATAATTTCGCCTTCACGTATGTGGTTATTTTCTTTTGAAGCGAAATTACACTCAATTTCAAGTTGGTATGAGCATTTTGGAGAAGTTTCTTTTGAGCATTTTATCATACAAGTACAATAGGTTTGATAGTGGTGAGGTATATTGACTAGTAATAACACAAGTAATGAGGGGATGGTTTTTGACGGATGATATGATCTGATATGGACTTTCTATGACACGGGGAATTGTATTGATCTGTGGCAGGGAGTTTTGCTGAAACCGAGCACGGAGAAGTGACATTCCCTGAGATAAGTACCACCATTCTTGAGAAGATTTGTCAGTACTTTTACTGGTCTCTTCAGTATGCCAGGTTCTACCTTTTCATTTGATTTTTTTTACCAAAATTTTATGCGGGGATGTTAGTTGCAGCTTCTTAGTCGTTTACAGTTAACTTGTCTTTCAAAACCATGAATTGTTGCAGTCAATCTTGTCAAAGAATAAATTCTTTATTGTTTGGCCATGACACTTCCCTATTGAGGATTAAAATTTAAAATTTGTCACTTGCATACATAATTTTGGTCCATAAGAAATAGGATTTGGTCCAAGAGATGGCATTGGTAGGAATCACTATTTTTGTTATTCTTTTCTTTTTAAACATCAGTGAAGATTGATGGATTGCTGTTTGGTGTGAAAAAGACTATAAAAAGTTTGTTCTCCATGCTTCAAATAATGTTGATATTGGAAGTGATTATTTTGAGACATTGAAATAGGTTGCCATAGAGAGGTTTATGGATCCTTATAGGCAATGCCATTTATCTTCAGTCCCTAAATTGGCTAAGTTGGAGGTTGACCTCATGCCCTATGTGGCCTTTTGTGTTTACAGGTGTTTTTGGGGTTGTTAATGCTTCCTTATCATGGTATAATCTTAGTGTTGTGTCATTTCTTTGGCCCAGCTTTCAGAATTTTATGGGCTCGTTGCACTTCTTGAAATCCTCTTTAATAGCAGTTTTCTTCTTAAGATTGCAGATTTTGATTTGATTAAACCATTCATTTTGCCTGTTTTCTCCCTTTCTCTTATGGTTTGCCTTTGCATTAAAAGCGTCCAGTTCTAAGAAAGGAGAGCAGGTTGACCTACTCAAGTTTTTGTATTATCACACTCTGGTTGGGGTATGAGCACAAATATGTTGAAGTAACTGAGGAGGATACTGCTTGGGTGAATGTTCTGTCATGTTCATTTTATTTTACTTCAATGACTGGTAGGTCATATCAGATATGGTGAAGATAAATGCATGCTTTCAACAATTCCGAAATTTATTTAAAGCCAATCTGCATGACATTGTATTGTTGTAAATATTTGTGGAACCTTTATTCAAGTCTGATTGTTTTTTGGAACCAATGGAACCTTTGATCAACTCTGGTTTGTGTTTTGGAACCATCAAAGCTCTCTGCCTGCAGTTGAGATTCCTCCTTTTTATACAACGTTGACATGGAAATGTTGCTCTTCTGTCAGGGGTAAGGAGACTGATTTCCACATTGAACCTGAACTTACTCTGGAGCTGATGATGGCTGCTAATTATCTCCATACTTGAGCAAATCAGTTTTCTTACTTCTTGAGTGGCAACTCCTTTTAACATTGTAAGATTTCTGCTTTTAGTCATCCTATTATTACAAGTCTGCATTTGCATTTGTTCTTTTTCTGACTCTGTTGAAATCATTTACTCAGCTGTTGTTTTATTTTGATGCAACCTGACTTTCCTACTTTCCCTGTGTCTTAGCTACCAGAATTACTCAAGGATAAATTGTTGCCTGAGAAGGCTCAGAGATTGTAGGATTTGTTTTGATGCACTTTATTGGAGTTTGTTGCTGCAGTGCAAGGAGGTCTACTTAGAATTATATAAAATTTGATTGATTACATGGAACAGTGTGAGACTTATGTAGTCAAATGATAACAACTAACATTAGCTATTGTATGCCAAATAACTTGAGTGGCAACTCTTACAAAGAGGAACATTGTCGTCTTTGATTTCTGTCAAAGTTGGATGTTCAATGTGTAAACTTGTTGATATCATACTTGATTTAATTACTTGTTTGTGATGCATGTTTGAAAAGATTATTCCCCTTGGGTGATGAATGATATGATCTCATTGTCAACAACATTACTTGGGAGGGTTACTATCAATATTTTGAAGGCAGAGTAGTTGTAATATTGCTTGGGCTCTTTTTGAATCGAATGATATTTTTACAAGACACAGTAATGTCGAGCATTTGGCAAAATTCCCTTTTTAATGCATATTTCCTTGAATAAACAACATTACCAGCCTTTCACAACATCAACAGCTATTGGCTATGATCATGAGTGTGATGAAGCATCAACGAATGCCATATTGAACATAAGAGTTATATTGCTCGCATTTCACTTGATTCTTCTTATGGGTGAATGTTTAGAATGAGCTGAGGAGAGGGGAAGTAGAATCAAGATTTATATCATTGGAACATGGTCTAGTCTCCGAAACATGGTCTGTATATCATTGGAACCCCTTCACATATACTTGCAAGCTTTGTATTCCAACTACAGTGACTCGAGAACCCGTCCACTGCCTCCCTTTGCGGTGCCGATTTCCCAATGCATCCATTTACTCGAGCGGCTTCTTTGAACCATTAGGCATTAAATCTATCCCTTCAAAAGCATTAGTTGAGCTAGGCCTAATTACCCATAAGAACGGCTGCTTGCTGTTAACCAGACCCTAAGCCATTTCCATTAGCTCATTCTTATCATAGATGCTAGGCTAGCCAGAGTTGGGACCTTCGTTGTTAAGCCATGACATGCAGCTAGTGTCATTTTTAAGTAAGCTGCCAGAGAAGGATGGAGCAAATTTTTGAAATGGGTCAATTGGGAAGATTGGAACTTGGAATTGCCGTTGAAGCCGTGCCAGTGATGATTGCTCAAGGCATTACATGGCATTCCGAATGACAGCCGAAAATATTCTTACATTGTAAATGCTAGTTATCAATTGGAAGTAATTTTCTGGTAATCTATGTTGAGGGAAAGGAAGATCCTAGAACCGGAAAGGATGAAGCCTGGGCACTGGATCTTGCAAACTAAGAGCTGTATTCAGGAGTGATAGATCCGTATAATAGTATTTATTATTTATGATGTCAATGATAGACAACAATTTTGATGTCGATGCAATGTTGACTGCTACCTCACTGCCAGAAAAAGAAAGAAAAGAAAAAATATATATATATATATATATATATATGTATATATATATATATAATACTTCTGGAAGTCTAAATGCACCGCTTAGTAAAATTTAGAAAGCACAAGCTCAAACCATATTGTATTGATTATCTATTGACTATTTCTTTGACGTCATTTCCAAGCATGGATGTAGTAGTGTCGGTTTTTCCTAGAACTTCAGACAACCAGATCGTGGGACTCAGGTTTCTCAGAGATCGTTAATGGAGATCTTGACAGTGGAATATGGCCAGATTTAAAGAGTTTTAATGCTGAAGGCATCAATCCTTCCCTAAAGAAAGGAAGGGTGCTTGTGAAGGAGGCACAAATATCACATGTAATAAATAATTTTTTCTTTTCTTTTACCTTGTCTTGAAGTTTTTGTACAGAGTGCTCACATATAAACCACTAATCCTTACATTTTAAAATATTTGTGCTTGCAGAAAAATTATTGGAGCTCGATATGTTAGCGAGGGACAGTTACTCTAATCATGGAACTAAGATTGCCTCATTTGCTGCTGGGTAGAAAGCAAAAGAGGTGGACCTTTTTGGACTTGCCAAAGGAAATGCAAGAGCAGGGGTCCCATCTGCTTGAATTGCTGCATATAAAGTCTCCCATACGGAACTACGGTTGTGTCCCGAAGATGATATCTTGGCTGCCTTTGATGATGCCATTGCTGATGGCGTTGATACTATTTCAATTTCATTGACATACCGAACTACAACACATTTAACTCGCGATGGTATTGCAGTTGGATTGCATGACCTTATTACATTAAAGACAACCTGTCCAGACTTCCAATTGCATCTCTCTCTGCACATAACCTATAATGTAGGACTCGGGTAATATGTTTAGTATGTTTTAACAAAGGAATCGAAATCCTATAATGTAGAATGACAAATATATGTTTAGTATGTTTTAACAAAGGAATCGAAATCCTATAATGGAGGATAACAAATGTATGTTTAGTATGTTTTAACCAAGGAAGGAAAATATCAAATAGCTGTCTATTCCTAATATGCAGTTTCTATTACGGAAAGTAGATCAATTAACAGCAAGAATCTTTCTTTCTAAATTGGTATGATATCATTTCTGTTGAAGTTGAGTATAAAAACCATTTAGTGCTCTTTAATTTTGAGACAGGAAAAATGGCCAAGAATGGATTCCCACGGTTCTATTACGTTTGCTACATGTTCTTATTCAACTTGAGCATTCTGTGCAGTGCTAATGAAGATGATAGAAAGGCAATTCTTATGTCTGTTGTACAAAGTTTTTGTCTACTTTCTAATATATGCCATTTAAATTGCATTGCCATTGATACGACAGTTCCAACTTGTTTTCTCAGCAGGCAATTCTTATTGGACTCTGGTGGTTGTGGCTCTGAACTGCCATTAATCGTTTATGTTGATGCAGGTCCACATTGTGTACATGGGATCACTTCCTCAGGGAGAATACTTACCATCATCACACCATCTTAGTATGCTCGAAGAAGTCGTTGAGACCAGGTAGCATTCCTAGAATTGTATTCTAACATCTTTCAATACCTCCGTTGATATCTCTCTCTCTCTCTCTCCTTGTGCATGCATCCAGCTTTGTAGCAGATACTTTGGTTAGAAGTTACGGAAGAAGTTTCAACGGATTTGCTGCCAAGCTCAACAATGATGAGAGACAAAAGATGGCTAGTGAGCTCTGTACAATACTCTTGCAAGCCACGAACAAAAACAATCTTTTGTTTGTTATTATAAAATTTTGATTTGTAATGTGCAGGCATGAACGGGGTAGTCTCAGTCTTTCCAAGCAAAACTCTCCAGCTTCATACAACTAGATCTTGGGATTTCGTGGGCTTGAATGAATCTGTTCATCGAAATCCCACCATTGAGAGTGATGTTATAATTGGTGTTATTGACACTGGAATCTGGCCTGAGTTAGAGAGTTTCAGTGATGAAGGTTTTGGCCCTGCTCCCAAGAAGTGGAAAGGAGCTTGTAGGGGTGGCCAAAACTTCACTTGCAACAAGTAATGTATTTCTCTCATATTTTTGAACATACAATAGTGCAATGGTTCTTGTGAACTCACTCCTACAAGAGCTTGCCAATTTAAACACATATTTGTTATTGTTCAGCAGAATCAACTGTAAATACGTTTGTTGCCACAGAAGGTTGAGATTTAATATTGATATTGAATAATTTTTATACAGCAAAATAGTTGGAGCTCGTTATTACACATCAGGAGCAGGATCTTCTCGGGATGAAGACGGTCATGGATCCCATACTGCCTCCACAGCTGCTGGAAAAAAAGTGAAGGATGCAAGTTTTTTTGGCTTGGCTCAAGGTATTGCAAGAGGAGGGGTTCCCTCTGCAAGAATTGCTACATATAAAGTCTGTAATCCAGCTTGTGAAGGAGCAGACATATTGGCTGCTTTTGATGACGCTACTGCTGATGGTGTTGACCTTATAACGATATCAATAGGATCAACACTTGCAACTAATTTTAATCAGGATACAATTGCAATTGGTGCTTTTCATGCAATGGAGAAAGGAATACTGACCATACACTCAGGTGGCAACAATGGTCCTGATCCAGGAACAGTATCAAGCGTAGCCCCATGGTTGCTGTCTGTAGCAGCAAGCACAACAGATCGCCTGTTTATAGACAAAGTTGTTCTTGGGGATGGAAAGATGCTAGTAGTATGTGTGTCATGATCTCTTTCATCCTTCTTTATCCAACGTTACAGGAAAATGTACTTGACTTCAGGTTTGCTGTTATCTGTTCTAATGATTGATTGGTACGACAGGGGTCTTCAATTAACGCTTTCACTCTAAATGGAACAAAACTCCCTCTGGCATATGGAAAAGAAGTTTCAAAAGATTGCTTAGAAGACGATGCTGAGTAGGTTCCACTTACTGAACCCTTTCAACTTTTTCTCTTTTAAAAGATCATAATAATAAGGTGTTTGAAACCTTGGTTGCACTTAAGGTTGTGTTCTTACGGATGCATCGAGCCTAGCTTAGTAAAGGGAAAAATTGTGCTGTGTCGTCAGTATGTTGGATATACGGAGGCCAAAAGAGCTAATGCTTCAGGATCAATAGTGATAGAAGGACGACTTAGAAAGCTTTTTGATGTTGTTTCGTTGCCTGCATCCGCTGTAAGCCCTGTGGACTACGATGCAATCATCTCTTACCTAAACTCTACAGCGTATGGATATCTATAAAGCCATTTGTTGATTAGTGATTTTATTTTCTTCCCTGAAACTGATATTTCTTTATATCTGGATTTGCAGAATGCCCCGGGCAGAAATATTAAAAAGTGAAGTCATTGAGGATTTTACTGCTCCTGCTGTTACTTCCTTCTCTTCACGTGGGCCAAATATTATTGTACCAGAGATTATGAAGGTATATATATTGCCCTCTTTCTGAAGCACTCTCTCTTATATAGAAATATTCATATTCATATGATTTGACGCTCAAGTGTCATGCAGCCAGATGTAAGTGCCCCTGGAGTAAATATCTTAGCTGCATATTCTCCTCTTGCATCACTTTCTATGGACCCAGAAGATAAGAGGCGTTCTAAATACAATATAATTTCTGGAACATCAATGGCATGCCCCCATGCTGCTGCTGCGGCTGCATATGTTAAGTCATTCCACCCTGACTGGTCTCCTTCTGCCATCAAATCTGCTATAATGACTACTGGTAACTTTGTAGCATCATGACTATATATCTTTGAATTAAATAACTTACAGGTATATGTTTCTGAGACTCAAAATTTTGGTCTACCTGTAGCTTGGCCCATGAATGCTTCCAAAAATTCAGAAGCTGAATTTGCGTATGGATCTGGGAACATCAATCCAGCACAAGCTATAAATCCTGGACTTGTGTATGAAGCTTTTAAAAATGACTACATAACAATGCTCTGCAGCATGGGTTTTGATCAGGAAAAACTTAGAAGCGTATCAGGAGATAATAGCACTTGTACTAAAGACTCGGATAAAGCATCCCCAAAGGATCTTAACCACCCTTCAATGACAGTTGAAGTTTCACCAAACAAGCCTTTCACGATTAGCTTTCGCAGGATAGTTACTAATGTCGGCCTGGCAAACTCCAATTACAAGGCAAACATCTTGCAAAACCCAAAAATTAGAGTCAAAGTAGTGCCTGAAATTCTCTCCTTCAGGTCCTTAAAAGAGAATGCGTCCTTTAATGTGACAATCACTGGAGAAGGTTTGCCACATCAAACAATGGTGTCTGCATTCTTGTTGTGGTCCGATGGCATTCACAGTGTGAGAAGTCCGGTTATTGTACACACTATGCGGTTTTGATCAGAACGTTGGCGTCATATGGTTGGCATTTGTGATAACATTGCCATACTACCGATCATTGCATTAGATCTTGTAATCTTTTGAATAAAGGCCATCTTAATTAATTGTTATTCTGATACCTGCAGTAGGAAATTTCAGAACTGATATAAATTTCTTTAGAAGCACGATATTGGCCTTTTTTTTGTTTTTTTTTGGCGAAATAGGCTTTAAATTTGTCATTTTCTGGATGCTAGTAGGCACTTTTGCATGGTTTTTCCCTGCAGAAAAGCCAAACCGTGACTCTTGTAACTCTCGGCATTTAGATTTTTGTCAGTTTGCCTGGAAAGAAAACGGCTAGAGCAGCTGTTATTGTAATTTGGAATCTTGTTAAGGAAGAGGCAGAAAAATATTATATGAAGAACAAATCGACTGTGATGCAATAAACAAATGTGCAGCTATAATTTCATTGATGCATGTGATCAGTTTCTAATTGCTGATTACTACACCGTATTCTGACTAATCTCTGTTAGATAACTCATCTCAGTCAGTCCAACAAAGGTCAGTGCATGCACCGATTCCAATAACTGACCGTAACTCAAATAGATGCATCGAAAGTGATTACGGAAGCTTATAATACAGAGTTCACTCTCGAGAACTAGAGTAGTTGCTCTTTAAACTGGAGCTTGGAATAATGGCTAAGAAGGGATTCCATCCGTTTCTTTATTTATCCTCCATTCTTTTACTTGGCATGAGCGTCTTGTGTACTTCAAACGATGAAGATAGAAAGGTAAGTGTATCATCATCCTTTGCTAACAATTTGTGTCTGGTGAACAGTGAGCGTGGATATTATCGACCTTAGTACCCATAAGAGAATGCAAAATGGTCTGTTCTTTAGGCATTCTTTTAGTATTTTCACTGATGCAGGTTCACATTGTCTACATGGGTTCACTTCCTGAGGAGCAACACTCACCATCATTCCACCATCTAAGTATGCTTCAACAGGTTATTGATGGCAGGTAATACCCCTCCAATTTAAGGCCAATTAGTTATTTTATTCTTAAGATTCTTAAACTCTCTCTTCCTGTTTCTTCCACAGTCCTGTAGCAAAAGTATTGGTCAGAAGTTACAACAGGAGTTTCAACGGATTTGCTGCCAAGCTCACTGATCATGAAAGGCAAAAGCTTTCTGGTAAGTTCTACACAGCTTTTGCATGTCACTTGAAAAATAGTTTCAGTTTTTCTCTCTCTTTAAAATTACATGCGTTTTCAAACTGTGACATGCAGGCATGAAAGAAGTAGTATCCGTTTATCCAAGTAAAACTCTCCAGCTTCATACAACAAGATCTTGGGATTTCATGGGTTTCAATGAATCTATTACTAGGAAACGCAATGTCGAGAGTGATATGATAGTAGGCATCATAGACAGCGGAATATGGCCTGAATCAAATAGTTTCAGTGATGAAGGTTTTGGTCCAGCTCCCAAGAGGTGGAAAGGTGCTTGTAATGGTGGCAAAAATTTCACCTGCAACAAGTAATGTTTCTTCTAAATTTATTAACAGTTAGGGTGAGGTCAGTATCATTTTAAACCACTGTTTGCATAAAATTAAAAATAAAAATGACACTATTTATATGATATTTTTAGAGTTTAAAAATGCAAATTGTAGAACGTGTTTATGGCATCATGGATTTTGCTCTGACATATTGAATTTATTTGTAGAACGTGTTTATGGCATCATGGATTTTGCTCTGAGATATTGAATTTATTTTGCAGCAAAATAATTGGGGCTCGATATTACACTACAGAAAGACCATTTGCTTCTGCTAGAGATTTGATGGGTCATGGATCCCATACCGCCTCAACGGCTGCTGGAAACATGGTAAAGGATACTAGTTTTTATGGACTGGGACAAGGTACTGCAAGAGGGGCAGTTCCTTCTGCAAGAATTGCAGCTTACAAAACCTGTAATATAGATTGTGACGAAGTAGACATCTTGGCTGCTTTTGATGATGCGATTGCCGATGGCGTTGACCTGATAACAATTTCATTAGGGCCACGATTTGTACGAAATCTTAGTGAGGATTCCGTTGCGATTGGTGCATTTCATGCAATGGAAAAAGGAATATTGACCTTACAGAGTGCTGGTAATGATGGCCCTGCAACAGGTAGAGTGGCAAGTGTGGCTCCATGGCTGGTGTCTGTAGCAGCAAGCACCACAGATCGCCTTTACATAGACAAAGTTGCTCTTGGGAATGGAAAGACACCAGTGGTATGTATCGTGATGGACTCTTGGTATTGTCATTTAGCTTTTTATAATAGGCAAATGAATATGGATTCAAATTTCCAGTTATAGTCCACTGACCAGCTTTCACAAACAGGGTTATTCAATCAATTCTTTCACTCTAAATGGAACAAAATTACCTCTACTACATGGACCAGAAGTTTCAAGTCACTGCACTGGGGATGCTGCTGAGTAGGTTCCATATAAATGACCCGTTCTTTAACTACTAACTTCTTCAAAAAAGTCACAACAATAATTTAAAAATCTTGCTGCATTAGGTTGTGTCAACCTGGCTGTGTCAACAGTAGCTTGGTAAAGGGAAAGATTGTGCTATGTGCTCGGAGTTCTGGAGATTCTGAAGCTCTTAGGGCTGGTGCTGCAGGGGCAGTCTTGCTAGATGACCAGTCTTATCCCATTTCCTCCATAGTTCCGTTGCCTGCCTCAGGATTAAGCCCTGACAAATACATGAGTGTTATCTCCTACGTGAAATCTACCAAGTATTGATATTTTTATAAGCAAACCGTGGATTATATTTATTTATTTTGGTTCTACTTCACTCCCCCTGCTAATTCAATGCTTGTATCTAACTTTACAGAAACCCTCAAGCAGAAATATTAAAAACCGAAGTTATTAAGGATTTAACTGCTCCTATTGTTGCCTATTTCTCCTCACGAGGACCAAACTCGATTGTATCAGATATTATGAAGGTATAGGTTATCCATAACCTCAAGTTACTCCTTATGTAAACGCTTATTTTTGGGTCTGCTGATAGCTGCAAAAACCTCATGCAGCCAGATATAAGCGCCCCAGGGAGTAAATATTTTGGCTGCATATTCACTTCTTGGTCCAGTTTCCCGGGACACACGAGACAAGAGGCATGTTAAATATACTATACTAACTGGAACCTCCATGTCTTGCCCCCATGCCGCTGGTGTAGCTGCGTATGTTAAATCATTCCACCCAGATTGGTCTCCTTCTGCCGTCAAATCTGCCATGATGACGACTGGTAATCTTCTAACATTATAATTCATGTCTTGTCCATTTCCTGATAATTTTATGTTTCTAAATCACCAAATTTTGTTCTTCCTGTAGCATGGCCTATGAATGCTTCAAAATATTCAGGTGCTGAATTTGAATATGGATCAGGGCATATAAATCCAGTAAAAGCAATAAATCCAGGACTTGTATATGAAGCTTTCAAACAAGACTACATAAAAATGCTCTGCAGTATGGGTTATGAGGTAGATAGACTTGGAATCATATCAGGAGATAAAGGCACTTGTCCTAAAAGCTCAGATAAAGGATCTCCAAAAGATCTCAATTACCCCTCAATGACAGCTAAAGTTTCAGCAGAGAAGGCTTACACAATAAGTTTTCATAGAACAGTTACGAACGTTGGCCTTGCAAACTCCATTTACAGGGCAAAAGTCTTGCAAAATCCAGGAATTAGTGTCAAAGTGGTACCTGAAGTTCTCTCCTTCAGTACCTTAAATGAGAAGAAGTCTTTTGAGATGATAGTAACTGGAGGAGGCTTGCCATATGGAAAATTCGCGTCTGCATCCCTGGAGTGGTATGATGGCATTCATAGGGTTAGAAGTCCAATTGTTGTGCATACAATACGTTGAAAGGAATGGATGGAGTAGTCAATTTTGGATTTCATAATGTTATCTGAATAAAAGATCTCCTCTTATGCTTAGAATCAAAATGCAGCTATTCTTTATCTGTGCATTTGATTATAATGGGAAGGCTATAATAGCGTTTAATGCAGAAACTCACAGCTCATTGCATTTTTATTTCTTCTCCTCTGTTCTTCCTTATCTGTAATTAAAAGCCACGGCCTTCTTTGTAGTTTTGAATTCTGATTAATCTATTTTGGTCTGCTCATAATGTTTGGCTAGAGCCTGTAAACATGGCCCCATTTGACGCTGTTCTCCAATTCCCTTCTGTCATGTGAGATTACATGACATAATAGCTAGCTGATAAAACATGCACAACTTTTGAGATTCTCGAAGATAAATCTTTTAACATGCATTCTCATCCATTTATTTCACTTAATCCAGTGGCGTAGACTCTATTCACCGTGACTTATCACTGTTCGGATTTGGCAATGAGAACCTACGTCGAAGCTCAGCTGCAGAATAATATCATCCAATCTGAGAAAAAACTACCCAGAGTCTAAATTAGGGCTCTAGTCACTGAACTGGAATGGGAGCTTAGTACTAAATCCCAACTCATGAACTGGAGCTGAAATTTAAACTGTACAGGCTCACATACACACTATCAGAAAGTCTGGAGTGTACATATTAAACTGTATGTGCTAACATACACACTATCATTTTAAACCAAATTTGTGGTGTAGTGGAAGGAAAGAGGGTTATATCTTGTAACTGGGACATTTTATTCTGCTGGTTGGCTAACTACAGTGCATATTGCATGGTTTTGTACTGCAGAGAAGCCAAGCAAAGAGCCCTCTGAAGTAAATTTGTTTAGAATTTCGATTTTTAAGAAGTTCAAAAGGAAAGAAACGACGAGAACAGCAACTAATACATTTCGGAAATTTACTAAAATATATGGAAAATCATAACTATAATGTGATTGAGGAAGAAGTGATGAGAACAGCTGTTAATACACTTTGGAAATTTGCAAAATTTATGGAAAAATCATAACTACAATGTGTGAGGAAGAAATTACCTTTTGATGAAAGGAATAAATGTACAGCTTTAAGTCCATGGGGGCATCCGCAAGAGAGGATATCTTATAACTAGCAATTAATTCAGAATCCAACGGTTCATTGTACTGTTCCATAATCTTATCTGTTCTTCCTTCTAGGAAATAAACAGGTTCGTCCTTCTCTGTGGTTAATAATTGCACATTATAACAGCCGATTCTGAATAATCTCCATTAAAAGACCCATTTAAATCCATCCAATAAAAATATATAAATCGATGCTTCCACTGAATAATTATCTGTTGTTGCAAAGATGAATCGTATATCAACAAAAAATGAATATGGAAGCTTATTGAACATGAGTTCATTCTTTTGTTTCCCAATATAAATAGGCAACAGTTGCAAGCTCTTCAATTTGAAACACAGAACCATGGCTAAGAATGGATTTCTCCTCTGACAATGCTTGTCCTGAACACGAGCATATTGTTCGGTGCCACTGATGAAGATAGAAGGCAAGTAACATCTTTGTTATAGAAATTAGTTCGTTTGACGGCAATTAAGAAATATACATATTGACTTATTATCCGCAAATAGTGCACATGGCTAGTTTCCAAAACATTTTTTAATCAATAGACTTTGTTTCATTTGTCTGAACTTCATTACAACGATGCAGGTCCACACCATCAAAGTCTGCTGGAAGAAGTTATCGAGAGTAGGGAGTATTCCAATAGGCTGTAAAGTAAATGAAAAAGTTTTTGTTAGTCTTCTATTAAACTCTCTCTTAATGTGTTCCCACAGCTCTGCAGGAGATATAATGGTTAGAATTTATAAAAGGATTTTCAATGGATTTGCTGCCAAGCTCAATTATCAAAGAGAGGTAAGGTGGCTAGTAAGTTGTGCAGTACTTTTGAATGTTTCCAGAGTTAAGGATATAATTCACAGCACATATATCTAACTGTGATATGCGGGCATGAAAGGACTGGTTTCAATTAATTCACAGCACATATATCTAACTGTGATATGCGGGCATGAAATGAGTGGTCTCAATTAATTCACAGCACATGTATCTAACTGTGATATGCAGGCATGCAAGGAGTGATCTCAATTTTTCCAAGTCGACCTCTCCAGCTTTATACAACGGGATCTTGAGATTTCATTGGTTTCAATGAATCTATTAACAGAAAACTGACGGTTGAGAGTGATATGATATTAGGTGTCATAGAAATTGGAATCTGGCCTGAATCAAAATGTTTCTGTGATAAAAGTTTTGATCCTGTTCCCAAGTAGTGGAAAGGTGCTTGTATGGGTGGCAATAAATTCACCTGCAACAAGTAACGTATTTTGCCCCCGTTGGGAACTTGTAAATCTTAGGAAGTTATCATTGTGCTAATTTTATTAAGGTTTAGCTGCAGAAGGCTGGGATTACAGAAGACCGCGATTACGTCATTGATTTAAAATGGTCATTTTGCAGCAAAATACTTGGAGCTCGATGCATATGTTGAATCATTCCACCCCAATTGGTCTCCTTCCGCAATCAAATCTGCTATAATGACTAGAGGTGATTTGTATCATCAAAACTCTTCATGTTCAGATAAATTACTTTATGTTTATGATTTTCAATCCCAAATTTTTTCTGTCTGTAGCATTGCCCATGGATTCTTCCAAAAATAGAGAAGCTGAATTGGCATATGGATTTGGGCATGTCAATCCAGTGAAAGCTATGAATCCAGGACTTGTACATGAAACTTTCAAACAAATGCTCTGTTGTTCGGGTTCTAGCGAGAGCACACTTCGAAGCATTTCAGGAGATAACAGCAGTTGTCCTAAATGCTTAGACAAAGCTTCGTCTAGATATCTCAATTACCTTCAATATCATCTCAAGTTTCACCCGCAAAGTTTTTGACATTTAAATTTCCAAGAACAGTTACTAATATCGGGCTTGCCAATTCCACTTACAGGGTGAAAATCTTGAAAAATCCAAGAATTAGCATATAAGTGGAAACTGAAATTCTATTCTTTAAGTCCTTGAATGATAAGAAGCCTTTAATGTGAATGTTAATGGAAAAAGTTTGCCAGATGGAACAACTGTCTCTGCATCCCTCGCGTGGTCCAATGACAATGACTTCGCAGGAAGTCCAATTGTTGTACTCTCAAAGGCTTTGATTATAATATAGTTAGTATTTGGAATAAGATTTTCCATTCATTCTCCATCTTGTTGCAACAAAATTTCATAATTAAAATTTTCTGATTACTTGCATGATAAGCTAAAATTTCCCTTTTTTTTGGCCAGTGGCATGTCATTCCCATGGATGCTTCAAAAAATTCTGAAGCTGAATTTGCATATGAATCAGGGCATATCAATCCAGTATAAGCTGTGAATCCATGACTTGTATAATATGCTGCAAATGAAGATTAAATAAAAAGGATGTGGTTCTATAGTCGGAAAAACTCAGAATTATAACAGTAACGATTTTTGGCTAAGAATAGAATTAGTTGGTCTTCAGTTTGAAGCATCGAACAATGACTAAGAATGGGCTACCTGTCTTTCAATACTTGTCCTTGATTCTTTTCCTCGACAGGTGCATATTGTGGGGTGTCAGTGGCACCGGTGAAGATAGAAAGGCAACTGTTATCTTTGTTCTTCCGCAACTACTTGCTCTCTATTTTGTAACCATTAAGGAACATATATATTGAGTTACTATTAAGAACGATTTGAGCGATTGCTCGTTCTTCAGAAATTGCTCGTGCAGAGGTTTGTAGAGTCTCAGCGGACACCTTTCATGGTGTTTTTCCCTTCCGTAATGTGTTAGCACTGCCTTTTATGCAGAACTAATGGCACCTATTCTTCTGATTGAGAAGCCTATTCTTGTGGGTGACAAACTTTGGAAACCGATTGATTCTATGATTGCCCTTTTGCATTTGAAAAATGGCCGCCTCAGTCCTTCTTGGCCTGTATATTTTAATCTATATGCTTTCTTCTTTCGTCAGAACTGTCATTTATAATGATGCAGATCTATATTGTCTACATGGGTTCACTTCCCAAGGGGGAATATTTACCATCATCACACCATCGAAGTATGCTACAAGAAGTTGTCGAGGGTGGGTAGTATTCCCTAAAATTAATTCAAAATTTTGTTTGTATCTGTTTAAACTCCCTAAGTCCCTACCTGTGAGCACAGACCTGTAAGAGATGTATTGGTTAGAAGTTACAAAAGGGGTTTCAATGGATTTGCTGCCTTCCTCAATGATGGTGAAAGAGAAAAGCTGGCTAGTAAGTTCTGTGCAGTACTTTTGCATGTTACTCGAACTAGTGATGATTTTTGACTGTTTTCTTGAATGACAGCAAATTATTGCCACTGTGATCTGCGCGTATGAAAGATGTGGTAACTGTTGTTCCAAGTAGAACTCTCCAGCCTCACACAACAAGATCTTCGGATTTCATGGGTTTCGGGGAATCTATTAGTCGAAAACCCAGTGTTGAGAGTGATATGATAGTAGGAGTCATAGACACTGGAATCTGGCCTGAACCCGAGAGTTTTAGTGATGAAGGTTTTGGTCCTGCTCCCAAGAAGTGGAAAGGTGCTTGTAAAGGTGGCCAAAATTTCACCTGCAATAAGTAATATTTTTTTGCCTCCTTTAGGTACTTCTTAATCATAAAAAACAATTGTTGCCATTTGGTTTAGCTATACAAGGGATGAGATTTTATTATTTGCTTATATTGATGATTTTACAGGGTGTTATGCAGAGAAGATATTGCCTGGTTTTGACGACGCTATTTATGATGGAGTTGATATTATAACTCTCTCAATAGAATACACAACTCCGCATGACTCTGATCGGGATGCAATCACAATAGGGGCTTTTCACGCGACGGTATAGGGAATAGTGATCATAAATTCTGCTGTTAATGGCGGTCCAAGTGCAGTATCTACACCTAGTGTATCTTCATGGTCGCTGACTGTAGCAGCCAGTACCACAGATCGTAGACTTATGTGAATACATTCTAATTGTATCACGATGCATTTACGCAGTAAAATTACTGAATACATTCTAATTGTCTGTTTAATTACACAAACAGGGTCGTTCAATAAATCCTTTCAGTATGTAAGGAAAGTCTTTACCGCTGGTATATGGGAAAGGATCTTCAGACTTATGTGATCCATTTGCTACTCAGTATGTTCCTCTTAACAGTAGTTCAGTGGCAGGAAAGATTGTGCTATGTAATGAACTTAACAGATTGCGTAGAATTCGTAAAGAAGGTGCCGCAGGATCAATCATGAAAGGCAGTCGACTTGACCGTATCCCCTCAATTGTTTCAATCCCAGCCTAGGCTGTAAGCCCTGACGACTACAACAGCATAATCTCCTACGTGAATTCTGCAAAGTATTAATTGCTTAACTAGGACCCATTTCCTTTATTTTATGCCAAAAAGCAATTCAATCTTTGCATAAATGGATTTACAGAAAGCCTGAAGCAGAAATATTAACAACTCAAGCTCTTAAGGATTCGGATGCTTTCGTTTTCAGTGGCTTTTCATCGCGCAGGCCAAATACAATAGTACCAAACATTTTGAAGGTATATGTTTTCGGAAACCTAGTGCCAGTTCCAGTGGAAATATTTATTTTCATTTCGCTGCTTAGATGTCAAATTCATTAAGCCAGATATAAGCGCCCCAGGAGTAAATATTTTGGCAGCATTTTCACCTCTTGCTCCAATTTCTTCTAGGGATCCAGAAGATGAGAGGCACGTTAAATACATGATATTATCTGGAACCTTCATGTCTTGCCCTCACGTTGCTGGTGTTGCTGCACATGTGAAATCATTCCATCCTGATTGGTTTCCTTCTGCCATCAAATCTGCTATTAGCTAATAAAATAGTTAATAAGTTTTATGTTTTTGAAGCAACACTTTTTTTCCTGCCTGTAGCATGGACCATGAATTCTTCCAAAAATACAGAACCTGAATTTGCTTACGGATCAGGGCATGTTAATCCTGTGAAAGCCATAAATCCTGGACTTCTATATGAAGCTTTCATGCACTGCTGCTTTGGTTACGATGAGAGAAAACTTGGAATAACTTCAGGAGATAACACCACTTGTCCTGAAGGCTCAGACAAAGGTTCCCCAAGAGATCTCAATTACCCTTCAATGGCAGCTGAAGTTTTACCTGGGAAGTCTTTTACAATCAAATTTCCTAGCACAGGCACCAATGTTGGCCTTGCCAACTCCACTTACAGGGGAGAAGTTCTGCAAAATTCAAAAATTAGTATCAAAGTGGAACTTGAAGTTCTCATCTTTATCTCCTTGAATGAGTTTTAATGTGATTGTTTCTGGAAATGCTTTGCCTGATGGAATCACAGTGTCAGAAGTCCAATAATTGTACACTCAAAAGGAGCTTATGTCAGATTATGATGAACATAGTGGAATAAATTTCCCTAGTAAACTCCAACTTGTTGCAACAAAATTTCATATAATTTTCTGATAACATGCATCATAAGCTTACAATTCACTAGATCTTCTTGTGTCAGTGGCATGGTCCACGGATGCTTCAAAAAATTTCGGAATCTGAATTTGCTTGTGGATCTGGGCATTTCAATCCAGTACAAGCTTTTAACCCAGGTCGAGTCAATAATGCAATAATGCTGGCTACAGATAACCCAGATAGTGCAGTAGGCAATAATGGAATATGCCAAAGTGCACTTATTATTTAAGCTGGAAGAGGTAATGCACCAAGTTACACAGCTGATAAACCTTTGATTCTTCTCACCATTCTGCATCAATTTAGTTCGGAATTCCATCCTAATATACGGAAAACACACATCTAAAATGGGGCACTAGCCCCACAACTGAAGTGTGAGTAATGTTACACCCCAAATTTCAAACATGTTAACTGAAGTTCAAACAACGAATACAATTCTAGTCCCATGTGCTCAACTATAAAAAGGGAATTTGACCATCTAGTATAAAAATTGGTCAAGAGTTGAAATCGTCATTTTGATAAAATCGGGATCGAAGTTAATTAATTAATATGAGTGTTTGTAAAGGTTGATCCTTGAAAAGCCCTGTTTGTATTCCAGTGGCTGTGACAGGATAACCAATCTGAGATGGTAGTTCGACTCCACGAGGGATTTAACGGTGTTGGATATCAAATTATCAATTTAACCTGGCTCACGTTTTGGGTGTTGGTGTTGAGGCTAATCCCAACTTGAAACCAAGCAACACAAGCCCTATGGAAGCAATCACTAGCCCGGCCTGAAGTCAAAGGAAAAGTAATCAAAATGCAGAAGACGACAAGCAGAACGTTACAACGTACAAAGAGTTGGGGACAACCAGCTGCCATGGACGGCAAAGCAAGGCAAAACGACTTTGCAGATGATTTTGTGATGATCAATATTATACAGTTTTACTTTAGGGCAAGCTAGCTTTTTTTCATTTTCTCATGTATATAAATTCATGTTTGTCTTTGTACAGAAGGTTAGAGTGAAAAACAAGGTGTATTCTTCATTCTTAGAAATCCAAAACAGCAGATTTACACTGCTTCACTCATTCGAAATCCTTTTAACTATTGGCCGTCATCCACCACCCACTCTCCTCTAACCGGGTTCTAAACATACCGATTCTTCTCATATACCAACCCAGAATCGTTACTCCAAGCCAGATCAGCAGGTGCGATTCCTGTTAAAAAATTAAAAATCTTAAATTGATAAGGCTAGAAATAGTTTTGAGTAATAAGAAAATTTGATGTAATTCGAATTCACTTTAAAAAGTTTAAATTGAAAAATTAGATAAGATTGTTAGTATTACAATCTTATGCATGTAAAATTAGATCATTTATGCATGGCAGTGTATGGGTTACTTAATGCAAGCAATTGGTGAAAGGAGTTAATATGCGAATTCAGTATCCATAAATCTATTACAAGGATAAGATAGATCCGCGTTTTTGACTTGATTGGTTTTGGGTGCTTGTTGTGCGGAATTGATCTCCTCAATTTGATTAATTCGCGTGGTTTCAGGTTCTTGAAAACTTAACAGAACATTGAAGTTCAGGCTGGGGCGAAACTTTTTTTACCAGGAGGAAACAGGAAATGGGCTGTTCCATGCAGGCAGATGTATTGATGTCAGTTCTCTGGATTCCAATATATTTGCCCCATTACAGAATTTTGCTACATATAACTGTGATATCTTAAAAGATGCTTTATCATTAAACAAGAATTTGGTAGATATTTTTCCTTGGCAACCTGTTTTCATCCTGCAAACCTGTTTTGTTTGTGAAGTTTTATCACTCTTTCGTGGTGATTTGTTACCTGTCAGCATGTGCTTCCCAGATTGATGGTAATTCTTGCACTCTCCTGTTTCTCGATAAGTTTTCACCAGTCCGCCAAGCTTGGCCGAGCGTTTGTGAGTGAATAGCTGCCGCATCTCTTCATTTCACTGCCGTACCTGAAAAGCTGCACCAAGTTGGCCTTAATCCTATTTTGGGAATTTAATTTTTTTAATAAAAATTGAAAAAAAAATTGGAATGAGATAATTGATCAAATGGTTTCTTGTATGTCGATCATTATTCTTGTTTGGAACCATGCCTTTCAACCATCACTTTAAAGGGCAAATCCACCAAAACATTTACCATTTTAGCGAGCTTAACTGGCCCATCAAATCTTCAAGCTGATGATTCACCCTTATTTCATATTGATGGTTGTGATAATTGTACTCCCAAGTTAGAAAATTCACCTACAACTTTACTACTCCCCACTAAATAAATGCATGCATGTATACTTCTGAGGATTCTCTGGGAAGATTAGGTAGCAATTGATGGGAATGGTATCTTAGTATCGAAGTGTCCTTTTCTTTTTTTGTTTCGAAGAAAATGGGATCAATAGATAAGAAACTTTTGAGTGGGAAAGCAACCTCATCTCCTTGTCCTATCCAATGATTTCGAAAGATACACGCATCTTTAATGAGTTAAAAGAATAAAAGAAAGGGATGGATGACATTATCTGCAGAGAACAGTTGTGAACGAGAGGGACTCTAGCAATAAAGGGTACATATTAAGAGTATAAGGCAACTAGAAGCCTTTTTTTAATGATATAGCACATGGGCAGCACAACCAGTGCCGTCTTTGTCTATGCATTATAAATTTGGTAGTTCAAGAGACAACAATTCACATAGAGCTTTATCTTGACTTCACATTCTGTGACCTTCACCTGCACTCTTGTCCCCGCTTTCTTTCTCTGCAGAAATCTTATCTGTCTCTATAAGGTTTTTGTTAAACCATATAAGTTGAGTAGCTTTCGCAGGCAAGTAGTTTTTGTGTTACTTCTTCTAACAAAAAGACGAAGATAATGGATGGTAACAGGGAAATGACTTCATTCTCGTTTACTGCTGATCTTTTTGGCACTAAGGGGTCACCTTCATCATCCTCTACAGGGATTTTTGCATCTATTCTGTTACCTCCATCGTCGGTACGCCGAAAAATTTTCATACATGCGTTAATTCTGCATTTATTATGCCTGTTCTTATCTTCTCTATACCTTGTGTATTTCCCTCTTTCAACGTAATGAATGGTATATGTTCAATGGATGCTGTGTACATTCTTTATATTTCAATTCCTTTAGTAATAAGGGTTTCATATTCTATAAAAGAGTGGGAAATTTTTGTTTTGTTCTACTCTTGGGAAATACACATCAGGCTTATTGTTATGATTCTAAATGTGATGTCAATATAATCTTAAAAATTTTGACAATAGTTTTGGTTCCCCTCTTTCGCTCACTATATTTATATTTACTATATTTAGTGGAGTGGCTAAATGGGTGTTTGTGTAGCCATGATCAAACGAAAATGGCTATTCAGATCGACATATCTGAATTTCTTGCTTTTGAATTCAGGTTGTGGGGAAGAATTACTGGAATCCTGAGGCTATAAGAACTTGGCAGAAACAGCCCTCAGGAAACCATGACTGGAACAACAAAGAAGGAACACCAGGTTCATAATCAGCTTGTTTTCCTTTCCTATAATTTCTCTTCACCCTTTCTGCAAGTCGGGATGACTTAAGACATCCTTACCTTGATATATACCTTATTTCAAAGCTTGATATTCTTGAAAAATCCCTTCTGTGAGAAACAATAACACAAACAGTGTCAATTTTCCTCCATATTTCTCCCTGTTATTTTTGTTCCCCTAATATGAAAAGCCAAACTGTGAAACTCCACGTTCTGATTTGCTTTTTTGCTCATAACTGTGAAGGACTCCACGTTTGCAAATTATATTGATCCATTATTGGTGCAACTCCAGCACCTCTGTCACCAGAAGTGGAAAACAATTCTGCAAACCTTCCATCCCACAGCAGCCACAACACCTCAATACCAAACGAAGCCTTACTATCTTTTTTTCTCTACTCAAGGCATACATCTTTAGCAAATTTATCGTTTCTGTCTGCCCTCTTCTATAGAATTATCATCTCCTTGTTAAACTTTGGATTGCTGTCTAATTATCAGATATAAAAGGCTATAGTTTGGAGAATATCACCTAAGAAAGGCTTTTTTTTTCCTGAATTTTGTAGCTCGTCCTACTGAGAGTGCAAGCTGTAACATACCCGACAAGCACAGGAGTACTATTTTTCAGGAAGAAAGAGCAGAACCATGTCATCTGAGCTCATCTCTTTATTATGGTGGACAAGACATATATTCCCTTTCCCCAGGCACCTATAACTCTCCATCAAACCCTATAGTAAGTCTAAATTATTTGATCTCTTGCATTATGCAACGATATTGTCATCATGCAAGTTAATGAGATGATGCCTCAAAGTAATTCTGCTATATTTTTTGCAAATGAATAGGTTAAGAGACATGGGGGAGAAGACGACCCTAGTGAAAACAATTCAAATGGTGCCTCAAGAGGAAATTGGTGGCAAGGTACTGAGATCAGAGATAAAAACTACAACTAGCAAATTCAATAAGCCTATGGTTGAACAAACTTTTGACCTGTATTTTTGCAGGTTCGCTTTATTATTAGGAGCTTGTTTCCTAGATAGGCATATGAACTCTCCACCTATTTCAAGGTATGTTGAATTGTAGAATCTTTCTTTTATGTAGACATTTATTCAATTTCTTAGGAGGTTTGGCAGAACAAACGTCTCTGTATTCTATCTTTGCTTCTCTCTATTTCACTGCTCAAATTTCACATTCAGCAGATACTTAGCACACCTTGTGCATGCACACACAATATAAAAGCAACTGTTCATCAATCACTGAATCAATCCCTCAAGTCTTGTAGTTGAGGCATGTTTTTTAAGCTTTATTGCTGAGGTTTTTCACTGTTTTCGACTAACCCCTTGTTTTATTTCAGCATCTTTGTTCTTGTAAAACAGAAGGTAAATTGTTTGTTTGTGTGATCTGTTTCTCACTTCTTTTCATTTCACGTCTTGCAGGAATTCATGAAACCTAGGGGAATAATGATTATGGAAGACATGGAATATAAATAAAGAGCCTTTGTAGAGAGCTAATGGTGTTTTTCTAATGGATTTTCTATCACATAAACTATTAAACTTCATGTGATCTGATTCTTGGTTTTGGAGTTTTTCCTGGAAATGGTTGAGAGGTGTAATATTTGTTAACTCTAAACTGGGCTAAATTTTGTATAATGTCTTTTCTAAGCCTGGAAGGGCAGAAAAAGAATAGATATACTGTACTTTTATTCCTCTATGGAAGGCAATGTGGATGCTACAAGGTCCATTATGTAATTCAATTTCATATTCTCCATGGCTCTGACATTAATAATATCTAACAGTCACAACAGAACTGGAAAAAAAAATATCCACAATCTCTGTTAGCTGTTTATAGAGGTTACAAATTTAAGGTGAAAAAATAAAGGAAAACAAAATCTGATACTGCTGCATTTGAAAGTAGTTTAGAAGTAATAGCAGGGTACATGAAGATATTCCTAGAGCTGAAAACAACAGCTATGTAGTCAAAGTTAGATAAAGATTATCTAATTAGCATAAGATGATGCATGATTACTGGCTTTTTCTAGACTAATTTTCACAGCACTAGTAGCTGCAAGAACAAACACCTCTTGTGCAGGTCCTACAATTTGCAATTTGCTTTATTCACTCTATTTTTTAGGCCTTATAGACTGCATGTTCAAGAAAGTGTAAAAGGTGTAGGAAAAGCAGGCCTGGAAATAGTAAGAATAAGCAATTTTACCTCAACAATGTTGTCCCATATAGCAGTCGAGATAACACAGTTAGTATTGCAATGATCACATAAAATTCTGGCTTCTCTCCAGAACTCTTGTATGTCCAGAAAGCATAAACTTCAATGGCGCAGCTTCTGCTCTGTCACTCTATTCACCTGGTGGCAGATCAAACTTCATCAATTTCATGCCGTGCTGTTAATGCACAAGAGGCAAATTACATTTCTCTCATTGACAAAGCTTTCACGTCTCAGAAATGGAAGGATCCTGTTCTTCCTTCCTTGTGCTCCTCCCCCATTCTTCTAGATAATCTTGAACACGTTAAAGCATTCTCCAAAATAGGATGTGAAATGATTTTTCGTTTTTAATTGAATGGAGATTGGTACTGACAATTATTATCCCCATTGGTCTCATCATTTGATATGCAAAGGAATAGCCTCTCATAAGCAGCTGCCATTTTGGTGGCAGTGAATAATTTCAATCCTCTCTGCCTAGCTGCTAGGCCTTTCGTTTCCAAAACTTCTCTGCCATCACCCCAGACCCTATACAGGCCTTTCTTTACTGATTCTACTTGTGGTGAAAATGTATAACCCAGTTCTGTGCCAACGATTACAGACCCCACAATGCTGGCAAGCCTCGTTGCCATTACTGGCTTACCAGAAAGCATCGCCTCTAACAAAGTGTGATCCAATCCCTGAGCTCGAAGAGTTGGATTTACAAAAATATCTATTGCATTATAGAAACTAGCCAATTGAATTTGATCCAAGGGCCCCAAAACAACAACGTTGGTCCCAAGATCTCTATATCTATCACCCCAAGGACCATTTCCAGCAACCAGAACAGTAGTGCTTACACGAAATGTAACGTTTTCCATGAACATTTGCTTCAAAGCTTCAAATATTAAGGGGTGTCCTTTATCCTTCACTAACCTCCCAGCCATCCCCAAAACCAATGATCTACTTTCTGGGATGCCAAATTTCTTTTTAAAACGATTCCCCAGGGAAACATCTGGCTTGAAAATCTCTTCATCCACGCCATTAAGAATGACATGCACTCGTTCTTCTGGTATCATGTAAATCCTTTTCAAGACATCTCCACAATGATCACTGGTAGCAACGTGGTGAGCATAACTTGGAAAAAACTTCACCTCTTCAATAACTTTGATAGCTCTTTCAGTCAATGCAAATGCCTTTGGCTCTTCAGGAGTCCGTAAAAGTTCTTGAATTATGTCAGAATGAATTGTTTCGTAAGCAATGCCATGCCAAGAAATTACTAGATTGGTCAGATTCCGCGCTCTTGTGTGCATAAGTCCAACACTTTCGGTGTGGATCACATCAAAGGGTTTCCCTGTTGCGTTTTCGGTTTGAAATTGGCTCCAGACTTTGCTTTGGTCAAGATAACCAGCAGCAGTTGGCTTTGAGAGATGAAAGTATAGATTACTAATTGGATATCTTGGGAAAGAGCAGTTTAAGCAAGAAGTGGTGAAAATGTGAAGCTCGTGGCCTCTTTTGGCGAGGGCAAGGTGGAGGGTCAACGCATGCCGTTCAAGCCCTCCTGCGTGAGATCTATGGGGCCATTTCTTGACAAAAAGCGCAACTTTAAGAAGCTTAGTTGGTGGTATTGAGGGAAAAGAAAGATGGTTCCAGGCAGAGGGAAAGGAGAGAAGATTAATGAATCTGTCTTGCTTCCGAGCCATTATTTGGTTCTGCGAATAGCATGAACCAGAGCAGATACACCAATAGAGGTATGAGCCGAATGAGAATGCAGAAAGAACAAAAATGATGTAACAGAAAGAACGGAATCTGAAGATCATAACCTGATCCCTTGCCATGAAATTGAAAGAAAATGATTTCAAGAGGAAACTCTTCACAGCTCTTTTCTTCTAATTGAAAATCTCCACGAGAAAACAAGCATAAGATAAGATAAAAATGTTGACGAAAACAGAATCTTTCTGGCATTGTTTTGGAAATGAAGGTTCCTGCACATGGACTTCCATTGATCGAGAGCAATAGATCTAAAAAATGAGCAGCTATAGTAAGTTTCAAGAAGAATAACGGATCTTGCCTAACCAGCAACAACATTCATTGTTGACTTGCATATTATATATAGCCTTCTTCTTTGATTTCTGCATCCACTTATTATATTCCACTAAACAAATGTTCAAGCCATAGATACATACAGCCAGAACTAGTTCCCTAAATCACGTTAAAATTATAAACATAAAATAAGTAAACCATTCCCAATTTTTGCAATTAAAAAGTCTGCACAATCTACCAGACCATTTACCTAAACCGCTTTATTATAACAAAAATTTAGTCAACATAATGGCACTCCATTTAACTATGCATGACCCGGAATCACTTGTTTAACACTAATTTATCCCCTTAACTCATTTGCAATCACTCTCAAGCTAAGCTAAACCTAGCCAAAAGTCAAATTTGCATTAGCAGTTTCTATCAATGAATAATTAACAAAGAAATCATGCATCAAGAACAAAGCTTTAATCTTTATCGACAGAAGGCATAAAGCACCAAGGGATCAAAGTCACAAGAGGAGAAATTGCAGCCAAAGTATAGAAGCTCTTACAACCCAATATTCCCAGCTTTAACTGAATCAAATTAACCAGAGTCATCATCAAGAACATGCATGCGAAAACCATTTGAGTTGACAAGCTCGGTAGTCACACTAACACCAAACGCTTTATTTTCTCTACTACCATTAGCAATGATGATGGCTTGTTTAAGGGCTGAGGCCATTAGACTAGAGAAGAGAAATGAGCTGTACGAGTACACGTGGCATGACACTAAGTTTTCGGAGACGGCGGCCCCCGTAGATCATGAACCAGAGACAAGGGTGTCAGCGGCATTGGGATACAAAGTTAGGCCGAGGAAGATCCCTAAAGTGAACAATGAATTAACGTTAACAATGCCCTCTGGTGCCATAATGTGGACGGTGGTCGTGCTTAGTTTGCTTCGTGGTGTAACATTGACCATTTCCCGGGAGCGAGTTGACGGCGAGAAAGATGGGAAGGAAACAAAGGCATACTCTTCTCTTCATATAATTAAAATGAAAGAAAGAGTGCAAGTGTTGTGTTGCAGGCGTCGCGTCGAAGACAGAAACTTTCGTAATGGGACGTAGCGTGCCTTCGCGGGAAATGGAGAGGAGGGCGAGGAATGTGTTTACTCGAATTAATTATAAATTAAAAAAAAATTAAAGTGTTGATATAATTAATAATAAATAATTAAATTTATATTTTAATTTTTTAATTTATATTATAAAACATAAAATTAATTTATAATTTTTATTAATATATATAATTTAAATAATTTATTATTAATTATAATATGCATTAATATTTAAATAAAAATTTTAAAAAAATTATATAATTTTTATTTTATAATTATTAAAATTATAACTAATATATATATATTATCTTTTTATTGTTTTGACATTTTTCAAATGATTAAATAGTTTGAACTTAATTAATTTAATACATATGTATTCTTCATATATTTTTAAATATTTTATAATTTAATGTGATATTTTTAATTTAATGAAAATATTTTTTAGCATGTTTAGTTGAATAAATGAAATGAAATTCTCAAAGAATTCTTTTTTTCGATTATTTAATTTAATAAAAAAAATTATAATTAAATTTTTCTTATTTAAATTAAAATTCAATATTTATTTTTTATAAAATTATTTAGAAATTAGAACATTGTTTTATAAATAATTTTAGTACAAATTATATTGATATAATTTTTTTAATTAAATAAATATAAAAATTAGAAAACTTTGTTAAAAAAAAACCAGTTCACAATAAAATTTATGTGAAAACGACGTGGCAACCAAGGAAACAGACACCCACAAGCCAAACGACATGTCGATTAGAAAGGAAACGGAGCCCGCAAACGAGGGCGTTTTCGAACAGAAAGAATACACCGTTCCTCTGAAGGAAAACAGAGCACTAAAACGACGCCGCTCTAACCTAGAAAAACGACAAAAAGATCGCCGTTGCTGGGGATCGAACCCGGGTCACCCGCGTGACAGGCGGGAATACTAACCACTATACTACAACGACTTAAGGATAATGTTGTCGACTAAAATATTTTATTTAAAAGTTATTATTATTTGATTTCCTATCCACTCATAATACTTGTAGAATAGAGTGCGACTTAATTTATGATTTTATAAAATAATAAATTAAAAAATGCTTAAATTGACCCAAAAACTACAGCTAATAGTTGTTTGTTTGTTAATAATACAAACTCAAATACCCTGTGGCAATTATCGAATCATGCAAGCAGTAATAATAACAAAGGCTGATGCAGAGCAGACCAATTAACTTACTTTCATGGTGTCATCATGCACGTCGTTGAATAAAAAGAGGAATGAAAATTCTGTAAAACTAACTCCGACTTTGTCTGAGACTGCAGAAATTAATTAGCATGGCCGAAAAAGTGACGCTTTATGGAACATGGGCAAGCCCATTTAGTTGCAGAATTGAGGCTGCACCGAAACTAGAGGGGATACCCCATGAAACCAGGAGAACGATGTAGTCAAGGAATGACAACCTCGAAGAGAGAAGCAACTTCCTGTATTGATATGAATAAAAGCTTGGTTTGTTGGTTGTTTTTTTCCTCTGTAGAATATAATTATTGGGGGATAAGGAACTGGGGGAAGCAGTGAGTTATGGACGTTTGGAGGTTTAGTCGTTGTTACTGCTTGAATTTCCTTGTTTGAACAATGACAAACGAATCTGATAGTTTCTGGGAAAGCAACAGCGAGCTGAGCTTAAACACAAAGATAACTAAGTAGGTAGTTTAGATGTGTTTATTGATTTGATAAGTTTAGCGAATTGTCTCTAGGAATGTGGTTAGTAGCTAACAATGCATAATCTCAAGCTTGATGGTTTTAACTTGTAAGGCAGTCGTCAAACTTGATTTCCCAACTTTGTTGATTTGTGAAACCCAAAAATGTTTGAATTCTTCAATTTAATCGAGTGAGTAAAATATTTCAATCTCGATTGTCAAGAAAACCTGGTAAAGGAAGAAAAAGTGACTCTGTGAAAGCTACCAAGTTCATCCTAGAAAGCATATCTCAGAGTTTGACTCGGAAAAATGGCTGAAGAAGTGAAGCCCTATGGCAGATGGATAGAGAGCTTGTGATTGAAGTAGTTTCTCACCCGACGAAAT
Source organism: Xylocarpus granatum (assembly GCA_019650275.1). Taxonomy (NCBI): domain Eukaryota; kingdom Viridiplantae; phylum Streptophyta; class Magnoliopsida; order Sapindales; family Meliaceae; genus Xylocarpus; species Xylocarpus granatum. Next base: position 491,055 of record BNST01002239.1, read on the forward strand.
TCCTGGAGAATGAACTCAGTAAACTCAATCCTATCCACGTGAATAAAAGCTTGGTTTGTTGTAGGGAAATCGTTTACTAGTAGACAAAATACAATTGTTGATAGTGCAGGAATATCCTGGCAACCACTGCATTGAACCAGTCAACAGCGGTTGGTACCATTTGAGGTTTAGACATTAACTAAACAGTTGTCTGTCTCTTTCAGGTTTTAATTTCGTACTGTATTAAAAATAATTAAATGGTTCCAGCAAGTTGCATGAGTTGCCCGTTGACAAAGTAATACAGTTTGAAGAATCTCATTGGCTATTTCTATATAACAATTATTTGCCCCCGCACTTGGCAAGAGCTGCGTGTGTGTTGAGAACCTAAGTATGAAGGAAAGGCAATGGGCAGAAAATGGGGCGACAAAGGAGAGCATGGGCCAGAAAATGTGCATAACAAGAGTGGCAACAGAAAGTATGCAGCCCAGTAGTGAAGCCCAACCAGTATTTGACTTAATCCTATTAATGTAGGACACTCATGATGAGTTCCAGTAGCAATAGGATAGTCGCGACAAGAAGAATTCTAAGGGCAGAAGGATATGCATTCAAAGTCCTAGTCCTAGAAGGATAAGCCAAGAGGAAGTCCAGCTGCTGTAGAAAACAAGATAAAGTAGGAATTCTAGTTTAGGTAGGAATTCAAGAAAGACCAAGAATCCTAGTAGGATTAAGACACAAAGGATATGGTCTATCTTGATAATGTTTTATTTGACTTAGAAAAGCTTGTTGACTTAGGAAAACATATCCTAAGTGGATAAGGAACCTAAGTACTAGTTAAATTAGGATAAGGCTGTCTTAGGACTATAAATACAGCCCATTATTTGTGAGGAGCTGATAAGCTACGAATTTTGTTATTTTCTCATTCATTAATCAAGAATCAAAGGTAAGCATTCTTGCTTCTATTCTTGTTTATATTTCGGTTATCTTTTAAGAGTTGTCTTGAGATAACTTGGGCTTAAGTCAAGGTTAAGAGTTGTCTTCCTTGCTTAAGAGCTAAGGTTGAAGTTAAGAGTTGTCTTCTTCAACCAAGGCAAGTTGTGATAGGTTTAAGAGTTGTCTTGCCTATCCAACATATCTTTATATATATATTAGTTAACCCGAAGGACAGCTTAGGGGATATAAAATAAGAAAAGAACTCAAGAATCAAACGGGACAACAAGTTAGGAAGGATTTTAATAGGCGTGCTGACCCCTAAGGTGTAGAAAAGTTGGGGAAAAAATCGGGACCCCAACAAATTGGTGCTCTCGTTGAGAGATCAGCACAACCACCAGTTGAAAAGAAGCATAATCACCCTTATGAATTAGTGCTCTAGTTGAGACAGCAACAGAAACACCATTCAATTGTGAGGACAGCAAGGTTACTATGTCATCTTGGCAGCATTCACCCTCACTACAACAGCGAACTAAGGAGGACTTTGGAAGAATTCTGACCTTAGAGAGGAATCGATGCTTACTCAATGACCAGGTAAGTGATATCAAACATCAATTATCTTCTATCATCCATTCTCTTGAGCAATTGAAGAGAGACACACCACGAGTGGCTGGAAAACAAGTCAAAACTGAGAATACCAAGAGCAGTATATTGCCACAGCAACCTAGAAGGCTGCTTTCGAAGGAAGATTTTCACCATGAACAGCTTCCCTCACAAGAAAGGGGGAGAGTGCACATGAGTCTAGGGTGCAGAAGGGAGGTGCCACCGAATTTGCACCAGCCCCATGACCCCTATGATGAATGCAGCGATGATGAGGTCTTGGATCGAAGGCCAGCAGCGTGGCAACTAAGGGGAATGCGGAGTCATCATAAAGCAGAAGTTTGGCAGACAAATAAGAGAGAGGAATGGCAACACTACAACATCCCAAGCCGCTACACTAGGCCTAAGGTAAAAATTGAATTCCCTACCTTTGAGAAAGGAGATCCAACCGAATGGATCTCCAAAGCTGAATTTTATTTTGAGAAGCAAGGTGTAGAAAGGGGTGAAAGGGTTGATTTTGCATCCTGTCACCTATGCGGGAGAGCCAACCAATGGTGGCGTCAGCTTAAAGCTACCTATGGTCGAGAAGGTAGACGAATTGGCTGGACAAGGTTCACGCAAGAATTGATGGACAGATTTGGCCCATCCAGCATCACAAATATTTGCTCTGAGTTTGATGGGAATCAAGTATTTCCTTCATCAAATTCTAAGAATGCTGCACCAGTTCAGAACTTAGAATTCTCATCTCCACCTCCTATGATGCCAATTCGGAGAACAAGCGAAAATATTTCATCAACAACAATTCCAGTTGATGACAGTATAGGAAAAGAACTATGCACAGGAGATGCATATGCACTTTCAGATGATTGCGACGCGAAGGACACAAGTGTTTCAGGACAGGACTTGGATGTCAAGATAAAGATGCAGATGTCTTGTGACGAGTCGCATAATGCATCTACCAAACATCCTGATTCATCTATTCAGATCGAAGGACTTACTGATCTTTCACAGACAGATTCACATGCTGCAAAAGATCAGACCTTTAAATCATTCGTTGGTCAAACTGAAGCGGAAAATATGCTTAGCATACAGCAAGCTTTACAAGGCACAAATATTGATCAAACGCCATCATCTGCACCTGTTTTAGACCCTCAATTCCCTGGACAGAACGAGGATTATTTGGGTTACAGCTTGAACACTGAAGATCCAGACATTCCATGTATCAAGTCAGGTGTTCTGGACAGCAACCCCATTGCCAGCATAAATGCCCAAAGCCGCATGGACAACAAGGAGGAAGCAGAGTCAGAACACTCCCTAAATCATGCGGAAGAAGGCGAAATCAATTTGCATGCAGTAGGGGCAACCACCAAGCCTACTGCCATGAGGTTATTCGCAACCATTAATGGCAAAAACGTTTTGGTGTTGATAGATAATGGAGCTACTTATAACTTTATCAACACAAAACTGGTCAAAACACTCCAACTATGTTCGAAAAAGATTGTACCATTTGCGGTAAGAGTGGCAAGCGGGCAGAAGCTCAAGTGTGCACAAGTTATCAAGGCAATAGCTATGCAGATTCAAGGAGTCAAGATAGAGGCAGAACTGCATGTGTTAGCCTTGGTAGGTCTTGATATGGTTTTAGGCAATGCTTGGCTTAAAACCATAGGCAAGATAATGTTCGACTATGAATGCATGGCCATACACTTCCAATGGAAGGGAAGGGACTGCACATGGGAGGCATCCACCACTAATGCAGCGCATCATTGTGAGGTAAGTACCCTTGAACGATTATACAGAAAAAGGGCACAATGTTTTGCAATTCTATTGAACACAAAAGAGGAAAACATAGCCGAACATCTTACACACGAAGACATACCAAGAGGAGTAAGGGATCTTTTGGAGCAATTCAGAGATGTCTTAGGAGAGCCACAAGGACTACCACCCTCAAGACATTATGACCATGCCATCCCATTAATCGATGAAACCAAGGCGATTAATGTAGCACCTTACCGAAAGAAAGATGGAACATGGAGGTTTTGCACCGATTATCGGGCACTCAACCAAGCAACTATCAAGGATCGTTTTTCGATCCCAACAATTGATGATATGCTGGACGAGTTACATGGAGCAAAGCTGTTCACCAAGCTGGATCTCAAGGCCGGATATCATCAAGTATGCATGAAAGAAGAGGACGTGCAGAAGACACCATTTCGGACTCATAGTGGACACTACGAGTACCTAGTCATGCCGTTTGGACTATGCAACGCACCCTCCACCTTTCAAGTAGCCATGAATGACATCTTCAAACCTTACTTGCACATGTTTGTTTTAGTTTTCTTCGATGATATTTTGGTCTATTCTAGGAACCATAATGATCACATAGAACACTTAGCAAAAGTGCTAGAAGTGTTAAGAAGAAATCGTTTTGTCATCAAGCTATCCAAGTGCACATTCATGCAAGAGGAGCTTGAATACCTCGGTCACATCATATCTAAAGATGGAGTGAAGGTAGACCAACGAAAAATAGGAGCCATGCAAACATGGCCAACTCCTAAGAATGTCATAGAACTTAGAGGATTTCTAGGTTTGACAGGCTACTATCGCCGATTTGTTCGCAAATACGGTGCCATAGCAAAACCACTAACGGATTTGCTAAAGAAAGATGGATTCCTATGGACAGAGAAGAGTGAAGATGCATTCAAGTTGTTGAAGCAAGCCATGTGTGAGATGCCAGTGTTAGCACTGCCTGACTTCAACCAAACTTTCGAGCTTCACACTGACGCATGTCAAGATGGAATAGGTGCTGTCCTGAGTCAAGCCGGAAGACCTATTGCATACATGAGCAGAGTCTTAGGGCCCATGAAAAAGGAATGGTCAGTATACGCAAAGGAGATGTTAGCCATCATCCATGCAGTCAAGGTATGGCGACCTTACCTTCTTGGGAGGAAATTCTTGATCATTACATATCAACGACCCTTGAGAAGTCTCAAAGAGCAGAAAACTACCACACCAGAGCTGCAAAAGTTCCTTGTCAAGTTCCTGGGATACAAGTATGAAATAATCTACAAACCTGGCAAGGAAAACAAGGTGGCAGGCACATTGTCCAGAAGCAATAGAGGTCAAGCGTTATGGACAGTATGTGAGCCTAATGACGCGTGCCTTACTGCCATTAACAGAGCAAAGTGGAATGTATGGACAGAAATCAAAGAGGCAATGAAGATTGATCCTCACAGACAAGAGTATGCCAAGAAGATTAAGAATTTTGACGTTAAGGTTAGTAAATTCACCCCTAAGAATGGATATATTTGGCACAAACAGCAGCTGTATGTACCAAACATACCGACACTAAGGGAGAAGCTATTAAATCACTTCCAAACCTCACGGGAAGGAGGACATCACATACGGATCAAGCTATACTTTTGGTCGAAAACATTCAAGGCAAAAGGTAAGAAGAAAAACAGCAGTTGTGACATTTGCCCATGGATAAAACCAGAAGATTGCAAGACCAAAGGATTGCTACAACCTTTACGATTACCCCTACAAGTTTGGGAAGACTACAATAACATCCAGCAGCAGTTTTCTAACTTTCACCTTGAGGACAAGGTGAGTCTTCAAGAAAGGGGGATTGTTGAGAACCTAAGTATGAAGGAAAGGCAATGGGCAGAAAATGGGGCGACAAAGGAGAGCATGGGCCAGAAAATGTGCATAACAAGAGTAGCAACAGAAAGTATGCAGCCCAGTAGTGAAGCCCAACCCAGTATTTGACTTAATCCTATATAATGTAGGACACTCATGATGAGTTCCAGTAGCAATAGGATAGTCGCGACAAGAAGATCTCCAAGGGCAGAAAGATATGCATTCAAAGTCCTAGTCCTAGAAGGATAAGCCAAGAGGAAGTCCAGCTGCTGTAGAAAACAAGATAAAGTAGAATTCTAGTTTAGGTAGGAATTCAAGAAAGACCAAGAATCCTAGTAGGATTAAGACACAAAGGATATGGTCTATCTTGATAATGTTTTATTTGACTTAGAAAAGCTTGTTGACTTAGGAAAACATATCCTAAGTGGATAAGGAACCTAAGTACTAGTTAAATTAGGATAAGGCTGTCTTAGGACTATAAATACAGCCCATTATTTGTGAGGAGCTGATAAGCTACGAATTTTGTTATTTTCTCATTCATTAATCAAGAATCAAAGGTAAGCATTCTTGCTTCTATTCTTGTTTATATTTCGGTTATCTTTTAAGAGTTGTCTTGAGATAACTTGGGCTTAAGTCAAGGTTAAGAGTTGTCTTCCTTGCTTAAGAGCTAAGGTTGAAGTTAAGAGTTGTCTTCTTCAACCAAGGCAAGTTGTGATAGGTTTAAGAGTTGTCTTGCCTATCCAACATATCTTTATATATATATTAGTTAACCCGAAGGACAGCTTAGGGGATATAAAATAAGAAAAGAACTCAAGAATCAAACGGGACAACAAGTTAGGAAGGATTTTAATAGGCGTGCTGACCCCTAAGGTGTAGAAAAGTTGGGGAAAAAATCGGGACCCCAACAGTGTGTCGCAGGTTCGAACTCGCCTCCAGGCATTTTAAATATTTACATATTTTTATTTTATTTTTTAAAATTTATATTTAGATCCGCTCGTTCAATTTGGTCCTCAATGTTTCTACGAGAACTTGGTTGAAATCTTATTGAAACTGTCCTTGCTCTGTTCATCCTTCGGAACCATATCACATCCCGGATCTGATGAAATAGAATGAATTGAGACGGTATTTTGTAAATACGTAATTATCTTAAATATATTAACTATTTCTTTATTTTCCGATTCCTTGGAAGGAACAAAAAAAATATCCTCTTCTTTTTTTAACAATTTCTGATTTCTAGTAGACTTCTTAGTGGGATTCCAACTCAGATGAAGTTCTAATCATTTGTCAGAGAAAAAAAAAGGAATGGATCTTGTAGGATTCCCAAAGAATTCTTCGATTTCTTTGGGAAGCTGATGCTTATTCATCTGCCTTTCATGTTCCGTAAATAGCCGGACATTGAGGAATATCCAGAAAGGCTTTTAGGGAATCGGTCGATATTTTAAATATTTACATATTATTATTTTCTTTTTTAAAACTTATATTTAGATCCGTCGTTCAATTTGGGCCTCAATGTTTCTATAAGAACCCGGTTTTACCCGTCTCCAAAAGTCTCGCGGACCTCATTTTTGTGAACCAACCCGGCGGATTCGACGTTTTAACTACGACTCTTTCAAAGATACAAGTCCAGAATGGTTGTAGAAGAAGTGAAGCCGTTCGGCACGCTGCGAGCATTTTCAGTGAAAGTTGCATACATAGCCCTGAAATCTCCGGTATAGCCGTTCTCATAGATAGGTTGCAGTTCTTGTATACGGTGAGATGTAAATTTCCGAATCCCATCTTGCCTCAAGATTCAGGCGACGGAGCCATGGCTGGCTTCTGGGCCGAGTTCCTAGAACTTTTTAAATTTTTGAGTTCACTACAGTTTGCAGAATATCATGGAATCATGCAAGAAGTACCAAAAAGTAGAATTGAGTCACTTCCAGAAGCACTGAATTTAGAGTGGTTATAATTAGCTGTTTACCGTAAAGTTATGGTCGTTGCTTTCACTACAGTTTGTGGAATACTATGGTTATGGAAGGCTACCTGCCTGTGGATCATTTATCTACTTTCACAGTTTTTCAATCTGTATGCTTGTGTAACAGGTTACATAGTCAATCTTTGTTAACTCATCTAATAGAATTTTGCTCATAAAACTATTAATTTAAAATTCTTCCGTGCATCAAAGCAAATTAGTCAGGTTCAAGCTTGACAAATTCTCTCATGTGTAGCTTTCAGTAATAGTTTATGAATCATCACCAGCGACAAAAACATTGAATTCAGACCATTAGACCCAACTGCTCCAATATTATATTATTGGTTTTCCAAAAAATCTTAGTGAAAATGGAGTAGAAAAGCCACAATTTATGTACTAAGCTCATTATTCTCCCTGAAAGTGCAGAAATGGCTGAAGAAGTGAAGCTCTATGGCATGTGGGCAAGCCATTATAGTCGCAGAATTGAACTTGCGCTGAAGCTGAAAGGGGTTCCTTTTGAGGTCGTTGAAAAAGACCCTCACAACTTGAGTCCTGAACTTCTGAAATACAACCCCGTTTATAAGAAAATCCCTGTGCTTTTACACAATAGAAAACCAGTGGCTGAATCACTACTTATTCTTGAGTATATCGATGAGATATGGCAAAGTAATCCCATTCTGCCTCAAGTCCCTTATCAAAAAGCCATGGCTCGCTTTTGGGAGCGTTTCATAGAGGAAAAGGTAAGCTATTTAAAATACCCAAACTGCTAGAGAATGTTGAAACATAAAGTTGATCCGAGTATCGTTATTCATTATGTTGGGTTCTTGTATGCAGGTCTTGCCAACTGGATTGAAGGCTTACCTCGGTGCAGAGAATGAAAAGGAGCATGCCATTAAAGAATTATGTGAGCAACTAAAACTCCTTGAAAACGAACTCAAAGGGAAGGACTTCTTTGGAGGTGACACTATAGGGTACGTGGACATTGTTGCAAACTTTATAGCATTTTGGTTCCCTGTAGCCCAAGAAATTGTCGGAATAGAGATATGTAATGAAGAAAAATTTCCAGTTTTACTCGAATGGATTTCAAGGGTCCAAGATATTGATGTAGTTCGTGAATGCCAACCTCCAAGAGAGAAACTACTCGCACACGTTAGAGCTCGATATGAAGCTACCAGATCTGCTCCCAAATAAACAGATACGCTATGCAAGGATAAGATCATAGCGCACATCTCCTCTGTCATTTGATTATGTATTGCATATTATAAATACCTTTATATATATCTAAAGGAGTATACCTGCAGAGATTGCATCTTTGATCTTATTGATGTAAATAAAAGCTTGGTTTCTTGTAATTTATGGAAGTCAATTACCAGTGGAGAAACTTTTATTGTGGGGATGACAACTTGCAGCAGTTTAATAAAACATGTCGCTGAGCAGTTCTGTCAAAGGACTTCTGTTTTGTCAAATCATATGGCATTTCTTTTTCACCAGAAACTCAGCAATTGTTGTTTGGAACATACAGAATGCTGCCTAATCACTAGTAATAATTCAAACATGGGCTAAGATTTTACAAAATGATGAAATTTAGAGCCCAATCGGGACATGTAATCCATTTTTGTTCCCGTAAGCTAGCAAAGTAGCTCATGAAAATGCTAAGATAATTCTTAGTATACAGTTTCTAATAGATAGATCAAATGGTGGAGTGGTTGCTAGTTGCCAACTTGCATGAAGAAAACAGACAAGAAGGTGACAAAAGTTGCGATATTATCACTCTTTCAATGATACAGATTATGCAGAGAAGCCAAATTTGACTCTTATGTTAGAACAACATGCTATCAATTTTAGCTACAGAGGAGGGGGCAAATTTAACAATATCATTGCCAAATTGACTCTGCCCCGGTGCATTCTTATAAAAAGCAAGCTCATTCATAAAGAAAAGTATATTTATCAGTGTTGCAACAGCAATTGTAACAACTCTTTCCAATTTATAAAGGTAGTAGAATAAGTGCAGCTGTTGGGCAGGTGGCAAAGCATATTCTGTCAAGGGATACATGTAGCCATGAAAATAATAGGGATACATTTTGAAAACGTAAAAGAGGACTAAACCAACAACAATAGTTTGCTTCTCAAGTGCAACACCCTTCATAACAAGTTTCCGGTTCTTCTACACGATGAGAAGCTAATAATCACTAGTTATTCTGGAATACATCGATGAGTCTGCCTCAAGATCCATACGACAAAGCCATGGCACTCTTCTGGGCTAAGTTCATAGATGATAAAGTAAAATTTTTACATTCTATTAAACTAATTTCTATATAGTGTTTGCAGAAGATCACCATTCCTTTTTGGTTTTGTAGCTCTTGCGGGCAGTGTATGAGGCTCTCGCAAGCAAAGAGAATGACTGCGAGAAGGCTGTGGAAGAAGCATTGAAGCAGTTGAATTGACGGCCTGCTGATTGAGAAGAGTTTCTTTGGAGGTGATACCGTAGGGAATTTGGGCATTGTTGTGATCATGGTGTTTAATTGATTTGGAATCAGGCAATAAGCACGGAAAGAGGTGATTAATGAAACGAAAATTCCCATTTTACATAATTGGATTTTGAAGGTCCTAGGCATTGCCATGGTCCAAGAACATCTCCCTCCAAGAGAAAAAGCTGCCTGCATGTATGAGCCCGAGCATGTAAGAAGTTGCTTGCTTGCATTCAAAAGAAGGCTTCATATGCAAAGCTTATAGAATCATGTGGCTGCCTCAACTCTTAATACATGTTATGGCTATTTTACGCAGTTGGATGCCCCATATTCTGAATTCTAAATCAAGTTATGTCCCGATAGAACTGAAATCACTGCTTGTTGAAATTAAAACCATGATAACCAAAAAGGGAGCAAGAAACTCATAGACGATTATCATTTTACTGTAACACACATGAACAATAACAGATAAAAAGTAAACACTATTAACACAGCCCTGGAACATTGCACAAACACCTTGAACTTACCATTACGTTTGGAAATACTTTAAACACTTGAAAAACAAAAACAACAAGAACCACCCTTCAGAGTACAACCTAGTATGAGAATATACATGCATACATAACACAACCACAACATTAATCCAAATGTACAACCCTTTGCAAGGTCGGAATTCTAGAACAAGAAATCGGCAATTCCATGACCTCTTGGCTACTTGACAACGGTGACAGGGCAAGTTGCATTTGCCAAAACATAGTTGGTCACACTCCCCAGCAGCACCCTATAAGTTCAATCAATTATTCATTCTTAAACAAAGTTCTGGGTTATGTTAGCTCATAAGATCAAAACTAAAACAATTTAACTACAGTAAAGCTAACTAAAAAACAATAGAAGACAGATTAGAGGGGGGTGTGTGTGTATGTATACACGTGCCTTTGGATGGTGCCGAGACCTCTGCTACCCATGACCAAAGAATCAAGCTTCAGAGTTTCAACAGCCTCGCAGATTTTATCTCTAGCATCACCCCAATATATCTTGGCTACAACAGTCACCTGTAAACAATTCCAATCACTATCAGATCAAAACAAGAGATCACGCAAACAAAGTCACTTAACTAGAGAAACAGAGAGAGTAGTACATCTTTCTTCCGGGAAGCACTGTTAAGTATATGCAAAAACTCAGGATCAAGATTAATCTCGTATTTCTTCATCACCTCACCGTCATGGAACTCCTCCCATGGAATCAAAGCTACACAACACACACCAAGATTCATCATATATATATATAAACTAGTGATCGCAGTATGCAAATTAAAGAAATAGGTATCACGTGGAAGGGAACTTACGTGAGCCGCTGTCGAACCAGAGAAGGTTGCGAGACTCGTCGCCTTCAGCACGCTTAACGTGAATGACATAAAGAGTATCACCTTCATCTATCAGATTATCAATGGTCCATCTCAGAGAATGTTTGCTTCCCCCCGAAAAATCCATCGCTGCACCTATTTTCCTGCCTCTTGACATCTTGTTGCCTCTGTTTTTAGTTGTTCAACTCAATAAAGCAAACTACAAGTGAATTCATCAGGAGCAAAGAGGAGATGAGAACGAAAGTAAAGAAGAAGAAGATGGGTGACGTTTCACTTCACACGCGCATCAGCCAAAGTGGAATTGTAGGTGCGCTTCGTCATCGTATTCCGTCAGTTTTATCTGCATGTGCCACGTGTTATCGTTGCCAAGCAACATATCAATGAAATTTCACAGAATTATTCAACGATCCACTGAATCAGCAGTCCTCTAACTTTGAGGGCCGGAAAAGAGCCGACTTGACTATGAAAGGTGGACCGTTAGGCTCTTCGGCTAACAACCAGTGCACTCATGTAGTCAACGGTACTTTTACCAGACACATTAATTTAATAATAATATCAATAAATTCAATTGCCCGGGTTCCATCTTGTGGGGCTCCAGTAAAAGGCACGAATTCAGAACTGAACTTGGATTGTTGCTCTTCATCTGGGCCCAGTTCCAGCCCAAACCAGACGCCGACTGGACCCAAATACAATAGAAAAGAGCCCATTGTATGGTCACCGTTTTTGAACCTTCACATTGTATTCTTTTTAATTTGCATAATAAAATATAAAACTGATTTTATAATTTTATTAAATTATTAATTATATGTTAATATTTATTTTAAAAAATTAAGTATAAAAAAGAACACCGAAAAATCTTGATTGCTCTCTCGAGACACCATGATTCCCCAGCAAGCACGATGATTCAGTGTTGGATTGAGGTGGAATATGAGAACAAAGACGCCTACCATGATTCATTGTTAATTACTTTTTCAAGGTTTCTGTTAACACAGAGGGTAACATCTGCATGAAAAATAATTATATATTGAAACTGGCCGTAATTTGAACACCAAATTCCCTTTTCAAGTTACCTGATCCTGCCATCATTGCTTCAGCTAACAACTTAATTTCTTCTTCTCGTCAATCCTGTCACTATTAAATTCCCAGCTGTTTCTAAGTTTACTACGGACCAAAGCTTTATACAATAGAAAATAGTTTACTTGTTAAGTTATCTAGTCCAGATTCGAAACTAGTGAACTGTGTTCTCACGCCCAGTCGACCAAACCAGCTGGTTTTGTTGACTAATCACCAAATCTACACAAGTAAATTCAGGCTTGTTGGCCAATGGAAGATAAGACAAAATCACAGAGTTCAGTCCTAACAGTCAAGCTGCCCCAACCGGCGTTAGATCTTAAGAGCGTTCCTTCAACTCTACTCTGCAGGATTTAAGAAATCCCATCTCTCTGTTGAATTATTATTTACAACTGAACTGCAGTATTTTTTGTAACAAATGGCGGGTGAGTTGTACAGCCGGACAAAACGCACGGTCCAACTACTAGAGCCACAGCACAACACAACTAAACTCGCTGTCGGGTCTTAGAAACCCTGTTATCTCATATAAACCCAAACCCCGCCCAGTTGAGGGCGGAGTTTAAATTCAGGATTCTCTCTGTTTCTCTTATTTCTTTCTTTCTAGGTGTCAAGAGATGGTGTGTGTCGTGTTGTGTGCGTCTGGCCGGGTGATTATTTAATCTGGTCTAACCAGCAAATCATAAAACCTCCCACCTGATTTGTGTTTCCTGTTTTGTTAAGAAACTCGTGGTCATTTAATATGGCTGTTGACCTACACGACACGGTTCACTCACTGCTTCCCTCTCAGTTTTTTGATGAAGATTATGATGATTTACTCTCGCTGCACAAACCCATCCCCACCAACAGTTGGTCTTGCTTTGGTTCGTCTGATTACGGGTCAGTTTTCAGTTCTCCAGGTGAGTCGGAACTTGGTTCAACCGAGACAGCAAGCGACCCGGACGAAGATTACATGGCTGAGTTGAGTGGTCAGATGGCTCACTACATGCTTCAAGAGGACGACAGACAAGACGACGACAGACAGGAAAAGGTACGTAATTTACTGGTAAAGTTAAGTTAGTGTCGTTTGACGGTTCTTTTCAGGCCCAAATTTATTGTTTATTGTAATATTCAGCCACGGGGTTTAGCCGGTACGACACAACCAACATCCTGGTCGCCGAAAGGCTCGAACCACAGAAGCCCTAAGGGCCCATCTCGAGAGCCGTCACCGCCAGTTCCAACGGTGATCGAAGAGTTTGAGAAGATGAAGATAAACAAAGATAACCCCTATACTTACAACCAAACTGAAATTCCATCAACGGTGATTAATCCCAAGGCTGAGTTTCACCTTAAACAAGCTCTTATCGATAATCAAATACGAGCGATTCAGGTAAGCATACATACAATTTCTTGTTTATATTAGCATTTGAGTTTTTTGTTTTCAAGTCTCGTTTCTTTCTTTATCTTCTTTATAGTTTTATAAGCTCAAACAAGAGCAGTCTGTGAAGCAACTGGAGAACAAAAAACAGGACAAGCAATACCAAAACAAACGAAGAACTTGTGTTCGATTCAAGGACGGCCAAAAGACAACTGTTCATCCTCCTAGCCCAAGTTCAGCTTCCACCTCATATTTTGCTACGCAACAGCCAAAGGCCAACCAACAGCAAACCACTTCCGGTATGAGAGCTGTTTTCCTTGTGGGGTCAGATTCAAAAACGAGGTCATGTGGCACGGGTGTCTTTTTGCCTCAAGGAATCGACTACTCTTCTGAGTCACGCAAGAAACAAGGTAATAATATGGCAAATAGCTCGATATTCTTTCTAATTTTTGGTTTGATTTGGTAAGCATATGCTCTTCTTTCCGCAGTTGTTGGGGTTGTTAAACGTTCTGTGGACAATCAGTTATCCCATTCACCGATTAGGTTTGGACTTAATGTTGTTGGCTGTTACTCGATCGTTTTGACTCTGTAGATTCCATTTAGGTTCATATTCTCAGATTCCTTCTCAGCCCTGTAATATTCTAGATTGCTACGGGCCAACAGCTTGTATGATAAAGCTACATTGGAATCTTCCTCTGTGGTCCACTTGTTTTAGTCTTCTAGGTGTGTTGCTTTCGGCTTAAATTAAAAGCAATTTGCTATATATCCCATTTACCAGCTTCTTTGATGAATATCGAAGTTAGGATAGATTCTATTTTTAATACTTCAACTTGGTGGATTTCTTGTTATCTTGTCACGAAATTGTGAAGCATGAACTAATATTCTTTTTCTAAAATGTTTGGTGGATTTATAGGATGTTCCACAGTGATTATACCAGCAAGAGTAGTGCAGGCACTAAAGCAACATTTTGACAAAGTGGGTGTGCCATCACGATTCAATGGAAGTTTTCTTATGCAAAACGGTACCTAATCACCAAAATTTTCTGTATATTAATAAAATAAGCTTTTGTCTTTTAAGATGAAGTTAAGTACTTTTGTTGATTCTCTTCAGATGCCTTGACCGGCAGGAGGAACAGCTTGTTTTCACTGCAACAGTGTCAATCCATGGCGGTGCCATCTTCAAATCATCAAGAGATAAATCTACCTCAAGAATGGACTTATTGATCGAGTACGGGTAATCTGTAGAAGACTAGGTGAAATAAGGATGAAGGAGTGCATTTCTCTTTCTATATTTGTTTATGGAGAGTGCATGATTTAGATGAAAACGAAAATAAAATGCCTCTTGAAAGAGATGTATCGAGGTTCTGTACCTTCTTCTGTCTATATTCTTTAGCTGAATAAAAATAAAGTAATAATGATCCAAGAATGTGTTTTGTAAAGTCCTTTTGTAATAATTCAGCTGTCATGAGCAAACGTATGCAGGCATGTTTGTTCTGAGTATTGTTTTTCATTTGGTTTAGCAATTGATAATCCCATCCTCGCGAGGAAAGAATACTCAAATATATAAAGCTCAAAGTTGGGACTCTTGTTACCATTACTTCTATCCCTGTTAAAATTTTATAAAGCCTGGAAATGCGAACGTATGGCTTTGGTAACCACACAAGGGAAATGGGTGCGTGTCTGTCAATGCAGGCAGCGTGCACGTTGCCTTCAGTGATGAAATGCTGATGCAAATGCATATCCACTCTTCTGCAATAATAATGTTATCAACAGACTGAGAGCCGTGTTAGGCCTGCATTTAGCATGACATGTTACCTTATTTCATTTGATCTTGAGATTGTGTCACTATCGATTATCATATTAACTTATTAAAGAGAGTATAAGAAAACTATCTTCTGCGGTGCATGCCTGCTCCGCAATTGTCGAATTTAACTTTCTAAGAAAATTTGACAGTCCGAAGCAGTCCATGTCTCTCTTAATGACCCTACAGACTGAGTAATGGACCTTCTCTTTGCTGATGAATTAGGTGGGATGGTAATTGTTATAATTGGCTCAAAAGAATTTCCCTCTTAGAAGGGTACTAACATTAATTCCTCCAAATATATTTGTCCTCTTTCTCCGCCTCTTACTGTGTCAAATGAGACTGCATCTGGGCTTAAATACTTCAGATTACAGATTCCTCGTATTATAAGATCTGGAGATCATTCAGTCTCTTTGAAATAGCAATCGACACCGACTCCTTTCCCTGATCATACAGCTGGATCCTGGATTCACTTGTCAGGGCATGTTAAACCGAGCAAAATACAGAAAACAAAAAGACTTGAAATCAAAATTTTCTTATCGTAAGGGTTAGCAATTCAGCCATCTAGATTCTAGATAACAATTAAATTTAAGTATCTGTTTTTGATTCTGACCTTTAGTTTTCATTTTTTCCTGTGAAAACTTGAGACAAGTAGAGGGCACCAGTGTTCTTTCATTTTACAGCTGGTAACAGAGAACCATTTTCCATTTGTACCCCGATGGAAGACAGTGCGAATGATTCACTTTTGCCATGCGTTTTCGAGTAAAATGTTGCTCAAAAGGTAGAAATAGTAGGGCCAACGAGGCCAGTTTTCTCGATTATCTTCCTCTCACTGTGTCTATTTAAGAAATATTTGCACCTCTTTTTGGGCTCAAGGCAGGTCATATTTTATTTGCATCGGTTCCAGCTTACTTGCAGATATACACAGAACACAACCCATGAAAATGTGGGTTGATGTTGCTTGGGAGATTTTAAAGGGATTTATCAGTTGGGACACGACCATCAATTTCAATTTTCAAGGGACCACTGCCCATCTGATTTAGGTTTAGTGATCAACAAATTGGCGATTGATTAGTGTCAAGACTTAGCTGGAAATAAGATGACAGGGAATCTAATTGACCAGCATTAACTGGGTATGGAAGAACTAGTCACATGTTCACGTGCAGTACTAGTCGGCTATACAATCGACCTGCCTGCAATAGACTTCCAGGCGAACTGCCAGCCAACGTTTCTTTCACTCCCAGTTTGGAATTCTTCAAAGGTCTAGTCATCAATAAAGTCTTGCTTGCTGTGACTTGTAATAAATGTATAACTTCGGAGGTCTCGTGAGCAATGAAGTCTTGTCATGCTTCTGTGATAAGATGCAACTTCAAAGGTCCGATGACCAATCAAAATTAGTGTTATGATAGTTAACCATTTCATTAACTAATGATAGATAGAAATGAGGGAGAAGGTGCACAATTTTCCAATACTACCCATGTTCATAATTATACATTAATACCTATCTTTGAATAACCAGTGACAGCAAAGAGTTTAGTGTATAGTCAAATTTAAAGATATGTTTGCTTGACTTTAAAGATTTTTGTTCAAATTTTTTTACTTTTATAACTGAGTTTAAAGTAAATTATTCCTTTTTTTTTGAATAGTTCTAATTGAGAATTATTTTTGTTTTTTATAACCGACACAAAAAGATAAAAATGATAAATTTTTACATAATTGTTAAATTAATAAAATTAAATACAAATTTATGAATTTAAATTGATATAAAATAATATAATTGTTAAATAACTAAAGACGATATAATACGATTAATAATCATATTGAGTTTGAATTTAAAATTATTAACACGTAAATTTATTTATAATTTAATTATATTTATTATATTTTAAAATATATATAATTATATTTAAAATAAATTAATTATTATTTATGTATATAATATTATAGAATATATTATAATATATATATATATAGTAATTAATTAATAAATAACACACGATCATAACTCGTTTGATCGTTTATTAATTATATTGAATTAAATTTTTTTATTTTTAACATAATTATTAAATAAATTAATTTTATATTTAATAATAATACAAATATAATTTGTTAAAAATATAACAAGATAATTTAAATTACTATCCCTGTAAAAGAAAATCTTCGTTTCTAATTAGGTAGAAAGAATTATGGTGCCAGCAATTGCTGAGGCCTAAAGGCCATCACCGTAATTGGGCTCTCTCTGTTGATTATCCATCATTACTTTCCAGGCCATTCATTCTATCGAGAAGCCCGCGTAATTATCTCTTCTCTTGTGGCAATGTTGTGCAATTACACAGAAAACGATTTTCCCTTGGACGTACTACCATCAAAATTTCTATTCATTTTGACTCTTTCGGTGGTTACACACAAGTGATATTATTGAGAGACCCCATTTTTCCGCGTAGGCGTTGGCATTAAATTGAATAGCACGGTGGAGATGAACATTATCTACCCAGCAGAACGCCATCACTGCACTGCAACCTTATGATATTGAATGACTGAACACGTACAGTTGACGGCACGAAACATTCACTAAAATATCAACTGCCGTTGGTTTGAATCAAACAGACTACATCTTGATTCAAACATCTTTTCTACAATAAACATCGAATTGAATTGAGGCATCGGAAAGTTTTGAGGAATTTCAATACAATATGTAGATTTAGGTTTGAATCAAACAGATTCTTAAGCGCTCTAATCCCAAATCAAATACCCAAATCGTAACAATATGAATCAACAAGTCATTGCGGGAAGATCTGAAGCTTTCACGTAAGGTGGGATTTCTTTCCTCTCGAAAACCCTACTGCCAAATACTAAAAACCCTAAAGCCTGCCCAGCAACAACCGCCAGAAGAACACCGACGTTAAACGACATGACAGCAAGCATCACCATATATGAAAGACCAACCCTAATTGCATGCATGAAAGTTTGAATGAGACCGGCGCAGACGTTGCTGGTACCCGGTTTGATCAGGCGGCTATGAGACAGCCACTCAACGAGGAATCCCATCGCGAAGACAAATATCAAGGCTAAGGCGTACATCCCGGAACGCGTACCGGGCCAACCGTTGAAAAGGATCTCGGTGTTTTTGCCCCAGAAGAAGGTCATGTGCATCATCATCATCTTCTTGTGGTGGTGCATCATTCCGCCGGAGCCTTTCACGGTTGACGAGGGTGCCATGCTACCCATATCATGCATGTGACTGTTGTTCATCGCGGATTAGGGAAGACCCAGTTAGGAAATCGGAGGGATTGGTCTGATTAAAATGAGAAGATGATAATGAATGAGGAATTTGGGGTTATAAGGAGAAAGGAATGGTAGTACAAAATGGTTTGTACTCTTAATCACCAAGGAGTTTTGTACAGTACATTTTATATCTGTAAAGTCGGGCGCTTTCATAGGTTTTAGATTAATTCGGGTTTTTCAGAGTCATTGTCATTGAATGCTCAAACTTCCAGTGAATGATCTAGTAAATAGTATTACTGGCTATATATGGTTGAATTGGCCGTAAATATTCTCCAATTTATGGTTTGCATAAAGTGCATAAGACATATTTGGTAGCATTAGATAGAGCTGAACTGACAGAATTTCTGTAATCAGCAAACAATACGCCCGCAGAAACTGATTCTTGCTTGTTGCTTGAACAATTCTCTCTGGAACAGCATGCTTTTGCCCTTTGAAGGATACAGAATTACACCTCCATGGAACAGCTGACGGCATGGCGTACATCTTCGCTAATTGATGAAAAATTTCACCTTGATAAGCTAAGTTACGGCTGTGGTGCCAATACGCTAAGTCTAGGATAAGATTATGTATATACGTCTCTCTCAATGTATAAATACACAAACATAACAAGACATGACTTGGTTTTATACGTTTCAGAATGACTTGTGACGTACAATTTAGGGCAGCCAATACTTGACAAAATTACAGCTTTAACTGGACGGATAATAACGTTGTGGCGGAGAAGATGGCTGATCTTGATATGCCATTGGAAATTGACTTGCCTTTCTTTCTTTCTGTTTCTGCGAAGCTGCTGCGTGCCGGTCAATGAAATATGTCATCCTTTCATTTAATGTATGCCGTCTTGAATATCCATACGCGGAGCACTTAGTTTGGAGCGCTAGTCAGTTTCTGTGTCATAAATATTTTCCACACTCACGTATATTATGCCTCAGTAAAAGGGTTCTAGAGAATACCACAAGAAATTAAGTGTACATGTATCACGCAATATATAAGGAAAAAGAATGTCACTGTACATGTCTTGATCTGTGAAAGTCTGGTGGACCTCATTGCTTACAATTTCCCATTTCATTTATCACACAATACGTAACGGCAAAGCTAAATTCATTAACGAGTTGATGGGGTGCTGGGTCCACCAAGCAAATTGATTGTGACGAATCACTTGATTTTTCCATGATAACAATTGAATGAAATGAAATGAAAGTATAATCTTAATGTAGTCTTTTCAGCCAACCTGAGGCCGAGATGCCAAACTTATCACTCACGGGTGGGTTGGTTTTGCACAGCCACACAAAAGGAATCTAAAAACCACTCGCAGTAATAATGACTAATAGAGAAGAAAATTACATTTAAGCAAAAAGACAATTCTAAGACACTGTTATCTTTCTCTTGGAATCTCAGACACTGGGCTATGTTTGCAGAAGGCTTCTTGTTGAGACTGCAATTAAGATTCTGAACATTTAATCTAATAAACCACGAAGGAATGGAACAGCTGAATCTCAGATACTTAGCCACAACAGCATATCTTGTGCAGTAAATTTCTACAGATGTTTTCAGAGAGAAGACTGAAAGAGGAAGCATAAGAACAGAAACAAGCCCAACAGAAATTACAAAGCCAAATTGAAGAACATATAGTATTAAATATTCAACAACTCATGGGAGGAAGATCAGAGGTTTTTGGAGGAGGTAGTGATTTACGGAAAACCCGACTGCCAAAAAGCAAGAACCCTAAAGTATGGCCAGCAACAGCAACCAAGAACACGCCTCCATTGAAGGACATGACAGCAAGCATCACTAAGTAACCAAGACCAACCCTTATTGCATGCAAGAAAGTCTGAATCAAACTGGCCACGGCATGGTTGGACTCAGATTTCATAAACTTGGAATGAGACAGCCACTCTACCAACACAGCCAGCACAAATACAACTATCAAAGCTAACGCATACATTCCAGAGCTTGTTCCAGGCCAACCCGAGAACAGAATCTCAGCGTTCTTGCTCCAGAAGAATGTCATGTGCATCATCATCTTGTGATGATTCATCATCCCCGTGCTGTTGCCGCTCATGCTCATGGGTGATGGCGGTGCCATGCCCCCCATCCCCATGCCATGATCATGATCCATCTCCATGCTTTGCTTTGTGCTTGCTTTCTCTTTCTCTTTCTCTCAAGCTCCCTCTTTCTGCAGCGATGGAGAATTAGTTTCTTCTCCTTGTTTATTGGATGCCTTGTGGTGGCAAGATAGGTTCTCCCTGTATTTAATTCAGGTATAAATGTGACGTTTTCGCCGTCCTATGGGACTGATCGTACAATGGAACTGGTAATCTTGTGTACTACGCAAACGTGATTGGGGCTACGTGCAATACTTGCAATTATCAAAAATTTAACGGGGAAAACTAAAATAAAGAGACAAAATAGGCCTTTCATTTATTGAGGCCCAAACACATTCTCAACTGGCTACAGTTTGATCTGTTTGGGCGGATTGAGATGGCATGGCATGGCCTCGGCCTGCTTTTGTTCAAGACGATCATTAACGCTTGGGTTTGTTGCTTTGTTCCTTCCATGATCACGGCTGGAAAGTTTGCCAAGAGTCAAGTGTTAGATTCAATTGCAACCACTATATCTTAGCTCTGGTCGTTTTGACTGGGTTAACGACTGCATATTTATAAGGGTCTCATAAAGTCAATGCCGTGAATTTCTCGGAGACGACGGGAGTTCTCTTTAATGAATAGAAATGACGGAGATTGTTGGAGAACTTTCGTTTTCTGTAAATTTGCTGTCATGCATTACAGTTCTCCACCAACTCATAACTTGTAAAGATCAAAAGGTTTCTTAGCCGTTGATTGGAAAGATTAAGCCTCAGCCTTGCCCAGTGATCTCAAAGGGTCATCACACATGTTCTCAAAGATAGGGGTATTCTTTGATCTCCAAATTGACCACAAAACTGAGACCATTCCTTCTAATTCTTCTATTAGCAACACTTTCCCTCCATTAAGAACAATACTGCACAAATCTCTGCCATAGTCACAGTTGATCATTTCCCAGTACATTGACATTTTCCACACCTTTCTAGAGGGTTTACGTTCCGCCAAAGCATGATACATATCTTCCACATCAAAATCACATCTTTGAAAGGTAAGAGTTTCAATTACCTTGCCTTTTGACTAAGTTCTGGACTGTAGGCAAGATGTTGGATA
Source organism: Xylocarpus granatum (assembly GCA_019650275.1). Lineage (NCBI taxonomy): Eukaryota > Viridiplantae > Streptophyta > Magnoliopsida > Sapindales > Meliaceae > Xylocarpus > Xylocarpus granatum. The sequence continues at coordinate 512,680 of BNST01002239.1, forward strand.
GAGCCTTCCGAAGGATTATTCTCATTTTTGGTTGAATTGGCAGAGTCCACACTTGCCTCCATAAGTTTGCTTCTCGACTCAATCAGGGACTTCATCTCTGTAATAGATCTCTATAGCAGTATCCGTCAAATAAAAAATGAAATACTAATTGAGGGATCTTCATCTCTTCTAGGACATATCTAGTGTAGGTAACACAACAAACAAAGAAAATTAAAAGCTGAAAGGAGCAACAAAGACATTATCTTACTGTATGGGACACTACAAACAAAAATCGAGAATGGAACTTTGCGCTGGTACAATTATTACATACGCACCAGAATCTTTACAATTGTGATCCGAACTTCAGTGGAGGAAGATCAGATATATCCTCATAAGGTTCAATCTTGAATTTCCTGAAGACTTGACAACCAAAAATCAAGATCAGATATCTCATCATCTTTTCTTTCTGTCTCTCTTGCCAAAAAGAACACAAAGGAAGACAAAAGTAGCGCAACCATAAGAGAAAAGAGATCATTATATAATTGATAGTACTTCGCTTTTGCATCTCTCTTATGCTCCACTTCAGGCTGCATAGTACTTCAAAAAATCCATGGGGTAGATATACCCCATCTATGATCGATTAATCAATGAAGTCACATTTTGAGGGCAATTTGCTTAATGTATATCACTTTTCTCGTCTGGGTATTTAGAATAGAAGAATGGGGATTTCCGGCCTAGAAGAAAATGGGACAGGAAATCACAAATATGTGTCCACTACAATCAATCCTACTACGACAAAGGTGACATTGATGTTCTATAGATTGTAGTGGGGTTAGCATATTGATGTCCTTTTTGCTCTTTTTCTCTTTTTTCCATAGTTTATTTGGAGGTTCTCGACTCATTGTTCAAACTGTTGAAACATGTAACGACAAATGTGGTCTGCAATAATAATATGCGACATCTAGAGCACATGGAAAATGGGTGCATAAATTATTAGTTTTCCAATCCCTTGGGGATAGGTGTCATGACTCCATGTGAATGAAGCCACAATTAAGTACTTCGGGAGGTCCCGAGACCCTTGACCGTCCGAGAATGATAAGGTTTTTGGAGCTAAGTTGATGTAAATAAGTGTGTTTAATATGACTGTGCCAGGGTGAAAGTGAGCAAGCAGCAGCCTGAAATCTGGTGAGACTAGTGGTTAAAACTAGAGACAATATCTTAAGAGTTTGTACTTATCTCAGGTGATTTTGTGGACGGTGATTTCGTGTTATATCAGCTTGTCTTCTTTGTGAAGTAACGACTTTTCTAACGGTTAACGTGCAAATAAGAAAAGGGAAAAACGAAAACATCAAATTGAACACTCCTGTTTTTTTGGTGAAAGTGGACATCAAAACTCCAGTTTATCTAGGTTGGTGTCGCATATCAGCCGCCTCCATGTTATGAAGTCAAATTCGTATAAGGGTACGCTTGGTAAACAGTTACAAACTGAAGAACTTAACTCGTCCTATATATTTTTCTTGGCATTGATTCCGATTAGCAGTTTCAGTCGTCATTTCATTTTGCAGCCTTATCAACAGAAAGAGAATGGTGAAGCAATCGCGACAGAAAGTCAGCCGCTTGGTGTTTGTGGTGTACCCATTTCAAGGCCACGTAAACCCTATGCTTCAGCTTGCCACCATCCTTCACTCAAAAGGTTTCTCAGTCACCATTATTCACCCACAGTTCAACTCTCCCAACGCATCTAATCACCCAGAATTCACATTCATACCGATGTCAGATAACTTATCCGAAAACGAACTCTCATTGGAGGATTTTGTTGGCGTTCTTTCAGCAGTTAATAAGAATTGTGAAGGACCGTTGATCCAAGGCATACAACAGATTTTGAAAGCAGAGAATCAACATGACCAGATCTCCTGTATTCTCTATGATGGGCTTATGTACGTTGCTCAAAGTGTTGCTGATCATTTCAAGCTTCCAGGAATTTGTGTGCGTACAAGCCCTGTTGCCACAATTCTAGCCTTTGCTGTCTTTCCTCGTCTTCGCGAGCAAGGTTACACATCCTGCCTAGGTATGTTTTGCATGTCCCCTTTACGCATTTAGTATCATTAATTAATTCCATATCGAAATCATTCAACTATATTTAAATCTAGATACCAGTGCTAAATCTGTATTTCCTGAAACGTGCAAAATCAGTTGAAACAGGGGAATTAAGCCAAGTTCTCTGGAACTCTTTGATAATAAGTCATCTAAAGTTTATGCATTCCTTTCTTGCTCTCATTGTCTATATTGTTTCATTTTGCTTATATGCCAATTGTGCAACAGAATTTATGTCACAGGAACAAGGGCCCGAGCTGCAGTCCCTTCGGCTAAAGGAGCTAGTTGCTTCCACGATAGAAACTGCAACTGATTCTCTGTTAGACTTGAGAGCTGCCCTAACAGACTCATTGAAAAGGAGTTCAGCTATTCTTGTGAACACTGCAGATTTCCTTGAAAAGGAAGCACTAACAAAAGTTCAAGAACTTTTCTCATCTTCAACTTTCACCATAGGCCCTTTTCACAAGCTAGTGCCAACCATTTCTAGTTCATTACTTAAGGAAGATACTAATTGCATTTCTTGGCTAAATAAGCAAGCCCCACAGTCAGTCATCTACGTAAGTTTTGGGAGCATGGCTAGCATGGATGAGAAACAACTACTTGAGACAGCTTGGGGGCTAGCTAACAGCGATCAGCCGTTCTTGTGGGTGGTTCGACCTGGTCTGGTTCGTGGCTCAAAATGCGAGGAACTATTACCAAGGAGTTTTAAAGAAAGAGTTGTGGAAAGGGGTTGCTTGGTGGATTGGGCACCACAAAAGGAAGTGTTAGCTCACGGTGCTGTGGGTGGGTTTTGGAGCCATTGTGGCTGGAATTCTACTCTGGAAAGCATTTCAGAAGGAGTTCCAATGCTGTGTCGGCCATTTTTTGAGGATCAAAACTTGAACTCGAGGTACATCTGCCATGTCTGGAAAGTAGGCCTAGAATTGGAGAGTGAGTTGGAGAGAGTGAAGATAGAGAAAGCCATAAGAAGGCTCATGGTGGATGCAGAAGGCGAAGAGGTGAGAAAGAGAGCCATGCTTATGAAGCAGAAATTGGAGCTGACACTGAGGGAAGGTGGTTCCTCCTACAATTCACTGAATGATTTGGCACAGAAACTCCTATCATTCTGATCGAAGGAAGATGGATCTAGACCACCTATATTTTCAGCTGCAGTATTTGTAGCATATCAACGTACCTATAATTATAAGAATTTGGGCTTTAGTATTTTTCTGGCTTTTAAATTACGGATTTCATGTCTACAATTATAAAGCTTGTTTACATTTAGACCACTGGTATAGTTCATGGCATTGATTCTCTTGATATCATTCTCCCCTTGATTTTATACTGGAGGTGTAATTTGCCCGAATCTGAATGACCTATGAAATAGTCCAAAAGATTCCAACATTTGGCACGAACCTGCCAGCAAAACACTGTATGCAACTTATCTCATTCTCATTGATCCGGGCCACATTCAAACAAATATGATAGACGGCACAACTGTTTCATTTCATTTTCCAGGTTTCCTGCATAGCTGCATCAAATCGAAGGCAGATCAACGTAAATGACAAATATACTATCATTGCAACCATTTTCCGAGCACAACTCTCTTCAGCTCTTCCAAATTATAGTCGGAACAATTCCATAACCACCACCGATATTATTCAGTTAAAGTATGATGTGGTCTCATAGTTGTCCTAATGAATTCCATTAGGACTTGCAATGACATTCACACACACATATGGAAAACAAGAGACAAAGCCCAGTGGTGCTAGGGCCGTGCCCATTCAAGGTACGCATAAACTCAAAGCTTCCGCTCGGAAGCATTCTTTATTCAAAGGGCTTCTCCGTTAACGGTTGCACACAACAAATTTAATACCCCTAATCGCATTCATTTAAGCCATCTCGGATGTGATGGCTTCAATTACGCGTCTCTAGGACAATTGCAAAGCGCCTTTTGAGTACTTGGCTTGGTTGATGGAGCAAACTTAAGGCACAAGAGAGAAGATCTCCTGCATCATCGACGACGAAATCAGGTAATTCTCTGAATCAGTGGCCCATCAGCTGCAGCTTCCGCGCATCATCTTGCGCCCCGCGGGTGCAACTTTGCTTATTTCTCGCAATGCCTTGTTTCCAAAGTACTGGTCTTGGTCACAGGACAGTCCCAGGTTTTGAACCTCGGGTTGAAGGATTTACCTATTTCCAAATTAGAAGCACTTGCAGCTTTCATTTTCAATTCAATGGAATTCCTTGAGCAATCATCATGGGCACAGATCCAACAGCGATGCAAGGTTTCACTCTACTAAATATGCCCCTGCACAAATTTGCTCCATCACAACAAGACTAAGAATCCAGTTACATATTAACTCTCGAAAGCGCAACACTAATAGATGATAATGAGCTAGCTGAAATGGCCTGGGGTTTGGCCATTACCAAACAGGGTGGTTCGACCTGGCTCAACGCGTGATTCAGATTGGCTCGAGTCATAGCATGCAAGGCACCCCCAGAAAGAAGTGTTGGCTCATGGCTCAGTGGAAGGGTTTTGGAGTCACTGTGGTTGGAACTTGACCCTGGAAAGGAAAGTAAAGGAGTTCCAATGATATGCAGACCAAATTCTGGAGATCAGAAGGTGAACGCAAGATACTTAAGTCATGTGTGGAAAGTGGGATCGGAGTTGGAGAATGAGGTGCAGAGAGGGGAAGTAGAAAGAGCAGTGAGAAGATTAATGGTGGATGAAGAGGGGTGGAGATGAGGCAGAGGGCCCAGTATTTTAAGGAGAATACTGAACTTTGCACCAGGTATGGTCGTTTTTCCAACAATTCCTTGAATGATTTGGTGAAATTAATCAATTCATTCTAATTGTATTTGACGGTTTGTTATTTGTCAGCTTACCGTTCATCTTTCTCATACTGACGGGATGGAGTTCATGGCTCCATAAATTAATAATTCTAAAATCTAAAGGATTTTATTCTAATAGAATGTCGTATTGCGATTTCATTTCATACATAAACTGGTAGGTGTAGCATGTTGTCCTCCAATCCTAATAAAAGACGCTATGTCATCCAAAACATTGGGCCTAATACGATATGTCGTGGTGATTCGGACGATTTACGACGACAAAATAAATAATTCGACCGATTTAATGATGAGATGGGCCTTTCCCATTTTCTATAAGAACAGCTTAGGCTTGAAAGCCCATAAAGAAACCAACACCCAGAACCTTCTAGAGGGCCCGCGAAATGATTGACTTCTCGAGAGAGCTAGAGCCTTCCTTGATCAAAACGATTATGGAGTGCCCGGGATATTACTAGAAATTTCTTTCGCTTGTTTTAAATACCCGACACTGGTTTGCACCGAAAGTCAGCGGCAGCAAGTTGAAGCAGGCAATCCTCAGAACAGCAACCAATTACACTTTCGGTAAACATCTAATTCTTATTCTTTCTTTGAAAAAAATGTCGTTGATTCCAAGCTTCTTTGGCAACAGGCGCAGCAACGTTTTTGATCCATTCTCTCTTGATGTCTGGGATCCATTCAAGGACTTCCCTTTCCCTTCTGCTTTATCTTCTCAATTCCCTCAAGAAACCTCAGCTTTCGTGAGCACCCGCGTGGACTGGAAGGAAACACCAGAGGCTCACGTGTTCAAGGCCGATCTTCCAGGGCTGAAGAAAGAGGAAGTGAAGGTGGAGGTCGAAGACGACAGGGTTCTTCAAATTAGCGGACAGAGGAATATAGAGAAGGAAGACAAGAAGGACACTTGGCATCGCGTGGAGCGCAGCAGTGGTATGTTCTCCAGGAGATTTAGGCTGCCGGAGAATGCGAAGATGGATCAGATTAAAGCTTCAATGGAGAATGGAGTTCTGACTGTCACTGTTCCAAAGGAAGAAGTGAAAAAACCCAACGTCAAGGCCATTGAAGTCTCTGGTTGAAGCAATATTTCTCTATCTTCATAATTTGAATAACAGTTTGGCTTTATGAAAGGGGTGTGTGTAATGGCGTGGAAAAAATGTAATGTTGTTCTTAATGTAATAATGAAGTGTCTTTTCTGGTTCATCTTTTGCACATAGGCAGATTAAATTTTCTATTCGTGCCTTGGTAATGGAATGAAAATTCATAATTTGAGATTCATATATTTACAGATTTCCACCTGCTTGCTGTAGCGCGGATACACCAACATAACAACTGAGTGCTAGTGGACAGAATACTAAATGTCTGCATAATTTATTACTATAGGGTATATAGTTGCAAACGAATCCAGTAAGATCTAGTGAACGATAAAGTTGAATGAAGAGGGATAGAAATAGAACGATGAAGTACGAAATGTCTCCATGTTATGAAGTCCAACCTGCAAGGTGGTAATGCTTGGTAAACAGCTGCGAACTCAAGAACATAACTTCTCCTATGCATTTTTCATGGCGTTGATTCCGATTAGCCACTAAAGTTCTCGCTTAATTTTGTAGCATTATCAACAGGAAAAGAATGGAAAAACAGTCGGAACAGAAAGTCAGCGGCTTGGTGTTTCTGTTGTACCCATTCAAGGCTGCGTAAACCCTATGCTTCAGCTTACCACAATCCTCAACTCAAAAGGATTTTTCAGTCACCATTATTTACCAACAATTCAACTCTCCCAACCCATCTAATCATCCAGAATTCACATTCAGATAACTTATCCCAAATCGGAGTCTCGTTGGGGGATTTTGCAGGCATACTTTCGGCTCTTGACAAGAATTGTAAAGGGCGGTTGATCGAATGCATACAACAGTTGTTGAAAGCACAGGATCAACATGATCAGATCTCCTATCGTCTGTGATGGGCTTATGCACTTCGCTCAAAGTCTTGCTGATCATTTCAAGTGTCCAGGAATTAGTGTGCGCACACGCCTTTCTCCACAATTCTGGCCTTTGCTGTGTTTACTGTCTTTAAAAGCAAGATTACATATCCTGCCATGGTATGTTTCGCATATCTCCCTCATGCATTTAGTATGTTCAAAATCATTCGACTATATTTAAATTTAGGAACGCGTGCAAACTCGTAGGTCTTGAAACGTACAAAATCAGTTAAAACTTGAAACAGAGGCATTCAGCAATCTGGCTTGTTCTCACGAACTATTTAATAATAACTCATCTAAAATTTATAAATTCCTTTCTTGAGCTCATTGTCTATATTGTTTCATTTTATGTGTGTGCTAATTGTGCAACAGAACCTATGTCACAGGAGCATGGGCCCGAGCTCCAGGCCTCCGGCTTATGGAGCTAGTTGCTTCCACGAGAGAAACTGCAACTGATTCTCTGTTAGACTTTAGAGATGCTCTGGCAGATTTAATGAAAAAGAGTTCAGCTATTATTTTGAACACTGTGGATTTCCTTGAAAAGGAAGCACTAACAAAAGTTCAAGAACTTTTCTCAGCTTCAACTTTCACCGTAGGCCCCTTTCACAAACTAGTGCCAACTATTTCTAGTTCATTCTTGGCTAAATAAGCAAGCCCCCAAGTCTGTCATCTATGTAGGTTTTGGGAGCATGGCTAGCATGGATGAGAAACAACTACTTGAGACAGCTTGGGGGATAGCCAACGGTGAGCAGCCTTTCTCGTGGGTGGTTCGGCTTGGTCTTGTTCTTGGCTCGAAATGCTTGGAACTATTACCAAGGAATTTTCAAGAAAGAGTTGTAGAAAGGGGCTGCTTTGCGGACCTGGCACCGCAAAAGGAAATGTTAGCTCACAGTTCTATGGGACGGTTTCGGAGCACTTATGGCTGGATTTCTACTCTGAAAAGCATTTCCGAAGGAGTTCCAACGCTGTGCCGGCCATTTTTTGAGGATCAAAACTTGAACTCGGGTTACATCTGCCTTGTCTGGAATGACAACATGATGGCATTGATTATGCGTCTCAATGACAATTGCAAAGCTTTTTCAGGATTGCTTGGCTGAGTTGACTGAGCGACTGAAGGCACAAGATGAGATATTTCTCTGTATAGGTGCAATTGTGCATGGGGTCCCTAAGCTTAGCATTCTAAAATACACCATCGATTGTTCAAGTTCAAAAATGCCAGAGTTACACGGAAAAGCACTGCACATCAATGACTGGAGGTTTTACAGGTACGTTTATTCGTTGCCAGTTTTCATTTTTGTTTACTGTTTTTTTTATCCCTCCTAAACATGCATAATAGTCCGTATGCCTAACAGGCTCGAACTGTCTCAGTGCGTGGTTCAGATTGGCTCGAGTCATTGTCTGAAAGGCAGCCCAGATAGAGGTGTTGGCTCATGGATCAGAGGGAGGGTTTTGGAGCCACCGTTGTTAGAACTCGACCATGGAAAGCATAAGTGAAGGAGTTGCAACGATTTGCAGACCAAATTCTGTAGACAAGAAAGTGAATGTGTAAGATACTCAAGTCGTGCGGAAAGTGGAATTTGCGTTGAAGAATGAGATGCACAGAGAGAAAGTAAAAAGAGCAGTGAGAAGATTAATGGTGAATGAAGAAGCGATGGAGATGAGGCAGAGGGCCAAGGATTTTAAGGAGAAGGCTGGACTTTGTATTGGAAAAAGTGGTTCTTTCTACAATCCCTCGGATCACTCAGGTGAAATTAGTCAATTCATTCTAATTAGAAAAGTATTCTAAAATCTGAGTGATTTCCATTCTAATAAGAGACGCTATGTCGTCCAAACATTTAAGCAATGTCGTACACCAAAATATAGGTTTTGATGGCTGGGCTAGGGCCTTTCCCATTCTCCACATTAAAGTTTGGAAGCCGATAACAAACAACACCCAGAAAATTCTAGCGAACTCACGAATTTATAGACTTGGCGAGTTTGCTAGAGCTTTCCTTGATCAAAACGGTTGTGGATTGGTCGCGAAATTACCAGAAATCTCTTGTGCTTGTTATAAGTACCAGTCACTCGTCACCGCCTCGTAATAGCATTTGCAAAGTTGAAAGAAGCAATAATCAGTGCAGCAACTGATCGTATTCCCAGTAAATCTCTGATTCTTATTAAAGAAGATGTCGTTGATTCCGAGCTTCTTTGGCAACCGACGAAGCAGCGTCTTTGATCCATTATCTCTTGATGTTTGGGATCCATTCAAGGACTTCTCTTTCCCTTCTGCTTTATCTTCTCAATTTCCCCAAGAAACCTCAGCTTTCGTGAGCACCCGCGTGGACTGGAAGGAAACCCCAGAAGCTCACGTGTTCAAGGCCGATCTTCCAGGGCTGAAGAAAGAGGAAGTGAAGGTGGAGGTCGAAGATGACAGAGTTCTTGAAATTAGCGGACAGAGGAATATCGAGAAGGAAGACAAGAAGGACACTTGGCATCGCGTGGAGCGGAGCAGTGGTATGTTCTCCAGGAGGTTTAGGCTGCCGGAGAATGCAAAGATGGATCAAATTAAGGCTTCCATGGAGAATGGAGTTCTCACTGTTACTGTTCCAAAGAAAGGAGTGACAAAACCTAACGTCAAGGCCATTGAAATATCTGGTTGAGTCAAATATTTGTCTATATTAGTAATTACAGCATCATGTTCTGTTATGGAATAATAGTTTTGTTTTTACGAGTGAGGTGGGTGTAATGGTCTAAAAATTGCAATGTTAACGTAATAATAAAGCGAATTTCTTGTAAAAATAGTCTTATTTTTATAATTTTGATTAATTTTAATTTTTTATTTAAATTTTAAATTTTAATTATAGGTTATAAATAAATATAAATTTTATTTTTTATATTTTTTTATTTGAATATTTTTTTAAAATATTTTTTTTTAAAAATTTTAAAATAATATATATTTTAATTTTTAATTATGAATTTAAAAAAATTAAATTTTAAATTTATAATTAATTTAAAATATATTAATATTATTATAAAATAATTAAATAATATTCTTAAATATTCTGTTTATATGTCAAAAATTTAAGACTATAATAGTCTCTTACGTCAAAAGTTAAATTACAATCTTGAGTTGGACGACCAACTTAGGAGTATGCGTTTCTTTAGGTCATTATAAAGGAATATATAATTATTTTTATATTTATTATATATATTATGACTAATAAATTTTTTAAAAATTATAATTTAATAGTTAAACTTTTTTTTTAGTTATTATATTAAAAATAATTTTTTATATTATAAAAGTTATAAACATTAATTATTTTATATTAATTTCTAAAATTTTGATATAAGGCTAAAATTATACCTGTTGGTCTTTGATATGGAGGATTGTGGATGATGTTATCTGATTGTTCAAAAAAATACCGCGATGAAAGGGTCCGACTTATATCTATTCCAAAAGATATCAAGTACCATGAATTATTGGTCATGATATATGAGTGCACTAAAATTAATCCAACATAATTCAACATGCAATTGAAAACTAGTTTTAGAGATACATGTTGATATTAATGACGACTATAGTGTATTTGGTTTTATGTGCAGTATCAGGGCAGGAAAGAGTAAAGATCAGTCTATGCTTTTTGTATATGTAGAGCAAGTAGTTCTTATCGAGCCCAGGGTGACTTGCAGTAATGTGCCAGCTGTTGATGTAGAAGTTCCTACACAACCAGTCGTTTCTTCTTGGGATAATAATTAATTCGATTATGGTCAACATTATATACAATATGATACAAATCCTATAAACTCTGTACCAATACAACGTCAAACTCCAGTTAGTCATGGAGAATATGTGTTTTTTCAAATAAATGAAGATCATGTACATGATTTCTTTCAGGCTCAGCCATATGTGCACGGTGAAGGTGTTGACATGGCTAACGATATGCCACCTCATCCGTGCAGAAATGATTGCGAAGATGATACTAATCCAAATGTTAACTTGAGTCAGTAAGTTCGTAACAATGACACATTTATAAGGATTAGTGATGACATGGCTGGTCCATCAAGTCGTCCATCAAATGGTCGTTGTATACTGCTTATTTCACCATCATTTTCTACACTACAAGATGCATTGTCGTGTCTACATATAACGTGATAGATGTTGGACTATTTTTCAATTCAAAGGAGTTACGAGATACATTAGGTGTACTGACACTGAAGAATAATTTTTAGTTTCGAGTTGCAAAATCGATTTGAGGTTAGATGTGTTGTCGATGATTGCAAATGGCGGATGCAAGCAACGAATACAGATGGAGAAGGTAGATATTGGTGTATTAAACTGTTGAAACTGAGCATACTTGTAGAAGTGACCAACTAAATCCAGCTACTGATAAGCAACCAGTCAATTTATTGGTGAATTTGTGATGGACAAATTTAAGGACCTTAACAGCATTTACACTCCGAAAAACATTCGTGATAACATACATTGAGAGTTTGGAGTGTGGGTATCTTAGCATAAGACGTGACTAGCAAGAGAAGAGTACTAAAATTAGCGTGTGGGGACCCGACTGAATCGTTCAATTTACTGCTACAATTTTGTTACATACTCAAAGAGAAGAATCTAAGTACAATAATGCATATAGAGACTGATGATGATGCAAACTTCTTATACTTCTTCATGGCACTTGGAGTCTCTTTGAGTGGTTTTCGTACAACAATTCGGTCGATTATTGCTATTGATGGAATATTCCTAAAGGGTACATATCGAAGTACCATGTTTGTTGCTGTTGCTCTTGATAGAAATGATCAAATTTATCCTGTCACATTTAGAGTTGGGGATTCAAAAAATGATACTTCGTGGGAATGGTTTTTAACTAAGCTACAGGGTGCGCTTGGAGCTGTTAAAGATCTTGTTTTTATCTCTAATCGCCACAAGAGCATCATTAAAAGTATAAGAACAGTTTTCCTTGAATTATACCACAGTTTTTGTGCATATTATATTGAAGGAAATATGAAAACAAAGTTCAAATTCAGAGACCGCAAGAAAGATGCTTTTTTCATGGATTTTATCTTGCTACAAAAGCATTTGTGTTTAGTGATTTTGAAAAACACATGGACAAGTTGAGGTCAATTCATTATGATGCAGCCAACTATTTCGAAAATGAGGTCGAATTTTATCGTTGTGCAAGATGTCATTTTTCAATTAGGCGATTTTTCATTAGGCGATACAACATAATGACCACAAACATTGTCGAAAGTCTGAAATGCACTATTAAAGGATGCACGTACTCTTCCCATCATGGCCTTAGCTAATTGGATACGTTCAATGTTATAGCGATAGTTTTATGAAAAGAAAGAAAAAGCTGCTAAACACGATGACGACACATTAATTGAAACAGCAACCGCAAAAAAGAAAATAGAAGAATCCATGTCGCTAACTCTGTTTGTTTATCCAGTTTCACATTATGAGTTTGAAGTTAGAGGTCAAAGTAAAATTACAGTGGTCAACCTTAATTCGAAAACATGTCAGTGCAGGCGCATCAACCTATAACAACTATCATATGTTTACGCAATGGCAGACAATTAGATTCGTCAAGGGTAGGTATAAAGAATTTTGCTCCAACTATTATCACAATGGTACATTGTTGGCCGTGTATGCACCAAAGATTCATCTTGTTGGTGATTCGAGATTTTAGCAAGTCCCATAGGTCCATTTGGAGGTGTTCTCGATGCAAGCAACGCGGACCGTCTCCCATCTAGTACCTGCAATGGTACATTCATGCAACCATTATAAAACCACCTATAGGTTGTCTCCCATATGGTCGACCAAGGAATACACACATCTCATCTTTGGGTGAAAAAATGGCCGTTCGGAGGTGTTCTCGGTGCAAGCAACGCAGACACAATCGTGCAACATATAAAAACCCCTTGAATTTGGAGGAAACTTAATTTAATTTGTGATTATTATTATTATTTTAAAAATTATTTGTTAATATTTATTTATTTATTTCCTATTATAAAACACCATTTACGATTCTAGATGACAGGATACCTTCCCTGGGTTCTCGGACCCAAGGGTAGAAATTCCCAGGATCCGGGGACTTAGGGTCCAAATGCCCTGGGGTCGGGAACCTAGGGGCCAAAAAAGGTAGAGTATATACATACTAGAACAGGTGAAATATCACTACCTTGGGTACGACCAAAACTCCCCATAGGTCCAGTAAGCGTCCCTGGGTCCTTGGATCTAGTGTCCAAATGCCCAGCGGTGCGGGAACCCAGAGGGAAAAAAAAGCCCTGAGTCTGGGAACCCAAGGCCCAAATTGCCCTAAGTCCCCAAGGGACTTATGGGATGCTGAGATTTAAGTCTGCGAACCTAGGGCAGGTGGGTTCGGGGACCTAGGGCCTATTGGGCTCTAGGTCGTGGGACCCAGGGCAGAAAAAACGTCCCTAGTTCCGAGGATCCAAGGATGCTTACCAGACCCAGGGGAGTTTTGGTCGTACCTAGGGCAGCGATATTTCACTTGTTTCAGTATGTATATACTCAACCTAGTTCATACATCTACAAATTTCTGCGATTACCACATCAATGCACAACACACAACCAAAGTTGCAACTAAATAATTTATTTACATAAATAATTTACACGTCATACATCAATGTATTCGGCCAACAAACAAGTGTAAGACCCTTTTAATTCTAAAGAATGTGCCATGTTGTGATGTGAAATCCTATTGTCGGCCTAAAATAATGTATTCAATATATTTACAAATAAAAACCCCACAGTCCCCACTATTTACAGTTTGTGTCGGTGTACCTTGCGGCCATAACACTTGAATGGAATGTTGGTGTTTATGCAATCTGGCCGATCATCCTAGAATCCAAACCTGCGCTGTGCCACCGGTAGTAAAAGGCAGATGGGCTTCATCACGTGGGATATCTTTAGGGCGGAATAGCCCCGTATGGAGGAATCGTAAACTGCGATGTTATGTCGAACCAAATTTATTGACATCTATGGCCTGTACACACCTACATAATTGCCTCGAATGTGAATCTCAATGTCGGAGAAGTCTACTGACTCATAAGGCCTGCTCCGCTATAAGTAGAGTAATCATGACAGTAAAGTTATAAACTATAGTTAGTGATAGTCAAATTCAAATATCATAATGTAATGAAATAATGGTTAACTTTTGAATTTATACTTACATAGAGGTGGGCTTGGATAATGGTCACATTCTGATGAATTTTGTCAGAACACGCCATTTGTTGATGCCCGAACAGATATAGATACTCATCATTGTGCTGCATTAATCCTGGAGAAAAGAACTCAATAGTGCTAGTCAATATAATACGAAATGTCTCCCATAATTTATTAAAATAGGGTATATAGTTGCAGACTCATGCAGGAAGATCCAGTCAACGATAAAGTTGAATGAAGCTGGACAGAAATAGAACGATGAAGTATGAAATGTCTTCGTGTTATGAAGTCGAACCTGCATGGTGGTAATGCTTTGTAAACTGCTAAGAACTCAAGAACGTAACTCCTCCTATGTATTTTCATGGCATTGATTATGATTAGCCACTTAAGTTTTTCATTTAATTTTGCAGTGTTATCAACAGGAAAAGAATGGAGAAACAATCGGAGCAGAAAGTCAGCGGCTTGGTGTTTCTGTTGTACCCATTTCAAGGCCACATAAATCCTATGCTTTAGTCACTATTCTCAGACAACTTATCCCAAAGCGGAGTCTCATTGGGGGATTTTGTAGGCATACTTTCAGCTCTTAACAAGAATTGTAAAGGGCGGTTGATCGAATGCATACAACAGTTGTTGATGGGCTTATGTACTTCGCTCGAAGTCTTGCTGATCACTTTAAGCTTCCAGGAATTAGTGTGTGCACAAGCCTTGCTGCCACAATTCTGGCCTTTGCTGTCTTTACTCGTCTTTAAAAGCAAGGTTACATATCCTGCCTTAGTATGTTTTGCATATCTCCCTCATGCATTTAGTATGTTCAGTTAATTTCATATTGAAATCATTCGACTATATTTAAATTTAGGAACGCGTGCAAACCGTAGGTCCTGAAACGTACAAAATCAGTTAAAACTTGAAACAGAGGCATTCAGCCAATCTGGCTTGTTCTCACGAACTATTTAATAATAACTCATCTAAAGTTTATATATTCCTTTCTTGCTCTCATTGTCTAAATTGTTTCATTTTACTTGCATGCTAATTGTGCAACAGAACCTATGTCACAGGAACAAGGGCCCGAGCACCAGTCCCCCTAGCTTAAGGAGCTAGTAGCTTCCACGAGAGAAACTGCAACTGATTCCCTGTTAAGAGTTGAGAGCTGCGCTGGCAGACTTGATGGAAAAGAGTTCAGCTATTATTTTGAACACTTGATTTCCTTGAAAAGGAAACACTAACAAAAGTTCAAGAACTTTTCTTGTAGCTAACTTTCACCATAGGCCCTTTTCACAAACTAGATCCAACCATTTCTAGTTCATTACTAAGGAAGATACTAATTTCATTGCTTGGCTAAACAAACAAGCCCCCAAGTCTATCATCTATGTAGGTGTTGGGAGCACGGCTAGCATGGATGAGAAACAACTACTCGAGACAGCTTGGGCGCTAGCCAACGGTGAGCAGCCTTTCTTGTGGGTGGTTCGACTTGGTCTGGTTCGTGGCTTCAAATGCTTGGAACTATTACCAAGGAATTTTCAAGAAAGAGTTGTAGAAAGGGGTTGCTTTGCGGGTTGGGCACCACAAAGGAAATGTTAGCTCATGGTTCTGTGGGTCGGTTTTGGAGCCATTGTGGCTGGATTTCTACTCTGAAAAGCATTTCCGAAGAAGTTCCAGTGCTGTGTCGGCCATTTTTTGAGGATGAAAACTTGAACGTGAGGTACATCTGTGATGTTTCGACCGTTGGCTATGAGAAGATTCGTGGAGGATACGTAAGGCGAAGAGAAAGAGAAAGAGAGCCACGCTTTTGAAGCAGAAATTGGAGCTGACTCCGAGGGAAGGCGGTTTTTGCTATAATTCACTGAATAATTTTGCAGAGAAACTCTTATCATTCTGATCAAAGGAAGATGGATCTAGACCACCTATATTTTCTGCTGCAGTATTTGTAGTGTATCAATGTATCTATAATTCTAAGAATTTGGGCTTTAGTAGTTTGCTGACTTTTAAATTTCAGATTTCTCTGTAATTATAAAGTTTGTTTGCATTTAGACCAATGGAGTAGTTCAGGGAATGGTTCTCTTGGCATTTAGTAGTGTATCTGCTGATCTACTGAAGCCATTTTCGGCTTGATTTTTTTACCGGAGACATAATTGCCCAAATCCGAATGACTTAGGAAACAAGCCAAAAGATTCCAATATTAGGCTCGAGCAAATATGACAAACGCCATAACTGTTTCATTTCATTTGCCGAGTTCCTGCATAACTGCATCAAATTGAAAGCTGTTCAACTTAATAATGACAAATATACTGTCATTACAACCATTTTCGAAACACGAACCCTCTTCAGTTCCAAACTATTGTTGGAAAAACTCCATAATCCCCACCGATATTACTCAGTGAAAGTACCATTGGTGTCATAGTTGGAGCTGTACTCGGGGATGACCCAATGCTTCCGCTGGGAAGCATTATTTATTCAAAGGGCTTCTTCATTACGATTGCACACAACAAATTTAATTCCCCTAATTCTTCAAATCACCTTAATTTCAATTTCCTAGTCATCCCAGATGGCTTAAATGAGTTCGAATTTTCCTCTGGCCATATGATGGCTTTGATTATGCGTCTCAATGACAATTGCAAAGCTTTTTCAGGATTGCTTGGCTGAGTTGACTGAGCGACTGGAGGCACAAGATGAGATATTTCTCTGTATAGGTGCAATTGTGCATGGGGTCCCTAAGCTTAGCATTCTAAAATACACCATCGATTGTTCAAGTTCAAAAATGCCAGTTACACGGAAAAGCACTGCACATCAATGACCGGAGGTTTTACAGGTACGTTTATTCGTTGCCAGTTTTCATTTTTGTTTACTGTTTTTTTTATCCCTCCTAAACATGCATAATAGTCCGTATGCCTAACAGGCTCGAACTGTCTCAGTGCGTGGTTCAGATTGGCTCGAGTCATTGCCTGAAAGGCAGCCCAGATAGAGGTGTTGGCTCATGGATCAGAGGGAGGGTTTTGGAGCCACCGTTGTTAGAACTCGACCATGGAAAGCATAAGTGAAGGAGTTGCAACGATTTGCAGACCAAATTCTGTAGACAAGAAAGTGAATGTGTAAGATACTCAAGTCGTGCGGAAAGTGGAATTTGCGTTGAAGAATGAGATGCACAGAGAGAAAGTAAAAAGAGCAGTGAGAAGATTAATGGTGAATGAAGAAGCGATGGAGATGAGGCAGAGGGCCAAGGATTTTAAGGAGAAGGCTGGACTTTGTATTGGAAAAAGTGGTTCTTTCTACAATCCCTCGGATCACTCAGGTCAATTCATTCTAATTAGACAAGTATTTTAAAATCTGCGTGATTTCCTTATAGCGAGCCCGCGAATTTATAGACTTGTCGAGTTTGCTAGTGCCTTTCTTGATAAAAACGGTTGTGGATTGGTCGCGAAATTACCAGAAATTTCTTTTGCTTGTTATAAGTAACAGACATTCATCACCGCCTCGTAACAGCAATTGAGAACTTGAAACAAGCAATAATCAGCGCAGCAACAGATCGTATTCCCTGTAAATCCCTGATTCTTATTAGAAAAGATGTCGTTGATTCCGAGCTTCTTTGGCAACCGACGCAGCAGCGTCTTTGATCCGTTCTCTCTTGATGTTTGGGGTCCATTCAAGGATATCCCTTTCCCTTCTGCTTTATCTTCTCAATTTCCTCAAGAAACCTCAGCTTTCGTGAGCACCCGCGTGGACTGGAAGGAAACCCCAGAAGCTCACGTGTTCAAGGCCGACCTTCCAGGGCTGAAGAAAGAGGAAGTGAAGGTGGAGGTCGAAGATGACAGAGTTCTTGAAATTAGCGGACAGAGGAATATAGAGAAGGAAGACAAGAAGGACACTTGGCATCGCGTGGAGCGGAGCAGTGGTATGTTCTCCAGGAGGTTTAGGCTGCCGGAGAATGCGAAGATGGATCAGATTAAGGCTTCAATGGAGAATGGAGTTCTTACCGTCACTGTTCCGAAGGAAGGAGCGAAAAAACGTAACGTTAAGGCCATTGAAGTCTCTGGTTGAAGTAGTATTTCTCCATGTTCATAATTGGAATAACAGTTATGTTTTTATGAAAGGTGTGTGTAATGGTGTGGAAAATGTAATGTTGTCCTTAATGTAATGATGAAGTGAATTTCTTGTTTCAGTTCATCTTTTGCAGTGTGCAGGGTCGGTTAAATTTTCTGTTTGTGGCTTGGTAATGAAATGGAAGTTCATAATTTTTGATCCTACATCTTCTTATTGAAAATGTCGCTCATTCGAAGAGGAAACTTCTTTGATCCATTCTCTCTTAATGTTTGGGATCCATTCAAAGATTTTCCTTTTCCTGCTTCTTCTTCGTCGTCGTCGCTTGCATCTCATTTCCCTCATGAAACCTCAGCTTTTGTCAATACGAGTGTGGACTGGAAGGAAACGCCAGAAGCTCACGTGTTCAAGGCGGATCTTCCAGGTCTCAAGAAAGAGAAAGTGAAGGTCCAGATTGAAGACGACATGGTGCTTCAAATCAGCGGAGAGAGGAGCATAGAGAAGGAAGACAAGAACGACACGTGGCATCGAGTGGAGCGTAGCAGTGGCAAGTTCTCGAGGAGGTTCAGGTTGCCGGAGATTGTAAAGATGAATCAGATCAGGCTTCAATGGAGAATGGTGTTCTTACGGTCACTGTTCCTAAAGCGGAGGTCAAGAAAGCTAATGTCAAGGCCATTGAGATTTCTGGCAGAATCTGTAAATTGG